>VWZL01002418.1:0-50546 GCA_013396915.1 Stercorarius parasiticus
TATACACATATATATATATGAAATAATATCCCGGCCTCACACCTCGAGACATCCCAATCTTAAAAACCCCAGCACACCAAGAGCACGCTCCAAAGAAGCAGCTTTTCCATGGATTTCGGTTCTCCTTGCCCAACCTGGGCTTCCCACACCCCGAATCCTCCCCGCTTCCCCAGGCATGGGCAGACGTCCCAGAGCATCACTCGTATGTTCCCAGCGCAGGGGTTTTCTGCCTCAAACGATACCTTAGAGAATTGCTTGGAAAAACACCGGTGGGGTGTAAAATAAAAAATATAGGGGGAAAAAACCCACTCCTCTTACGGCTGTAATATCAATAAAATCTGACCAAACCCAAGTCGCGCACGGGGGCTGCTCGCATTGGCTGAGCCTAAACAGCTCTGGTTTAAGCACCAGTTTAAGAGGTTGAATCCCCCAAATCCTTCAGATATTTATTTTCTCGCTTTGCTGCACTCACTCGACCCGCTGAAGTGGTTGCACACTCCGGCGCTCCTTGTTCCAAAGTCACCATTTATCAAGAGTTATTACCCGGTGGCATCTGACCCCCGGTATGTGAGTGGAGAGCAAGCAGGTAACAGCTGCTGAGCAAATAGCAACAGCTGCAGATTATAAAACATTTTATACTTTTATAAAGCAATATTAAAAAGAAAAAAGCCAGGATAAGAGGAGCGGAGCAGCGACGTGCGCAGCAGGACGCTTGCCTCTCTGCCAGTCCTTAGGGATGGTCAAGCCCCCAACTCGAGGGACCACGGACACCGTATCTCCCATTAGGAACGTTCCTGCTGGGATTTTTCAAGGATTTTGGCAGAGAGCGTCAAAAACCATGATGCTGTTGGGGGGCTGAACCTCCCCCAATTTGTAGTTGTTGCATTTTTGATGTAGGGAAATGACCATCTAGGTGGCCTCCAAGAAAAGCTTCTGTAGAACATTTGCTCAGGCTGCCAAAGCCCCAAGTGCCACCAGATTTAATTCTCAACCAGGGGCTCAGCTTGAGCTCATTGGATGCTTGACCATCTCTATTTCCACCTTCTGGGTGGTGGAGGTGTCCAAGCAGAGATGTCTCCAGCACCCTTAGCCTCCACGGAGGCTCTGCACCAGCCCAGCTCCCCAACTGGAAACCCTTCTATCTAAAAAGTCAGTGCCAATGGGGGTTATCCCCATGGTGGGTTGTGATGGGCCCCAAAACCCCATCCTAAACTGCTCCATGGGCGGGTTCGCTATTTATATTTCACAGAATCACAGAATGGTAGGGGTTGGAAGGGACCTCTGGAGATCATCTAGTCCAACCCCCTTGCCAAAGCAGGGTCACCTAGAACAGGTTGCACAGGAACACGTCCAGGTGGGTTTGGAAGATCTCCAGAGAAGGACACTCCACCACCTCTCTGGGCAGCCTCTTCCAGGGCTCTGCAACCCTCAAAGGAAAGAAGTCTTTCCTCATGTTGAGATGGAATTTCCTGTGTCCCAGTTTGTGCCCGTTGCCCCTTGTCCTGTCACCGGGCACCCCACTGGAAAGAGTCTGGCCCCATCCTCTTCACACCCGCCCTTTAGATATTGCTCAGCATTGATGAGATCCCCTCTCAGTCTGCTCTTCTCCAGGCTGAACAGAGCCAGGGCTCTCAGCCTTTCCTCAGCAGAGAGATGCTCCAGTCCCTGGATCATCTCCGTAGCCTCCGCTGGACTCTCTCCACCAATTCCCTGTCCTTCTTGAACTGGGGAACCCAGAACTGGACCCAGTACTCGAGCTGTGGCCTCACCAAGGCAGAGCAGAGGGGGAGGATGACCTCCCTCCACCTGCTGTCCACGCTCTTCTTAAGGCACCCCAGGAGACCATTAGTCTTCTTGGACACAAGGGCACATTGCTAGCCTATGGGCAACTTGTTGTTCACCAGGACTCCCAGGTCCCTCTCTGCAGAGCTGCTTTCCAACAGGTCAGCCCCTAACCTGTACTGGTCTGTGGGGTTAGTCCTCCCTAGAATAATTTGTATTTATTCCCCTTTAACCCCAGAAGTTGCCTCCTCCATCCTTCCCTCTCCAGATATTGTAGGTGCAATTTTGCAGAGGGTTAAGCCCGAGGGATGCAGCCTGGGGCTGGTGCGACACCCTCCCCATGGATGTTCACTCCGTCGTGGGGAATTCCCAATGCAAACGGAATGGGAGAGGAGATGCCGCTCCCTGGGAAATGCTGGCGATGCTTTGCAGGGAATTTTGTCAGCTGAAAGCACACATCTGGTTCAGCTTTGGCCACATCTGTTACCTATTGAGTATTATTTATTAGAATATTTATGATATTTAATATATATTATATTAATTAGAATATTTCATATATTTATGTATACTATAGGAGCCATAAAATATTTAAAATTGAAGGTAAAATATGTTTTATATCAAAAAATGACGGTGGAATCTCAGCACAAACAGAAGAGCCGGGGGAAAACTTAACTGCCCAAACTTCACCTGTAGGAAACCTCAATTTTCCTCTTAAGCCAAGTTGTTGCTCCCAAGTGGTTGCGTAGCCCCAACAGATCCCCCAGTGTGTGTCCCCATGCCCGTTAGTGACATCTGACACGGTGGCCCTGGGAAAAAGCCACCAGGGAGGCAGGCGAGGGGAAGGACGGCTGTAACCGAGGGCAAGGAGCCACGCCAAACGCCCCATCGCTTTTCATCGGTGGCGGTGTCACAGCTCTCCGTTGAATTGTTACCCTAATGGAAAGGACGGCCTTTGGAAATGAACTGTATTGAGAAAAGAGGATAAAATTAATGAGATAACAGCCAGGCCAAGGACCTGAAGAATACGCCGGCCCCTCGACACGAGGGGCTTGTAATTCCCTTTCTGCCGCAAAAGCCCGTGGATCTAAAGAGTCCTCCCGTCCGTCCAGAAGGCCCGCTCCGGCAGGAAATTTCATTAACGCTGGAAAATAGGAAAGGTATTAAGCGTGGATAATGAAGGCCAGAGTGTGAACAGTGCCTTAAGATAGTCTTCTTTCTAGCCTTTGTAATGGGAGGCATGAACTTTCCCTTCAAATCCATTTCTAATCCATTTGAAATACTACAGCAAATTATCTTCCCTTCAGCCCGAAAGCGGCCAGCCAATTTACTCCGAATAGAAGTGACAATGCTACAGAATTTATCGCCATAACCTTGACTACACAAGGTTGAGGGTTGTCTTTCCCCCCCCCCCCCCCCCCAGGGTGGACAGGGGAAGAAAAATTTTTAATGAAAAGGGGGTAGAGGAACGCTATAAAAATGTTTAAAAACAGAGTCGGGAGCTGTCGGAGGTCCAACACTGATGCCGGGGCCGAGCGTGATGGGAAAATCGCAGTGTCTTGCACTAAAAATGTTACAAGTGGAGGTCCTGGAATGATAAAACACTCTGTAGGTTGAGATCTGGGCTCTTCCCTTGCATCCCTCGGGGCAGCAGTAACTTTGCCTGAGTCTCGCGATTTCACATTGGTGCTTCATAGAAGTTCAGGTTGACCAAGTCGGATTTTTCTTCTTCTGTTACCCATGGTCAAACACCCAGCTGCTGTGCCCTCCCTCCAATCTTCTCTGCTTGACGAACTTCACACCACTTGGGAAGTGGAAACGCTGGGTCTTTCCTCCATCCTTTTCTACAAGACCAACTTCACATCACTTGGGAAATGGAAATGTTTCTTCCAACAGAGTGGTAAACCCAAAGCAAACCCTGGACCAAGAAGGAGAAAGGGGCTGAGCAAGACAACGTGGAGTCAACAGTGAGTTGATGCCCAGCTCAATGCTCCTTCCTTGCCTTCAAACAGAGCAAAGCTGCTCAAAATGGAAGAAAACCACCAAAAACTTCAGCAAGCGATTCTAACAAAATATGCTCCTTCTTAAATACAGGGGAAAAAAAAAGCCAAAAAAAGAAAAAAAAGGGGGAGATTTCCAAGCTGACATGGAAAGTGGGGATTAGCAACAAGAACAACTCATCCCGGCGCGCAGCAAGAGCTCACATTTATAACCCTCATGCTACGCATGGGAGTGCACACTCAACACTCGAGACCACCTGATCCAAAAAACCCACACAAGACCTGCATAAGTGCACCTATATTTGAAATATTAGAGTATCTGATGTATATAAATGAAACACAAATCCAAGAGCAAAGCAAGAGCATCCCAACGGCATTTCAGCCAGCTGAACTGTAGAGGATTTTGGATTTCTTGGTGCTGACGGCAATACAAGTGGCTCTTAAAGGAAGGCTTTCTTTTACTACCGGATATCTTCTTTAGGCTTAGCTTATTTTTTTTTTTTTTAAAGTAATCCTTACATAGTAAGAAATCACATTTGCATGCTGGCATTTGAATCCCGAGGAAAGAGCGGATCATAAACGGGGCAACAGTTACGGACAGCACCAGGAAGCGTCAAGGAAGGAGGGATCTCATTCACCCCGAGCCTCCCAGGTGGAATGCGAAACTGTCATTTGGGAGAAACAGTACAAAAATAAATCACAATATCCTTGTTCCGTAGCACGCAGTAGAACAAAACACAGGATTTGGGCTTAAATGTGTTCCTCACACCAGCAACCCTCCGAGCTCCTGCACCAGTTCCCCTTGGAAGCCGCTTCAATCTCCCATAACATCTCTATCCCCACCCACCAGCTGCTTGAGGACCCCAAATCCACAGAAGAAAAAACAAGTAACTCCATTAAAATGTTTGATTTATGTACTTCTTATCAATGCTACTGCTTTCTTCTCAAAAATAAAAGGTCAAATCTCAAATAAACACTCTACTTTAAGACTTAATTTATTTAAAGAACCTGATTTGGATTACTGAAATAATTCAGTCCACTGACTACGTTATTTGAGGCTGAAAAAGTGATCAGAAATTGAAAAATAGAAAAACACGTGTCTTCTTCCAATATACAAACATAAATACAGGGGGATCCATTAGTTTTACATACACAGTGACCAGCAATAACCTGTTAATTTATCCGTACGCAATTCTCTACTTTCAATAATTAGTTCTAATTATGAAATAAACACTTGAAAAAACTATTTTAATTTGGTTCAATTGAAAGCTGAATTTCCATTCAAATGCAGCTTAATGTTAATCTCAAGAAAAAAAATAATCCAGCACAGATCTCATTTACCGTTTTCAAAACCTGGGAAAAATTATGAACCTCAATGAGTACCTATTAGGCTACCTAATTGCCTAAATAAAGATGTACCTACCTAATAAATCCTCCTGACTTGCGAAAGAAAAATAGTTGCAAGTATATTATAATGGTTATCAACCAGTGAGAATAAAGATTCCTCCAGAAAAAGAGCTGGTGAATAAAGATGGGGAACAAGACTAGACCTGATGATTGAAATCAAGGGTTTCCATCTCGTGGATTTAAATCCTAATTAACCTCAGCAATTAAATCAAGAGTGAGCTGCGACGGTGACACGCGGCCATGTAGAAAGGGCTGAAATAATGGGGATGGGATCGCTCTCTTGGTGGGTAGCACTGATGTATGATGGTGATCAACCATCATATGCAGATGACCAACCACTGTGACACAGTTGATTTGTGCCAGTTTTGGCAAGACTCATCTGTGGTGGCATGGGCCCCTCTCCTCCCTTGGCCTCGAGCATCCTTCCACGTGCCACGCTCATCACCGCAGAAGCTGTACCACGACCAGCAAAGCCACCAGGAACATCAGCAAACAATACAAACTGCCTTTGAAACGTTTAATATTTTCTCCATCTATTTAAAAGCTTTCGGCTCCTCCTGCGTGCTGTTGCCAATGCTATTATCAAAGCTATCTAAACGGATTTCTTCTTCACAGTTCAACCCATTACTTCATCCAGCAATCAAAACCATCGCAGTCACTTTTATGGCTGCATGCTGCATAAGAAACATTTGATTATATCTGCAATGCAGGGTTGTTGAGGGGTTTTCTGTGGTTTCCCCCAATGGCAACAACCCATAGGGATGCCACCTCTTCCTGGTCCTCGCACAGGCTGGAGAAGTTCTCTCCTCAAATAATTACGCTTGGGAAGACCCAAAAATGAAAATATCATGGTATGAAGGTATGAAAATAATATCCCAAACTTTTTGCATGCCTTCTCAAAGGTCTATAAAACTTACATTTCACAGAATCATCAAATGGTTTGGGTCGGAAGGGACCTCTACAGGTCATCTACACCAACCCCACACACATCGTGGGCAGGGACATCTCCTACTAGATCAGGTTGCTCAAAGACCCATCCAACCTGACTTTGAATACTTCCAATGACGGGGCATCCACAGGTTCTCTAGGCAACCTGGTCCAATGTCTTTGTAAGACTTAAATATTTTCCAGTTCAATTTCACCCAAAATGAAGTTGATACCAGAGCAACTGTGTCGTTCCTCATTGCAAAGGACCAGACCAGGCCATGAGAGGACAATGATATTTCTGAGCCAGCTCCAGGAGCATGGGCAATGGGTTACATACAGCAATATCCAATACTTCAAACATCACAAGATTTGAGAAACAAGATGGGACACCTCTGGGAAAGGCCCAGGCTTGGCAGCTCAGCACGGGGGAATTACAGTGGTGGTGAACCCCAAAATCAGCTAATTTAAGTTTGACAACCCCAAGCTATGGCCACGGGGTTCCTCTGAGTCCAGCTCTGTAAGCGTTTGGGGGCAAATACAGGCCCTGAAGCCCCCATCCCCAGGAGCCAGTAATCATCCTGGCTGAGAGCAGCTCCAGGTAGAGATGATGATGGTGTGAACCAAGGAAGCCTCTGCTGCAGGCTGGTAACAGCTGACAGAAGAGAAGAACCAGCAGAAATTCTTTGGGGTTCCTGAGCTGTTTCTAGGATTAGCTTCTGTTCTGCTTTTCTCCCGTTTTTCTCATCATTTTCTCTGGACCATTTTCCTTGTTTGAAGAACCAGGAAAGGGATGAGATCCACACAGAATCCTCGCGTCCAAGATGAAGAAGGACACGTCTCCATAAGCCACATCTTTGGGTTTTGACAGGTGAGATTTGACAGGTCTCCACAGGCTTCAAGCTTTTCACCCCACGGTCAGTGTCAACTCTCCAAGGCAGGGTCTGCCTACGGTGCATGCTGAGATGTTGGTGCGCAGCCAAGCCCATCAACTCAACCCACAACTGATTTGGGGACAGTCCTGGACCCTGAGGGGCAGCCAACACATGTTCCCTCTCCACCCACCCCAAAAATACCTCAGCACCTGCTCCACCTGGGCTACAAGACTCATTCAACACCCCCTATTTTCATCACGGTTTTAAATATGTCACGTTTTTGCTCTGCACAAGAGCCACGTTAGTCTTTCCTCACCACCCACACAGCCTGGGAGAAGAGTCAGAGGCAGAAACGTCCCCAGTGTCACAAATCCTGCTCCGAGCTGGGGATTAAGACCGAGAGCATTAGGCCTGTAAAAAAGCCTAATCAAGCCTGCAGAAAAAAAGATACAGTTTGGGCTACACATGGTTCATAAGCAAGCCAGGAGCCAGCTCATGTCTTCCTTTCCCCGAGAGCCCCAACCAGAAGCATGAGCCGAGGGAAGCACAGTGCTGCCCTCGCACAAGGGACTTCGCTGGCCAAACCGTGCAACCGAGTGGCTTTCACAGAATCATGGAATGGTTTGAGTTGGAAGGGACTTTAAAGATCACCCAGTTCCAATCCCCCTGCCGTGGGCAGGGACATCTTCAACTAGACCAGGTTGCTCAGAGCCCTGTCCAACCTGGCCTTGAACACCTCCAGAGGTGGGGCAGCCACAGCTGCTCTGGGCAACCTGGGCCAGTCCCTCACCACCCTCAGAGTAAAAAATATCTTCCTCATATCTAATGTAAATCTCCCCTTTTTCAGTTTAAAACTGTTTCCCTTCGTCCCATGGCTCCCCTCCCTGCTCCAGAGTCCCTCCCCAGCTTTCCTGGAGCCCCTTTAGGGCCTGGAAGGGGCTGGAAGGTCTCTGAACTCCCGCAACTGTCTCAGCCTGTCCTCACAGCAGAGGGGCTCCAGCCCTCCCAGTATCTCTGTGGTCTCCTCTGGCCCTGCTCCAACAGCTCCGTGTCCTTCTGCTGTTGGTGGCCCCAGAGCTGGAGGCAGCACTGCAGGGGGGTCTCCCCAGAGCGGAGCAGAGGGGCAGAATCCCCTCCCTTGCCCTGCTGCCCACGCTGCTGGGGATGCAGCCGAGGAAACAACCGGCTTTCTAGGCTGCAAGCACACATTGGTGGCTTGTGGCCAATTCTTCATCCACCAACACCCCCAAGTCTCTGCAGAGCTGTTCTCAATCCATCCATCTTTTGATACTGGGTGTTGCCCTGACCACATGCAGGACCTTGCACTTGGCCTCGTTGAACTTCATGAGGTTTGCACTGGCCCACTCCTCCAGCCTGTCAAGGTCCCTCTGGTTGCCATCACTTCCCTCAAGTGTATCATTATTTATTCCCACTGGATTTACTGCCATTGCTCTCTTGAAGGCATTCCAGCCCCACGCTGGCTTTCTCTTTCATGCCTCACTTGCCTTCAAGAAAAGTCACAGAGAAGGTTTCACACGGCGTTTGGCAGCCCTGCGGCGCTGGGCTCACATTCTCGGTCGCTTGGCGAGGATGAACCCATGTGCCAGGGAAAGTACTTTAAACCACGCCAGGATTTTACAAAACACAGAGGAGATACAGTTATCGCCTTAAGGAGCTTACAGCAGTCTTATAGAGAACTCTTCTCCCTGCCCAAAATCACTCCTGTTTGCTAATTCACTGCTATTGTTTGCAACCCCATTCAGTCCTGAGAGAGATGAAGAGCCTGGCCAGGAAACCAGCTCCACGTGCCATGGAGAATGGAGGGAAGCATCTGCCTCATGACCTGCTGTACTGAAGGACTGGCATGGCCAGGAGGGAAGGGCAGGGATGGATCAGGCCCTCTTTAAGTTCCCTTCCAACCCAAACCATTCTATGGTAATGCACCACGCCATGTGAACTAACGCAGACACCCTAAAACCATTGGTACAGGTACGCTCACCAATTTCATTAAGCCAGCTGAAATCATTTGCATAGATATTACATGGAGAAAGAAATCCCAACAGTAGGCTGGGTTTCAAGTCACTTAGGATGTCCCCTTTCCATTTAATTAGGTGTAAAGATCCCAGCTTTGATTGAATTGGCCCAATTGCCCGGGTAGCCCAACCTCAGAGAGGTGATTTGGCAATTAGTCATTTCCAACCATAGACTGAGCCTCACCTGATGTCTCAACCCCAGCTCCTCAAAGAAAGGAGCTGGCAGGTTGAGCACCAACATCTAACCTGAGGCTGTATCTGCTTATGGTATCACTTGTCGGCCAACCACCTCCAAAGAACATGGGAGAGGTCAATGGCTTGAACAGCAACAATGAATTGAAAGGAATGAATAACCTCAAACATCCCACGGCACATTCAGCCTCCCGAGGCTGCTTTTCCTCTCCAGCCCCTTCATTTCCAATTATTATGCAAGACAGCAGCACGTCAATAGCCCTTCTGCCACCTCTGCAATCTTCCTGCTGTTATTCTCGCTCCCGGCAGAGCCCCACACAGCCTCAATTGTGTATTTAGGGGGTTGGAACTAGATGATCTTTAAGGCCCCTTCCAACCCAAACCATTCCATGATTCTGTGATTCTATGACATCACCTGGCCGCTGACCCAACACAAGTGGAGCGGCTCAGAGCCGATCCATGGATGAAATGCTGCTCTCCACTGGTAGTTTCCTGACTCACAGAACCCCCTGGTACAGTCGGAGAGGATTATTGTAGACCGATATTGACTGAGGGTTTAATTACCTGAGGATAACAACAGAGTTTTCCTGTTAAATTTGAAAGTTTTGCTAATGCCATGAGTTTTTAGAATCATAAAATCATAGAATGGTTTAGGTTGGAAGGGACCTTAAAGATCATCCAGTTCCAACCCCTACTTTAATTGGCATCTCCTTTTCTAACGCAACACAAATTGAACAACCAGACACTGGTGACAGAGGGACAAACAAAAAGCCATTGGCTGATACAGGCACAGAACTAATTTAAGATCATAATTGTTACTAGCTGCACTGAAACCCCTGTCCCTAAATCAAGGTTAAATAAGATTTCGCTGGTGCACTGGGGTCATCCTGGCCTTAGCACAGGGTGAATTTCATCCGTATTGGGCAAACACAAATGTCTCCGCTCCAGGATCATTTTTACTTCCACGCGTGCCGCTGCATCAGCAGATTTACTGAGTGCTGTGGCTCTTCCCATCCTGCTGGCAAGGAGAAAGAGATGGGAGAGAGGATTGTCCACCCATTCCCTTGGGGCTTTTTGGGTGGAGGAGGTGCCCTGCTAAGATCACCGCCCCAAAGGTCGGGGAATCTCCATCCACCGGCACTCCAGGAATGCAGGCATACATCCAAATTAAACAGTCTTTTAAAATAACTTCTAACCTCTCCTAGGAGTCTTATGATTTGTGAGCGCCCTGAAGCACCAGAAAAGCACCCAAAGCCACCCCAACGTGCTGGCTGTCCCTCTATATCATATGTACCCTGTGAGATATATCAGCCACCCATCTCATTTCTTGCCATAAACCTTCTAGACCCGTGACCAGCTCCAGTACAGATTTTCCTTCTGCACTTTCCACAGAATCACAGAATGGTGGGGGCTGGAAGGGACCTTCAGACATCATCTAGTCCAACCCCCCTGCCAAAGCAGGGTCACCTAGAGCAGGTTGCACAGGAACGCATCCAGGCGGGTTTTGAAGATCTCCAGAGAAGGAGACTCCACCACCTCTCTGGGCAGCCTGTGCCAGTGCTCTGGCACCCTCAAAGTAAAGACGTTTTTCCTCATGTTGAGATGGAATTTCCTGTGTTCCAGTTTGTGCCCGTTGCCCATTGTCCTGTTGCTGGGCACCACTCAGAAGAGTTCCACACCCCCATCACATCAGCCTCACCCGTGCAAAGATGCCCGGCTCCACCAGCTAAATGCATCTTTGCTGAGCTGCCAGCAGGACAATATTACTCTCGGCAGGATGCCGCTTCTGCCTGTAATTAATGTTTCATCATTGCTCCTGAGAGCAAACAGCTGCTGCGGTCTCAATCACTCATCTTCTTGTGGCTCTCGCTTTCCTAAAGGGTGGCTGGCGTTACACCGGCCTCTTATTTGCTATCTTCATCCACAACCCTCTCCCGTGGTCAACAACAGCTCGGTTTGTTTTGCTACCTCATGACCAGAGGGTTTCGGCCAAAATGACGGCATCGAAACTATTTGCCAGGATTTTAGTTTCACAGGGATTTCTACACGGTGCTTCTGGCCAAGACTGTGTCTCCTCCAATGGTTCAGTGGACTCTTGTGTTCAGGTAGGGACTTTTTGCTGAGGTTTCCTGCTCTGCTGGCTACTCTCTCCCATTTCACTGCTTCCCCTTTCTTCACAATTTCTGAACGCTGCTTAAATAATCCATAGCTTCAGTTCCCCCTTCATCCTACATCTCCCTGGTTGTTTCAGTTCCTTATGCTTAGGCTCTTGCATGCCTCTTCCCCAGAGCTTCCAGGAGGTTAGATACCTCCTCCCCATCTTTCAGAAGTCCATCTTCTAACCAACCCCAGCCAAAACCAGCTCTGCTCACTCCCAGTTCATCTGACAGCCCAACTCGAAACCACCGTGCTTGGCGGTGGTTCTGACACATTTCAAAGGTTCTGACACATTTCAAAGTTACTCAAGTTCTCCAGTGAAGTTTCCACTTAAAAACTTCTCCACTGCAATGTTGGCTGCAAGAAAAGACAAAAGAACCGTTCTAGAAGATGTGATTGCCCAGATGAAGCTGTTTTCAAGGTAGGTCAACTTTCAGCCTAAACCCCATGACAGTGGCCCATTAAACCGCTTAAGCTAAGATTGAGAATGGAAATGCTGACAACCTCTAACACACAGCTTTCCAACCCGCCGCTCTAATGCTGCAGCAGATCAGTAATTATACCAGGAAGACCGGGGACCATTGTCCCATTAATTAGATTCCTTTTACCCCCATGAGCTCAGACGATTGGACAAAGTTCATTACAGTTTAATTCTGATTAGCTGAAATGGATCTCTTTCAGCATCCGAGACAGGCAGGTGTTACCAGCTTTAGCACCTAAGTCGTGTTCCAGCCAGGCGCCCACGCTGAGAGTGACACTGTTTAGGCAGCGCCAGGTCCCACATCCACGTGGGATGGGACATTAATACTTAATCCCTCTGAGGCAGCATCCTACCCCCCTCGGTGATGGGCTACAGAGCCCTTGAAAACGAGAAGGAAAGCGAGAAGAGGTCATAGACATTCTCCCAGCCTGGCACAGAAGTGATAACTCCTTCATCTGCTCATATCGGGAGCGTTGTAAAAGGTATTTCAGATCTTTGGATGTGCTCCAAACGTGGCAATATCGCACCTTCCTTTTTCTAACGCACAAATCTGTAGGAAGCATCGTGCACCGTCACTTCTCAGGTCGAAACACGGTGCATTTCCGTACAGCCAGCTTTTCCTACATTTTGCATTGCCGAGTAGATCGACGATCGAGTTCTATCCGCGCCGTGCAAAGTGTAAGCTGATTTTGGAAATCCTAAACAACAGGCTCAACCCACAAGGCTAATTTCTGAGATTCAAAGCTATTTCGATGCTGCATCTGTACCAGCAAGGGTATGACTGTGGCACCGCCGGCTAATTCCAAAACTGCCACAGCCATCTGCATCACCTTCAAACTCAAAAAAAACCCCCAACTTCGAATATTTTCCAAAATAATCAGCCAAATCCCACTCAAGGCTTTCCCTCCCGCCTGCTTTCCAAAAATGCCTGGCATAATTGCTTTTTCCAGAGAGGGTTTCTTTTTAAATGCTCTTTTTCTCACGCAGGAAATAGTAATAATACTAAGAAGAGCAAGAACAGCTGAGAGATTTTAATTAAAGCAAACTAATATCTCAGTCATGGAAAAGCGTGCGTCAGGCGCTGACTCGGCATGGAAAAGGTTAAAGAAGTTCAACGGGGCTGCGCTAAGGGGAATTATCCGCTGAGAAAACATCAGCTCCTGGCTGGCTCTGGAAAGCCGCGTGCCCACAGCTATCGGGGCTTTTCCTAGGGATAGATACGTAGCCACGGCAATGCAATATTTAAAATTATATTTAATTTACTTACCAAGGCATGGAAAACAGTGTATAAATGCTTTTTCTGATGTTTTTTTTTTCCCTAGAGAGTTGGTTTTGCTGCCTTTATGTTATCCTAAGGAACAAATAACAAACTCATGTTTCTACTGCAGGCTTATTTCTCTAAATTTAAAGCAGGGAGTTGTTACATATCCAGGTTTATACCCCAAATTGTGGCTTTTGGGCATCTTTTATAAGCTGACCCACAAACCAACTGGAGCAACTTTGTCAGCTTCTAATTCCTGAGCATGAACTCTTGGCTTCCCTGTAATCAAAGGATCCAGGTAGTAAATATATTAGTACAAGTGTTGCGTATGCCTGGATAAGTATATATACTTAGATACATACATATATATTTTATAAAGATATATATACATATATTTTTTATAAATGTATACATGTATATTTTATAAATACATGTCTATACAGAATTTAGATCTACTTCCAAGTGAAAGAATAAAAGGTCTGACACTTCTGAGAGCGTCAGTATATAAGATACTCACCGGGCAGACACCGCTCGGACTCGGTATATACTGTAATGTATAAAAATGATTCAAAGGCAGCCATCAAGGGGCAGTGTATTGGTTAGCAATACTAATTGCATTGCCTACATTACAAATGATATTGCTCCATTATTAAAGGGTCGGGACTATTTTATGGGCTCACATCTATTCAATTGGTATTTCGATCAATGGATGCATTACAAGCTTTCCCTTTAAGAGCCTAATAAACAACAAGATGGAAAGGAAAATTCGCCGTAAGATGACGCTTTTAAAAATCCATTTCAAGGGGAGCTATCGGGACTTTGTAAAGCAGGTTGCAACCGAATCAAAAGGCTGGAAATTAAGAAGTTGAGAAGGTCGTGCGAGCCCTGCCGAGAAGGATTAGGGGTGTTCATGGATGAAAAGCTGGTCACGAGCTGGCAATGTGCGTTGGCAGCCCAGAAACCCCCCGCATCATAGGCTGCATCCCCAGCAGCATGGGCAGCAGGGCGAGGGGGGGGATTCTGCCCCTCTGCTCCGCTCGGGGGAGACCCCCCTGCAGCACTGCCTCCAGCTCTGGGGCCACCAACAGCAGAAGGACACGGAGCTGTCGGAGCATGACCAGAGATGCTGGGAGGGCTGGAGCCCCTCTGCTGGGAGGACAGGCTGAGAGAGTTGGGGGGGTTCAGCCTGGAGAAGAGAAGGCTCCAGGGAGACCTTCCAGCCCCTTCCAGGCCCTAAAGGGGCTCCAGGAAAGCTGGGGAGGGACTCTGGAGCAGGGAGGGGAACCGTAGGACGAAGGGGAACAGTTTTAAACTGAAAAAGGGGAGATTTAGGTGAGGTATGAGGAAGAAATATTTTGTGCTGAGGGTGGTGAGCTCCTGGCCCAGGTTGCCCAGAGAAGCTGTGGCTCCCCCGTCCCTGGAGGTGTTCAAGGCCAGGTTAGACGAGCCTTTGAGCAACCTGGTCTAGTTGAAGATGTTCCTGCCCACGGCAGGGGGTTGGATTAGATGATCTTTAAGGTCCCTTCCAACCAAAACCATTCAATGAATCTGTGATCCTCCCCAAGCACAGGACCATCCTCCAAATGCAGTGTATCAGAGAAAAGACAGGGTACGGTTTCACCCCATTAAAAACCTCAGCTCTTGGGGTTCCCAACAATCATCCTGTGACCAGAAATGAGGCATAATTTTTTTATATTTACTATATACATATCGGTATAGACCAGTGTCTCATTGACATGCGCTGTGCAAAGCCCGTGAGGAAAACGCTTCACCAGCACCAAAAAATCCCAGCGCTGAGCAAGCAAAGCCAGGATCCACTCCAGCACCGGCTGCCTCGTAGACTGGAGTGACAATAAGCCAGAGTCGAGCCGTGCCTAAATTAATGTGGATATTTCCTAGAGCTTTCCCACTCCTTGGGAAGCTCCGTTCCAGCTTTCACGGAAGCAATAAGGAAAAAGCATCTGCACACTAATTGTGAAACAGCATCTTGCTGACAACACTCAGCATCTCTATGTGCACGCTCACCGTTTACAAACACAGAGTCCCCTTAGATCAGGCCAGAGAAACAGGAAAACCGATACCAATTAGGATGAAAATCACCCGCTTGGGCTCAGGATCTGGCCTCTAAAATCAACTGCTTGATGGCATCATCCTGAGGAAACCTCACCGTTAGGCTCAGAGGAGTTTCTGAGCATTTCTAACTCTGAGATGGCTCTGCTGGTTAGAGAGCTTAAAAGAGACCTCCTACGGAAAAACCCACCGCCGCGTGGCACATTTCAGCCACACCAGTCATCTACCAGCCTGCTGGGGAACCTCATCCACACCGAGCTGTCAGCACGTTAAATCTCGGCGCGGTGACAACTCCATAGGTGCCGAGACAACCACATCATTTCTGTGCGCCTCACGGACTGATTTATCAGGTACCTAGAAAAAAAAGCACCTATGTTGGACATATAGGCAGGGCAGGCATTCCATATCTTTCCGAGGTGTTTGGATCATCATCTGCCAAAATCGTCACTCATGTACAGCTTCTAGATAAAGCCCCAGCAGCGAGAGCATCATCTGTGCGCTTCCAAACAGCACAGAGATGCCCTTAGTCAAGGATTGTGCAGTGAAATTAGGAAAAGAGGGGTCCAGCAGAGAAGTAAAATGATGTGCAAAATGTTTGGGGCGTTTGTTGGGAAACATGGGCTGTGAACCTACATTGGCTCCTGATGCAGGATGCAGAGATATGTCTAATAAGGTCGCTCTGTTATATAGGATTTTGACGGCTCCGAGGTGTAAAACCCACCAGTCCCCCCATTTCAGCATTGGTGTTGTGAAGTGACGTGTGTTCAACATGTGTGCGAAGACCGAAAAAATTCACTGTTGCTCTCTCATTAGAACTAAATTAGCCTTCAGCCTTCCCCACGCAGGACTCATACAGAGCTGTCTCCCTCTGCTGGCACCAGACCCAGAGCAACTCACAACACCAGAATAAAAAAAGAAAATATGGGGAAAACTTCCTAAATAAACCCAAAACTGGCATCCGACTCATGGCACTGACAAGACCCTCAAGAGATAGGTTAAGGTGGGATGTAACTCACTTCCATGGCATCACTATCCCCCTCTCGACATCACCCCCCCTCTGCGCAAAGGTGGATGAAAAAGCATTTTAATGATGCTCTAAGGCACAAGCTCGCAAGCAGGCAGGTACGAATTTGGCACCTCTAGCTCATTTTCCCATGGAAAGGTTTCGGTCCTTTTAAGGATGCTTGGCCACCACCCCCATCCCAGGACTCCAAATACCTTGGCTATGCTTGAGCAAAACCGAAAACTGTCATCTTTCAAACCAAGGGTGGACCTAACGCCTGACTGAAATGAAAAATAAACAACCAAACAGAGGTGATTCCAACTTTATAAAGTGCTGACCCCAGCACAAAGGGAAAAAGCAACAGCGGGAAGAGCTGTGATGTTTTGTTGCACCCCACGGCATGCAAAAGCTGGAGGGACACCTTCCCTGGGTCTCACCAGGCTTTCCCGAAGAAATTGTGAAGGCCACCTCTGGCAGCGACAGCATCAGGGAAAACAAGTCCTCATGGTTCTTACCCGACCTGCTTTCCCTTTTTTTCACAGATGGGAAATGATGACACAGCTTTCCCTAAATCAGCCTGGGAACAACGACATGGACACCCAAAAGCAAATAGCTGAGGGATCTGCCATGGGTTCCCCAGGACATGGTGGAAAGGCCACTTCACCGTGTGCAGATGCAGGAAGCCAGTACCCTAATGAAGATTTTCTTCCACATCATTAGAAAGTGTTTTACTTCTCCTTGCCCAGCCCAAAATAATCATGTTAAAAATATATGTGGTCAGAGGACCGTAAAAGACCACACGGCCACGGCCAGGACCAAGGAGGGAAGAAATGAAATGCATGAT
The DNA here is from genome assembly GCA_013396915.1 of Stercorarius parasiticus. Classification (NCBI taxonomy): domain Eukaryota; kingdom Metazoa; phylum Chordata; class Aves; order Charadriiformes; family Stercorariidae; genus Stercorarius; species Stercorarius parasiticus. The sequence goes on from VWZL01002418.1 coordinate 17,027, forward strand.
TGCAGCAGCAGAGCAATTACCTCGCATTCTGGATCCTTTCAAAATCAATATTAAGCCGCTAAAACTGATTAAGCCAAGTCTAGTGGTGTCCCCAAAGAGGCGACACAAATTGGGAAAGGCTTGGGCTGGGGGTATTGCTCCTTTCCCTGTCCCCAATGGAGACAACCACAACTTGTCCCCAACGAGAGCCAACATCAGCACGACCGCATGCCACCGCCTGGGTGAGGGTCCGGGGGAGGAAGGAAAGCAGAGCCTGGAGAAGAAGACAGCGAGATGGCTATAATTTATACTCTCCTGCCTATACTTTATGGCTTTCTTAATTCGGCTCCTGCTACTATTAATGTAGTTAATGTTGAGATTATATCTATTTTCTGGCGTCAGGCAGTGATTTATTCAAGCCATTTTTCCGGTGCCGGCTCCCACGCTGTTAAATCAAGCGACTTGCCAATTAAGTGCTGACTGGGGAAGTGGATGCAATCTTAACAGATATCTAACCGCAAATTAAACCGGGTGTTTCTTACGCCTTGTGGTGTGCAAGGCCAAACCGCTGAACCTTGCTGAGCTGGGAAAAGAGAAAATAAAAACAACCCCCAAAACAAACGAAGGGGGGAAAAAAGCCACCACTAATTTACAGAAGAAAACAAAGAAGTCGCCCTTCCTAGCGGTATGGCGCTCATCACCCAAACCTTGGGTGCCTGCTACTTTACGGACTCAAGCTTGGGACAACCACCATCCAGCAGTGAAAACCAGGCAGCAGAGAGGAGCACGGAGCAGAAAATTCAAGGGTGGGTTTGGAACCTTCCATTCTGCGGAGCAAACACAGGAGTCGGAGCTCTTTGACCCACCAGATCTCCCAGGGTTCATGCAAGAACGAGCCATCTCAGGCTTGCCACAGCTGAATCCAACCACCTGCCCTGGGCTGATTTTTTATGTGAAATCTCAAATACCTCGGGATGTCCTGGTGCCCCAGGAGATGATTTTTCATGATCAAGAACAATGACCAGAGGACTTGAGGAGAGATCACAGAACCACAGAATAGTTGAGGTTGGAAGGAGCCTCTGGAGGTCATTTGGTCCAAGCCCCTGCTCAAGCAGGGCCACCAAGAGCTGGTAGCCCAGGACTATGTCTCGATGTTTTTTTTTTAATATCTCTAAGGAAGAAGAATCACATCCCAAAGGCTTGGGAGGTTCTAGGGCTCCCCAGCACCTTGGTGGCTACATCAACTGCCCAGGGCTTGGCTGGACCAGGACACATCATCACCTGCTTCCATCTACTCCGTTCTTCCCCCTAACACAGCTCCTCACGCAAAGCGGGTACCAAAATGCCCGTTGCAGATCCCAGAGAATCTTCATCAGCATCCAAACATAGTCACAGTCTGCAAGGAGGACACAGCACGGTGCAGAGGAACATGTCCAAGAGGTTCCCCTTTGGTAGGTGACCACCAGGAACCACAGAAATGGCTCAAAACCTGTTCTCCTGCTTTCACGAAGAGGCAACGACAACTCTGCTGCTTCCCAGCCTGCGACTCGACCATTAGCAATACTTCCCTGCATCTATTATTTGCCTCGAGAGCTATAATGAAAAGCAATCCACGAAACTAAGCGCTATTATTAATAATTGCGAAGAGTTGTGGTAACAGCTCATGATAAGTGGTGAACGTTTTTATGTTCCTTGAATATTGAGCAGGCGCTAAAAAAAAATAATTAAAAAATAAAAGGGGAGGAGAAAGCCAATATATATTTATAGAGCAGTACAGAAATTCTACCGATCCCCACACTTGGGCTGTACCTATACCAGGAATTAAATCAAAGGACAAGAATAAACAGGTAAGACGCTGCTATGTGTCCTGACAGGCGAAAAGCGACCTACAGGGAGGACTGGAGCAATTCTTGCCAGCTGCTGAAATTCAATCTAAGGGAAACACCATCCAGGGCTCCCATCATAAATACTCAATCAACAAGGACAAATGACTTTGCAAGCCTCCATCGCAATAAAAGGATCGTGTTCCTGGGTGGCACAAACGAGAGCGACCGCCTGGCTTTGCAGTATTAAAGGAAAATCTCCTGCTTGCTACCTCACTTTGGGAAGTCCAAATTGGTTCCCAGGTGCAGGAGATAAACCATACCAGCAGGGCGCAAACTGACTGGTCTGGGCTGCATCCCCAGCAGCGTGCGCAGCGGGGTGAGGGGGGGGAAATTCTGCCCCTCTGCTCCGCTCGGGGGAGACACCCCTGCAGTGCTGCCTCCAGCGCTGGGGCCACCAACAGCAGAAGGACACGGAGCTGTTGGAGCATGACCAGAGGAGGCCCCGGAGATGCTGGGAAGGCTGGAGCCCCTCTGCTGGGAGGACAGGCTGAGAGAGTTGGGGGCGTTCAGCCTGGAGAAGAGAAGGCTCTGGGGAGACCTTCCAGCCCCTTCCACTCCCTAAAGGGGCTCCAGGAAAGCTGGGGAGGGACTCTGGATCAGAGAGAGGAAACGTAGGATGAGGGGGAACAGTTTTACACTGAAAGGAGGGAGATTTAAATGAGATCTCAGGAAAAAATTCTTTGCTGTGAGGGTGGTGAGGGACTGGCCCAGGTTACCCAGAGCAGCTGTGGCTGCCCCATCCCTGGAGGTGTTCAAGGCCAGGCTGGATGGGGCTTTGAGTGATCTGATGCAGCAAAAGACGTCCTTGCCCAAGGCAGGGGAGTTGGACTAGGTGACCTTTAAAGGTCCCTTCCGACCCATATCATTTGATGATTTGATGATTTTACAGAGCAATTAAAAATCTTGAAGTGGTTTAAGCGCACAGAGACGACTTCAGGGGGATCTGAGGAAGCTGGTTCTCAATTTCTGTCGGTCTCCAGTGGAAGCTCTGCCTTGCTCCCAAACTCCCAGTGCCTGCCATGTGCTGCGATGCCACATGATCATCCTATCGTCACACACAAATTAAGTCCTCAAATATCGGCAAGGAATACTTCAAGCTGGACTTCAGAAACTCCCTTTCAATTAAAGTATTAAAATAGTATGTATTCATCTTCAGTAATAGGTAACCCAACAACCTGATGAGTGTATTACTCACAGGGTTTGCAGAAAAAAGGATAAATTCTTTGAATTTAGCGGACAAAAATCCACTCACACAAAGGGATTCTAGCAAAGCCATTCGCGGTCACCTTCACTGCAACAGTCCCGATCATACTGCAACAAATTGGTAAGATTAGCTATTAAACACTCCAGCAGCTTGGGCTGGCAAATTTGAAATATGCAAGCAGTCTAAAAATCTACTGATTATTGTAAAGGTAGTTTACTACCACCCTTAAAACTGCCCTAAAAGTGGTATTTAAACCAGTGTTTAATTATGTAAGTTGGCTACATGGCAGCGTGCACAGCAGTGGAGTTTTAGTTCCTTCTTTTCCGATTTCCAGCCTCATCCAGGTTCTTTCTGGCCACATCATCACTTATTTTTGGGGAAGTCCACCAAGGGTTAAGTGCTGCGCAAAGCGCAACGCAAAGAACTTCTCTGCCTCGTGAGATACAACATCGTAACTCACCCGTCATACCAGGTTCTCGGCCAAATGCTCTGCTCCATTGACAACAGATTTTAAATCACATATTAGCATTGATCCAATTAATGCAGCTCTTGCTAAACCAGATGATTTCTGAGTCTTCTCCCAGCTATTGCGTATTCTTGTTGCATTTAAAAGGGGGAGAGAACTTGAGGCCAATCTGAGCCTCTTCCCATCTTGAAGGCACTTTGCAACAAGTAGCTGGTTTCTTTTCCACCGATTAACACTTTTCATCTTTCCTGCCCAGCTGCTTAACCCCAAAATCTGACAGCGCTCAACTGTTCTGTGTGGGGATGCTCCCCTAGGTGTGAATTACTTACTTTCTTTCAAATCCCATTGGGACATCCTGCATCCACCCTTGTCCCACTCTCCACGACCTCAGGATAGACAAGCTGGAGAAGCAGCTTGTCCTGATTTTGCAAGTGGCATATGGACATCAAAGTCTCATGTTCTTCTAGTGAGGAGATGTCAGGAGGAGCACGGCAAGGAGTACGCACTCCAAAGGGCTTAACTGGAGACTGTAGAGATTGAAAGGTCCAAGAATGAGAAGGAAAAGCCCCTACAAAATCAAATGGGCTCACCTACGGATGGGCAGCATCTCCAGCCGTGAGCCCAACCACCACCAGCTTGCAACCGAGCCCCTGATGGCATCTAAGAGAATTTCTGAAGGCTTATTTAACCCCATCCCTACAAGGATACACTTCAAAACCTCCATGCAACACTGAAGCAACACTTTGTGAGTTGACTGAGCTGGTTACACCTAGAGCTTTGCCATGAGAATACCCACCATCTGTAGGAGGCCCCAAGCGACCAGCTTCTCCGCAGCTAATGAGACCCTTCTACCATTGCTAATGACACTGGTCAGGCTTTGTTCCCTCTCTCCCTCTTCCCACAGCTCTTTTCTTGTTCCTCAAGACACACGTAAGTGGATCCTTTGATTTCAGGCAATACCCAAGGACTCAATGGTGGGAGAAGGCCAGGACATGTCACTTTGAACAGTGCAGGGACGAACCACCTCCATTTCTCCCAGCTGTCATTCCCCAGCTCCGTCACGGCTGAAGAATCAGAGAGAGAGACCTACATGTCTCAAAATGAAAAAAAAAAAAAAAATAAATGCAAAATCCTTTGAAACCGACTCCAAATTAAGAGCTGCATTGAGGCTGTCAAGCCCCTGCTAGCTGAGTCTACAGCACCTTCCGTGCGAAAAGGGAGCTTAGCCCATTTATTAGAATGATGAAAGCAAAGGGATCTAAAAATTGCACTCCTTCGTTAATGAGCAGCCGAAGGGATCGGTAAGCATAATTTCAGAGGCTAGTAATATTTTATATAATCGCCGAGTGGTTTAAATTGAAAACCCCCAACTGAATCAATATTTACTGCATTGAAACGAAATGAATAGTAATAAGTCACTAAGCTCCCTGTCCTGTTTCATAAAATAAAAAATTATAAAAATGAGCACAGGCGCAGAGCGACTATCACATTAACTTTTACGGCACTTGGGGAGTCATAACCGACTGTTCTCATAAAATAAAATTTTAAAAAACCTGCCGGAGGAAGCCTTGCTTCAGCATTGCAAACAGGGGAGAAAAAAAAAAAAAGCAAAATAGGAGCCGAGAGTTTCACAAACGCAGGCAAAAAGTCTCCCAGCAGCCCAAAGCTCCGCTCCCCGTGCGGAAAGCGCACTTTCAGTTGCTTGCCGAAGCGATTCCCACCCGATTTCCCATGGAGGTTCTGCCGAGAAACCCTCCCAGTCAGACCGCAGCATCCAGAGCACTTTGGGCAGGGCGATGACACAGCTCTGCATACGGCCAACACAAACCTCGGTCTCTGGGATGGTCATCCTCCCCCTCTGCTCTGCCTTGGTGAGGCCACAGCTCGACTACTGGGTCCAGTGCTGAGTTCCCCAGTTCAAGAAGGACAGGGAACTGGTGGAGAGAGTCCAGCGGAGGCTACAGAGATGATCCAGGGACTGGAGCATCTCTCTGCTGAGGAAAGGCTGAGAGCCCTGGCTCTGTTCAGCCTGGAGAAGAGAAGACTGAGAGGGGATCTCATCAATGCTGAGCAATATCTAAAGGGCAGGTGTGAAGAGGACGGGGCCAGACTCTTTCCAGTGGGGTGCCCAGTGACAGGACAAGGGGCAACGGGCACAAACTGGAACATGGGAAATTCTGTCCTTACTTTGAAGTGCCAGAGCACTGGAACAGGCTCCCCAGAGACATTGTGGAGTGTCCTTCTCTGGAGATCTTCCAAACCCACCTGGATGCGTTCCTGTCCAACCTGCTCTAGGTGACCCTGCTTTGGGCAGGGAGGTTGGACTAGATGATGTCCGAAGATCCCTTCCAGCCCCCACCATTCTGTGATTCTGTGATTTTCCCTTCCATTTTCAAGCCAGGTCATGCGATCTGTGCAGGGGTGGGAGTGATGGAGATCCATAGGCAGGTGCCCACCGTGATGCTCTGGGACTGGGGAGCAGGTCCAGGGTAAGGGCAGCATTGCCCAACATCACCCTGCCCAAACACAAACCCATCGATAATAAAGGATTAACCTCCATGTTTACAAGCAGCGACAGCACACCTTGTTAGTCCTAATCACCCAGCTTCATGAGTTGTCCAAGGAGGTCTTTTTTTCAACCCCCTTATTCATCAGGTGTTTTTTTATTCTTAAAGCCCTGGGAGTTCATGGCCAAAAGTATAACTAAAAAAAACCACATTTCTATAGCACCTTCGATACAGGACACTCAGATCCACATACAAATGCTATGTTTCAACACCTCCACCAAAGAGAAAACCATCCACCCCATCATCTTATGTTGTGGAGAACCAAGGCCAGGTTGGACAGGGCTTTGAGCAACCTGATCTAGTTGAAGATATCCCTGCCCATGGCAGGGGGTGGGACTAGATGATCTTCAAAGGTCCCTTCCAACCCAAACCCTTCTATGATTTGATGGTTCGAAGCTCCTAAAGAACATTTAAGTGGTGGATCTCACCAATTGCAGAAGAGGAGAGTCCTGGCTTTCCCCCACCACCTCCATCACCAGAATCCACCTTTTTTCAAAGCAATGCAAGTGCTCCGCTCTCACGCAGAAAAGAACTAATCCTTATACAAAAATACTCCCTCCTGTAGAAAGAGGTCCAAGGTGGGGATGGTTAAATTCTTAAAAGCAAACCTGGATGGACATTTTTTTCATATTTTATTTTTTCAAGCAGCTTTTTCTTTACCCCTCCAGGTTGTGCCCCTTTTCTGAAGCACCTTCAGCTGCTTGCCTGAATTCCCACCCTTCTTGTTCACGCTTAAAAGGAAATTTCAGGCTAGCTAACATTAACAAAAACAGCAGAAAGAGGTTTTTACCTAATATAAATCATAAACATAGAAACACAACTTTTTAGCTCACTTCGCCAAAGCCATCAGCCTGTCCTACGCAGTTTTACACGGATGGGGAAAAAAAACACGAGCCATTGCTTCGGACATCCACACTGGAGCTTCCCAGCATCTTCCCATCTCTCCCACCTAACTGAGAGCACACCCCAGCACCCCAATCCCTGCTGCAGTGGTGCCAAGCCCTTTTTTTTTGGGTTAAAACACAGTTATTTTAGGTGCAGAAGAGACTGGGAATTTGTTAGGAGGGAACAGGAAAATGTTCCCGCTGTCTCATTCGTGAACACAACTCCCACAAAGAAAGTTCCTTCCCGTGCCAAAAATAATGTTTACCCTTTGCCTCCTTTTATTCTTGCATTTTAAAAGGAATTTAAAGCAAGCAGCGATGCCGCCTTCTGCACTCCCTGCTCCTCCCTACCGAGTCATAAAACCTTTTTCCGTATAAAATATCCTGAACCAGAACGGCTTTGGGTTTTCCCCGGAGATTCATCCCTTGTCACCTCCGTTAACACACATGACAGAGGACGGCAGGAATGACATAAATTTGCCACCAATAATTCAATAAGCAATTATTCAATACCCATTTGTTTAGGGAGGGGGGGAGAATTAAAGGAAATTATTTGCAATCAAAACATATTTCAGCTTGGAAAACCGTTGATGCTCGCAGACAGGTGGCTGCGGCACTTGTGCCAAGTCGGGGAACCCCTCTGCCCTTTTTTTCCCACTTTCCCAGCTTTAACAGCTGTGACCTCTCAGACCTCCCCGTATCCTTCTGCAAATCCTCCTTCCAGGCGAGCCTGGCGGGCAGCGCGAGCCACAGATGCTGCCATGCCCAGTCGGCACCCGGGGATGGACGGACGGACAGATGGGGAGCAGGCACAGATGGTCGGCTTCACCGTTAGCCCCACTGAAGGGGCACCTGTGCCAAGGGTGGGCACAAATCTGGCCTCACACTGAAACCCAGGGTGCCAGGATCCGGACCAGGGGAGAAGCAAGGAGAGGATGCTCCTGCCTGGGAGCAAGAGGCTTTGCAAAGCCTAAGCCATGAGCAGCACTTCTGGCTTCACCTAGAAGCAAGAGAGTAACACAGGCAGAGGATAAACCCACAAATGATTTCCCCAACTTGACGCTACAGCAGCTAGGCAAGGTAAAAGAAATTAATTTAGAAGATCGTCGCAGTGGTTAGAGACAACAGGTTGCCCAGAGAAGCTGTGGCTGCCCCATCCCTGGAGGTGTTCAAGGCCACGTTGGACGGGGCTCTGAGCAACCTGGTCTAGTGGGAGGTGTCCCTGCCCAGGGCAGGGGGTTGGAACTAGATGATCTTTAAGGTCCCTTCCAACCCAAACCATTACATGATTCTATGATCCAAAGCACTTCTTACAAGCCCTCACATTACTTTTGCTCAGTAAAGATCATTCAATATGAAAACCACACACACCCTAACAAAAAAATCAAGGTTTGGAGGAAACACCGCGGCTTTGTCTCGGAGCAACCTCCATCAGACAGAGAATTTGGGTGTAGAAAGAGGAAACCGCAGCGCTCTGCTGGGAAGAGATCAAACCTGGCAGGAGTGGTATTACTCAGTCTAAATGAGCTAATTCTGATTATTTTGAAGGCAGCAGAAGGAAATAAAAGCCCAGGGATTGACAAAGCTGATTATGTAGGGTTTGGTTGTAGAGTAAGATATGAATATAACATTATTTAGGTATTGTCTCCATATCAAGTATAACATATACTTAAATTCAAGTTGAAGCATTCATTATCTCAGCCCAAAGGCAAAACACACCTGACCTACCCAAGGAAAGACGCACAAGTGGGTATCGCAGCATCTCTCTCCTCCATTCCTTCCTTCCTTGCATGAAGCACTTTCCAGCCCCCGGGGAAGGGCTGCTGCTACTGAGCAAAGCTGAAGCTCTTGGAGATCTTATTTCATAGAATGGTTTGGGTTGGAAGGGACCTTCAAGATCACCCAGTTCCAATCCCCCTGCCATGGGCTGGGCACAGCTACCTTTGACCAGGTTGCTCAAAGCCCCGTCCAACCTGGCCTTGAACCCCTCCAGGGACGGGGCAGCCACAACTTCTTTGGGCAACCTGGGCCAGGGTCTCACCACCCTCACAGCAAAGAATTTCTTCCTCATACCTAATTTAAATCGGCCCTTTTTCAATTTAAAACCATTAATGCTCATCCTACCACAACATTCCCTGATCAAGAGTCCCTCCTTTCCTGGAGCCCCTTTAGGGATTGGAAGGGGCTGGAAGGTCTCCCCGGAGCCTTCTCTTCTCCAGGCTGAACAACCCCAACTCTCTCAGCCTGTCCTCACAGCAGAGGGGCTCCAGCCCTTGGATCATCTTCATGGCCTCCTCTGGACCCATTCCAACAGCTCCATGTCCTTCTTGTGCTGAGGACTCCAAAGCTGTACACAGTACTCCAGGTGGGGTCTCCCCCAAGCGGAGCAGAGGGGTAGAATCACCGCCCTTGACCTACTGGCCACGATTCTTTTGATGCAGCCCAGGATGCAGTTGGCTTTCTGAGCTACGAGCGCAACTTCATGAAGGGTCAGTCCCACTCACGAGCCAGCCCCACTCACGAGCCAGCCCCACACCACCCTCCCAACTTGACTTTCACATCCTATTAAACCATTTTACGTCTTAGCTGTCACAGAATCATAGAATCATGGAATGGGTTTGGGTTGGAAGCAACCTTTAAAGACCATCTAGTTCCAACCCCCTGCCATGGGCAGGGACACCTTCCACTAGACCAGGTTGCTCAAAGCCCCGTCCAACCTGGTCTTGAGGCTATAAGGATGTGGAAACAGCTGAGCTTTTAATGGACCTTTTGATGACCAAAGCGGCAGAGTGAAATATCCACTTGGTCTTTGCTTTCTGCAGCCTGACTGCTGCCAGCAAAGGGTTTGCTCAGACTGGGAGCACTTCCCCCAGTGTGCGCATCCCTCTGCATTCGCTAATCCACAAGTTTTTTCCAACCTTTTTAAAGCTTTTTTTTTTTTTTTCCTTCTTCTCACACCAGGAAGAAACAGATGGATCCATCCTTCAGCCTGAAAGACGACTAAATGTTTACTTAGCCTGGAAAGAATTAATCCGTTGAAAACGATGCTCGAGCACTTGCCAAGTGACCTCTCTGCCCTCGTAAACCAGTTTGCTCTTTCCCGAGCCCCGAGACCTGCCCGGGCAGAGCCTGGCGCGGGCAGCCCAGATGCCGCCACCAGTTGGACTCAGCTCAGCGCAGCAGCTCACGGCAAGGTTTAAACAAAGGTATCACAATTTTACCATCACCGGGAGCTGCTAAGAAGCGATATGGGTCATTTCTGCAGCACGGAGCTGCCATTCAGCCATTCTGCACTCCCCCCTTTCCTCCTGTTTTATTTTACATACCAACTTCCGCACTGGAATCGGCACAGGAAAACTTCTCGGATCGATTTGCTAAAAGGCTGGAGAAGTTCTGACCCTTCACAGTGAAAACCATTTGGGGAAAGGGGTGGAAAAAAAGAAGCTCTGCCGTTACTAATCTCTTAGTAGGGTAGAAATTCAGAAATTAAATACATCACTCATTCCTGCAGCTGTCACTGTCAGGTGAAAAATCGGCGACTGTGTAAATACCCAGCACCGGAAAAAATATTCTCAAAATGGGATGCTGTTAGGAAGGATTATTAGCCTTAGAAAGACCACTTCCAAAGGTTCAAAACCACTTCAAAATGAGTTTTAAATACAGCATGTGTGCAATTTGGAAAACTATATCCCCAAGCAGATTTCATGTGGTCAGAATACTCAGTTGCTGCTGAAGCCTGGGTTACAAAGGGTGAATACTATCGTATAAAATACATATTTTTGCTGAAGCCTGGGTAAGAAAGGGTGATTGCTATAATTTTTTTGCTTTTTTAAAGCTACAGCTGGCACCTGGGGCATTCGGATGGACAAAAGGAACAGCGATACCTCAAACCTTGTGGTTCCAGGAGATATTTTATCCTGGAGCATCTGGGCAGGAAAAAATAGATGCCTCAGGACACAGTGAGCAGCACTGAAAAGTGGTTAAAGGGCTTTGGAGACCTGCTTTGATTCCCAGTATCACCAAGCTTGGTCCCCATGTGACCTCGAGCAAGACACGTTCCCAAGACTGTCCCAAGATCTCCCAAGGAGGTTGTCAACCCTCTGCTTTCTTCCACGTGGCATCTGCCCTGGTTGCCCAGGGTCCATCCTAGAAGCTGCGCACTAATCCACAAATAACATTTTAACATCCATAACTGACATTTTTCCACTAAAGCTCTCCCTGTGCTTCTGTCAGAGTGAATGCTTTGAGCTGAAAGTGCTTCTTCCGCCTCTGCGCTGCATTTCAAGATCCTCAAACATGGACCCCACGTAAACCAAGAGCAAGGACAAGTCCTGACCTACTGACTCATATACGTGCCATCACATTTAGGGAATTTTGGATATAAACTAGAGGAAGGGAGCGATTGTTGCCTTCATACAAAGTCCACTGCCACTCTAAAGCATCATTGCAAGAGCTGCTGGGCTGAAGCTCCAGGAGATGACACGTAGACCCAACCATGCAGGGTGGCAGCAAACCCTCTGCAAAGCCATGGCATGGAGAGGACCATCTCAAATCTGGTGTCCCAACACCTGAAGATGGGCTCCCCAGTGCTGGAATTGACCTCTCCGGTTGCCCGGGCACAAACTTTCACATCTCCCACCTGAGTTTCTGCACCAGATGATCCAGCCCTGACTCAAAAATTGCTGATCCGCAGCTGAAAACTCCCAACTTTTAATCTGTATAAACCTCCTCGCTAAGGATGTTCTGCTTTTCTTTGATAGCCGCTGTACTCTGAAAGCAAGAAGAGGCGGTCACAAAAGAAGGGAAAAAAAATCCCAGCTAATGAATTACCACTCATCAGCAAATCCTCCGACCGTGCGCGTGCTCTCTGCTTATTATAAACACTAAGTAAAACATATTAGCTTAATATGCCACGGGGTGGGAGCAGTCAGTCAGCAAGACCTTGCTGATGAGCGGTAGCTCATTGAGAAGAAACATAACAACTTGTAAGCACATCTGTACTATTATACAACGTAGGCGATGCCCTGCGTGCTGGTTGTGGTCCCTACAGGATCTTTCCATTTGGCTTGTCCAACCTTGGGAGCTGGTAAAGTTTCTGCAGCACCATGATGCAACCGGGAAATGGCGGGCCCCCAAAACGAGTGCTTTTTGCAGCCTTACTAAAATGCAGAGTCTCTCTTTTTTTTAAAAAAAATCTCAGTTATCATTTTGATTTATCCTTTTCTACAGAACCCTTTAGTCAAACAAGCGTCACGGGTGTAATATAGCTCTCTGTGCAGAACAATGCTTCGCTCACAAGCCCACTCAGCTCTCTAGGAATTGGCATTTGGGTGGTTGATATCACTTGGCCCAGGGAACCTCCTCTTCTCCTCTCTACCCTGTGGTAGGACACAGCATGAAGGATTCATTCTCATGGGGAGAGAGAAGAAAGGTGGAAGGCTGGAAACAGAAAGAGGTTGCATCAACCAGGCATTTGCAGACTCCATCACAGGTTCAAAATCTTGCCCCAGGCTGGTGCCCACCTTTATGACCCCCACCAGCCATATCTCTTCTAGCAAGTAGCGTGGACCCTTCAGAGAAGATCTGTAGAGGCAACCTGGTACTGAGGACCCAACATCCACACTACAAATTAAACTCATTTCCCCAAAAACGTATCCTTTGCTTTGCTCCTGCCTAGCCCTGATGACCCAGAGCCTACCAGCAGCTGGAGGACATCCTCGGGACCGGTTTCACCTACAAGGGGTTGAGTTTAAGCCATCAAGACTGGTCTGTGAAGCCACATGAAGCCCAACAACTGAAGATGTTCTGCTCAGGAGACCAACTTCAAAATATTGTCCTGACACAGATAAAAATCCTGCTGAGGATGTAGCTGATGCCTGCCATGAGGGACAGTATCATGCTCTTCTACAGTGGTATTGCGCTACCAAACTTTGTTTTCAGGGATAAAAAATATGAAAGAGAGGGAAGACCTTCCATTTATACATTATCCAAGCTATGGACTGGTTGGCTTCAACCTCATTTCCATCCAACATGGGCATCTCAGGCCAAGAGGGTGAGGTGAGTTCAACATGCGGCAGAAAACCGGCGCCAGGCTGGGAGTTCACCCTAAGTATGGCTTTCAACAGATGCTGGGAAAGAGCCTGATTGTGGAAACCACCTCTTACATATCTTTAATTTACAGGAGTTATCTGTGTTTGGCTGGGTTTAAGTATTACAAGAGCAAAACTATGAACCGATGATGCTAAACAAAAAGACAACAATTTTATTCTCAATTACGCTCACCATTTCCATGTCCGTACGATCTCCCCACAGCCAAAACCCAGTTTTCTGCATTTCTTTCCCTAAATCTGGAGAGCAAGATGTTTGCTGGGCTACAAATCTAAAACCACATTTCAGCAGCCAAATAAGAAGCCAGATTATCCCGAGGCGCCTTACGCCCACAGGAAAAACAAAGTTATTTTCTGTACCTCTGCAGGAAATGCAAGGCATTTCCCCCAAATAACGGAAGGCGAGGGCTATCAGCTATACCCCACTAATTGGGGGTTGGAACTAGATCATATTTAAGGTCCATTCCAACCCTAACAATTCTATGATTCTTTGCTTCTGATTCAGAAAGGAAGGCAAAAAAAGCAGAAATTCTCCATTTTTTCAGCCAAACTACTCAAGCATTTCATTTTTCTGCTCATAACCAACTCGGATCCAGCACGTGATGAAGCTGCAAGATCTCCCAGCAAGAAAAGATCCGGGTTTAGAGAACGGTGGGTTCTGTGAAGAAGGAGGGATGCTCCAGGCTCCAGGGAAGGGTTGATCCAAGATCAACGCAACACCCTGCTGAGTAAATACCCCATCATTGCTTCCCCAGGTTCGGATGTGACAGTTTTATTTTTAATAGAATCCATTCAAAACTCGACTACTCCATTAACCAAAATTAAAAAAAGAAAATCCCATTATTCTTAAGTATTTTCATATGCATTTAAAGCTGGTAGTTAACCTCTGAGTCCCGGTTTTATTTTGTTTTCATTAGTTCCTCCAAAGTAGAGCTCGATTACTGGGGCCGACCCTTCAAGGAGGAGACCGGAGCGCTCCCCGCAACACTGGCAGCCTTGAATTCCTGCAAAAGCAGCACAAAATACAACCTCACGGCATGAGGCTGCCCCGACACAGGACAGACTGGGGGGCTGGGAGGATGGGGAGGGACAGCCCAGTCTTTTCCTGCTGCGAAGTTGCCCATCGTGAATCTGCTGCTCAGGCTGTCGGCTGGGAAAGCACCCAGCTCTCAGCTCTGCTCTAGGGGAAACCAAGAGGGGAAAAAAGAGGGGGAAAAGGCAAAAAAATAAAGGGGAAGGGGGGTGAGGGAAAAAAAAACGAAAAAAAGGGAAAAAAGGAAAGATGGAAAGAAGGAAGGAAAGGAAGAAAGTAAGAAGGAAAACAAGAAAAACTAGGAAAACAGGAAAGAAGGCAGGAAAAAGGGAAGGAAGGAAAGACAGGAAAAAAGAAGAAGGAGGAAAACAGGGTAAAAGAAAAACAGGAAAGAAGGAAAAAAGGAAAAACAAAAAAGAGAAAAAAGAAAGGAAGGAAAGAAGGGAAAAAGGAAAAGAAGGAAAATAGGAAAAAAGGAAAACAGGAAAGAAGGAAAAAAGGANGGAAAAAAGGAAAGAAGGAAAAAAGGAAAAAAGAAAGAGAAAAAGGAAAAAAGAAAACAGGAAAGAAGGAAAAAAGGAAAAAAAAGAAAAAAGGAAGGAAGGAAAGAAGGGGGAAAAAAATCCCAAGGAAAACAGGAAAACAGTAAAGAAGGAAAAAAGAAAAACAAGAAAGAAGGAAAAGAGGAAAAAGAGAAAAAAGGAAAAAGAAAAAAGAAAAAGGAAAAAAGGAAAGAAATGGGACAAAAAAGGAAAAAGGAAACAAGGAAAGAAAAGAAAAAAGAGGAAGAGGGGGAAAAGGGGAGAAGAGGGGGGAGGAAGGGGAAAAAAGGGGAAAGAAGGGAAAAGAAGAAGGAAAAAAAAAGCAAAAAGGAAAAAAAAAGGCAAAAGGAAAAAAAAAAAGCAAAAGGGAAGACTGAGTGTTATAAAGTGTCTGTCTTTCTGCGAGGGGGGAGCGCTGAGCACATGAAAGATTAATCCTGAGCTTTGCCCAAAAGAGGCGACATTGTTTTTTAAAGCCTCTAAACCAGTCCCTAACAGAAACTGGATTACGTTAGGCCAGATGTCAGGGCTCCTCAGAAACAATACAGGGTTGTGTATCTCATACCATCCTCATTAAAAAGATTAAAAGTACTTCCTATAGAAAAAAAAATAATATGTATTTTCAAATGGAAGCCACAGTTTCCTCCTGCCTGCAATGTCTCCAATCCCGGCAGATGAATTTCACTTTAATGAGATGTCATTTTGGAGAATGGTTTAACATCCCTTCAAAAAAAAGTCTTAGCCCTAAACCTCGTAAAACCACGTCGAGATTATTAAAAGAAAATTTACCACACAGACAAAATAAAATAAAACAAAATAGAACCCGCCAATTCGCAGAATCCATGACACGGCCGTTTTTAAATGTGATGGAAAAGGCTTTCCAAGTTATCTGCTTAAACACAGGCTTTCTGTTTACTTCTCACTTTCATGTCAAATGAATTTGGGAAGAAAAAAATTGACAGGAACTTTAAGGACATTAGTCACATTTCGACTCCTTTTTCAGATTAACGCATCAAAAACCGGGGAGGCGGAGGGGTATTTTATCATCTTGATAAAATAAAATTAACTCCTGGCACCCCAACCTCTGCCCATAGGGTTATGGATGCTGAGGATCCTTCACCTATGTGCAGGGAGATCCAGAAGCAATCGGCACCAGGAGCAGAGAAGGCAAAAATCCCACCGAAGCATCATCTGAACGAGACAGATAACTTCTATAGATGCACTTGAAACCCCCCCAAAAATTGGAGATTGCAGCCTGGTCCTTGCAGTCTCCCCTCAGCTTGAAAAGCAGCATCTCAACCACCAGTTTATGCTCCAAACTGGTCTGCAGGAGGTTGGGACCCCACCTCTTGGACCCCTTCTCCCCACTAAAGCAAAGGTACTGACCGGTGGAAAAAATAAATGGACCAAGGAGAGAAAACAACCGTTGCTGAGATCTTTAAAATAAAACCATCCCTGTCTGCTCACAATATATGATAACTTTGATTAAAGGTTCCCCCCGTCAGAGCACTCAGCAATTATCAACAGTAAAAGGCGATACTAACAGTTTTCTGCATCTTCTCCGCAACTTTCGAGATGATGCCCCAGCACCAGGGAAACAGGGATTTGCTCCATCCATCGTGCATTATGGTCCCAAACCCCACTCTCAGCTCTCGCCCCCAGTCGCTGACCCCTCAGGATCGGGAACGTGCTGGGATTTAACATGCCTTCCTCTTGGAGAACTGCACAAACATCTCCAGAGCCTGCATCATCTTGAAGATGCATGGAGAGCAGCGTCTTGGCTCTCCAAAACTGCTTGATGACTTCTCCTGGAAGTGCATTGAGTAAATACATGAGAGCAGTGTCTGCTTAGCAACATGGAGAAACAACCAGGTGTCATTTATTTGCCTCTGGCTTCTTTTGAGATTTTTGAGACAGTGGTTAGGGATGAAGAGAGAAGGAACCTGCCAGCACAGAGCACCACGGGAAGAAGGGGACACAAAAAAAGCTTTACAAACCCACTTCCACCACCCATCACTAAACCAATGCACCTTTTGGTCTCCATCCCATAGTGTCGCCGATGGATTTTGTGTCTTCATAGCTATATCAGGAATAAATAAGTCCTCTCCTGATCAAACTAACAGTTTATGGACTAATCTGGTTTCTACAGCCACCAGCTCCAGATGCTTTTGGAGAAGTGGTGTGAATCCCTCAATTTATAAACTGTAGAATGACAGTTGAGGAGATGTCTCTTACAAATGTACTTTTTAACATAATTCTAAATAAATTCTGCTCTCAAAGCCTCATATCTTAAAATCCTGCAAACTAAACACCTTCTGCTGGTGGCTTATTAAGGTGGTTCTCGGATGGGATGCTTTGGCATTGTCCTTCTAACAACTGCTGTGTCTTCTTCAGGGGAATTAGGCTTTAGGACATTTGCTGCCATACACACGTCCCTTTTCAGAAGAAGCTGTCAACATATTGGTAATTTATGGGATCATCCTGATAGCCCCCAAAGCACAGTAGGTACAGCTGGGGCTGCCCTCTCCCCTGCTCTCTCCAATCCTTGGCCAATAGATAATTTTAAAAAAGCATCTTCATTTCTTCCTCAAAGTCAGGGGTTTTAAGCAGAAGGAGGACACTGTCCATCATTTGAGCCTCCAGAAATACGCCCCGCAGTGTTGCACCCTATACAGCGGGATCTTCCCCAAGTGCTGGAAATAATTCCCCAGCACAGAATCATAGAATCATAGAATTGTCTAGGTTGGAAGGGACCTTTCGGATCATCAAGTCCAAGCATCAATCCAACACTGACAAAAACCATCACTAAACCATCTCTCTAAGCACCACGTCTACCTGGCTTTTAAATCCCTCCAGGGATGGTGACTCAACTACTTCCCTGGGCAGCCTCTTCCAATGCTTAATAACCCCTTCAGTGTAAATTTTTTTCCTAAGATCCAATCTAAACCTCCCCTGGAGCAACTTGAGGCCATTTCTTCTTGTCCTATCACTTGCTACTTGGGAGAAGAGACCGACCCCCCTGGCTACACCCTCCTTTCAGGGAGTTGTAGAGAGCGAGAAGGTCTCTCCTCAGCCTCCTTTTCTCCAGGCTGAACACCCCCAGCTCCCTCAGCCGCCCCTCACAAGACTTGTGCTCCAGACCCCTCACCAGCTCCGTTGCCCTTCTCCAGACACGCTCCAGCACCTCAATGTCTTTCTTGTCGTGAGGGGACCAAAACTGGACACAGCACTCGAGGTGGGGCCTCACCAGTGCCGAGTACAGGGAGAACCCATCCTGGTACACACACCTCTGTCTTGCAACCCAAGTTTTCGGTTCATCCGCACCTCCCTTTCCCAAGGGTTTAGGTGCAAAGAGTTAACACACACATCGCAGATGACAGCACACCAAGACCGGCACCCATGGCTCTGCTCACCCTGGTCAGACATGGAATATACTCCACCACAGAGGCGGAAGCCGAGAGCCCTTCCCAACCACATGCTACCGTTGTCTCAAGGGGAGGTGAAACTACTTTCACTCCTGTGAGGAAGGATGTAACAGGACTCAAGACACGTCAGCAACATGGGATCAAGTAGCGAGAAAAATCTGCAAGGCTTCCCCAGGAGAGGGGTGGCAGGGGCTGCATGAAATTAGCTCAGTAACCCAGCGTGGGACACGGGGGAAAAGATGATGATGATGCTGCACGAGAGAGGAGACCAACTGTGAGGACAGCGCTGGAGAATGGTAGCCTCCACACACCCTCAGCAGATACCTTCAATGGTCAGCAGAAGTTAGAGAGGCAGCATCACCTGACCCCACCACTAGAAGTGCTCAAGGTCAGGTTGGATGGGGCTTTAAGCAACCTGGTCTAGTGAAAGATGTCCCTGCCCACGGCAGGGGGGTTAGACTAGATGCTCTTCAAAGGCCGCTTCCAACCGAACCCATTCTGTGATTCTAGGAACTGGGCGAGGAGTTGGTTTGACCGGCTGGCAATGGATACCTGAAAAACATTGGTAAGAGAGCAAAAAGAAATTGGAAACCAAAAACTCACCCACCACGAAGGAAAGGAAGGGATGAGACAGGGAGGTCGGTGTGTCCAAGTGACCTGGCACACAGCATCTCAACCTCCTGAAAAGATGGTGACTGGCAGAGACAGTGGTTTCTTCTCCTTTTGTGCGCTCAGCCATATGTCCCGTTGTCCTGGTGAAGTGGCACTTGCACCCACCGTGGTGGCTGAGATCCAGCCCGTTCCACAGCCTGCATCACCTCCTTCATGATGAAAGGTAAAACCCTAAAGGCTACACAGGGGAACGGGTGGTGAGGACCCAAGTCAAGCCCAGAAGGCCCTCATTTCCATCCTAGTCCAGTCAACGTGCTCCAGGCCAAGGAACAGAAAGAAAAGAAGAAAACAAAACTAAACCACACAAGTGTATCCTCTGCTGACAAGTCTTTTCTACTGAGCAGGCATTTCTCTGACAAATGTTATATTATCTTGTTCTTTACTTATTTATAGTGCTGGAGGGGTAGGACTGTCCCTCAAGAGGCACCACTAAGTTTTCTGAAGGAAATATCCGAACTTCTTCATCAGTGTCAGACTATATTTGCAGACAGGTTACTTTTCTTTTAAACACATGCATCAGTATTTTAGAAGAAAACTCTTCAAAGTGGGTCAGTGTTTTAACTCGCCCATGGGGGGTCTATAAACACAACATCAGCTGCTATACGTAGATCTCTCTGCTCCCAAAAACGTGTTTTGAAGTGGCTTTGTCTCTCCATAAGAGGGTGAGCTGGCGTCTCCTGAAGGCGTTGGTGCACCCTCCTTCTCCTGGTCAATGCTCCCCATTGTTCTTGGCACAGTTCCTTGCCTGGGCCCATCATGGGCACGTCATCCACTGTAGAGTGGCACAGACATTTCCCACTGCTGCCTTGGGATGGATGCTCAGTGGCATTTGGGTTTGTCCCCTTTGTCCTGTTCTGCTTGCAAAAAGACTGTCCCTTCCGTGGAGCATGTGGCTTTGCAAGGAGGTGTACTTGCAATGTCCTGGAGCATCCTCCTGCCATTATCTTCATCTGCTCCCTCTAGACAAGGTGCATCGAGGTGCAGGATCCCAGCCACAACGGCCCTACCTACCTTTCCAGCAGTTTCCACAGTCCTACAGCACCCTCAACCCCAGAAGGCTTTTCCTGCCTCTGGGCAAGGTCTATGAAACTTGGCCATCCTGGTTTATTGGTGGCCCCATCTGCTGACACCACACGGACCATGGAAAGGGGCTGGAAGCAGGAGCAGCATCACCGCCGTCGCTCAACACACCGCTTCATCCATTGCAACTCCTCCGTCGCAACTGGCTCAGCCCAGCCCTCTCCCGGCGGCGAGAGGCTGCACGGGGAGCAAGTGTCCCCCCCCCGTGATTTCTAAGCGATGACCAACCACAATGTCAATAGGAGCAAATGAAACTTAAGGCAAGCAAATCACAGCCCTTCTGAGCTGCGCTCCTGCAAAGCAGAGAGAGATAAGGGGGAGGAGTGAAAAGGAGAATCAATAAATCTTAACCTCATTCACAATGATCTGGAGCTCTTATTAAGTAAATTAATTTAAGTTAATTTAACTCGATCATGACTCCCGATCACAGTGATTTAGTGAGGGGGAAATTGCATTAGGAAAGGCCACACTTGCTAGATAGAAGAACGGAAGAAAATTAGATCCACTTAGCAATGTGAATTAATATGGAAATAGCAGGTGTAAATTTAACCTTATCAAGAGAGTGAAAATTATCTTCATAAATTTGGAGAAATAGCCCCCAAGTTGCTTATAAATCTATTTAAAACAAAAATATTACAAAAAGTGTAGTAAAATTAATTTAAAATATACTCCCATCTATCGCCTCTAAGAAAAGTCAGCAGCAGGGCGAAGTTTAATGCAACCTAGCAATAAGGGGAGAAGGGAACTCATCACCAAGGGATTAACATCAGGTACGTCCAGACCTGCAGCGACTCTCCCCGTCACTCATTTCCCAAAGACGCATCCCGTCTCATCTTAGCCTGCTGATTTCCAGGAGTTTCTTGGCAATAAGGGCAACATCCCGGATGCCCCAGCAAGGTTTCTTGCACCACAGATATCCAAAAATAGATGTCCCATCCCTTGAAATGTTCAAGGGCAGGTTGGACAGGGACTTGAGCAACCTGGTCTAGTGGGAGGTGTCCCTGCCTGTGGCAGGTGGGTTAGACTAGATGATCTTTAAGGTCCCTTCCAACCCTAACCATTCTATGATTCTATGAAAAAAAGGGGGGAGAATCTAATTAACACCTTTAATGACAGCAAGTTCACAAGATGGACAAGAACACAGATCCTGATGAAAGTTTATTAAGGCAGTGTATTAACTCTGAAAAGATTGATTGCCATGAAAAACCCTTGCACGTCACTTTTTGACTCCCCAAAACCTGGATTTTATAGTAGGATCTTCCCCTTAGTGTCAGCTAGAAACAAATTTGGGAGCACCACTCAACTACAGCACCACCAGCCTTTCAACATAACACTTCTGGCTTAAGGTAAAAAGGATATTAAAAAGAAATAGTTGACCCTTCAGTATGACACACACTGAAAGATCAAAATGAGGAGGTGACTAAAGCAGTGCTGCAGGCATGCACAGCGTGTCCCACCGCCACCAAAGCTGCCCGTTGGTTTGGCAAAAGCAACGCAAAGCAGCGAGAAAGCAGCTCCCGGCTTGTTACAGGTCCAAGAGGATGTTATGAACGACGGAGAAAAAAAACACCATGAAAAACTACAGCAGAAGCATTTGCCATGTGCTTCCTCCCAACAGTCCAGATGATTGATCACAGACAACGAAGGTAATAGGGAGACGGAGTAAGAGATTTATGGCTTCTTTAAAATGTAATTGTTTTAATTCGCTGATCGCATTTTATCAAGATTTGTCTGAAACAGCCGTAAGATCTAAACTACATCATTTAATGAAGTCAAAGATTAATATGGATAAAATTATTCTACAAGTGGGAGCTCTCAGACAATCGTGGCGGCATGAACAGGTTGCTCCTCCGCAAAATCACTGCTCGGATGAGCAAGACCCACCACCCAGCAGTTGGAGACTCCTGATCTAACCCTGCCTGAAGGCCCTGCCTGAAGCTCCTGCCCTCCTTGGCTCTCACTGCGGGTCCTCCATCCATCAACCATGGAAGAATATGAGCCAAATAGTCAGAGCACAAGTTGTCTTCTATTAACTAAGACTGAAGGTCACAGAATCATAGGACGGTTTGGGTTGGAAAGAACCTTTAAAGGCCATCTAGTTCCAACCCCCCTGTCATGGGCAGGGACACCTCCCACTAGAACAGGCTGCTCAAAGCCCCGTCCAACCTGACCTTGAACACCTCCAGGGATGGGGCATCCATAGCTTCTCTGGGCAACCAAGTTAGTCATCTATTACAGCGTCAGATTAAACACACGCATCTGCACTTCATCAAGGGGCAGCAGATTAAATTTGATATGGCTATGAGAAGCTCCTCTCCCCTCCCTCACCACCGATACCCAAACGGGTTTCACGAGTCAGGCTCCTACATCAACAGAATAAAAAACTTGGCCAATGTCATGTCACAGTATGACACGGTGATTCTCCCTATAAAGTGCATCAACTGGCATAAACATCACCACGTTCCACCAGCTGGGAAAGCGATTGCCGAAGCGAATCCACCAACAGACAGCAGGTACCAGATGCAAATTCTCCTCCCAGGAATAAAACTGGGACAATTACGGAACAGGGCGAGCCTTGCCTGGCTCACATTTTCTCTTTCAAGGCCCCAGTTCAGGTGCAGTAACAGCAGAGAGACACTAAAGCTGCAGTTTTGCCCAGATCCCTCACAAAACATTTAAAAAAAAAGAAAACTTGACACCAAAATCAATCTTTTCTCCAATAAATGGGCAGGATTTGTAATGATGGAGGAAGAAGGGTGGTTTGAACAGGACTACCTGTACCGGGAAGAGAAAACAGGAGCTGTTTTCATCTAAATAAAAGGAGGATTTGCTCAAAACAGCTGGTTCAGGACCAAAAAAGCAGGAAACTGAGCTGGGGATGGGAAAGGGCAAGATGCATGTCAATGTGGATGTAAATGCACTAATTATGGGCAATTTGAGTTGCACATCGGTAATTGTAGCTACAGGAGCGACCAGAACCAGAGCGAGCGTTACACCAACACCGCAGGAGGAAACAGGAGATTAAAAGCCACAAGAAACAAATCTTCTTTTGCACACAAAATACCAGGTTTCATAATTACCAGCAGCAAATTATGACCCTCTAAGAAGCGATATAATTTAAGATTTTACTGTAACATACTTGTGCATTCACAATGCAAAAGCCACACTTTGAAAAATTAATAATAATCTTGAAAAAAAGCTGGTTTGGGGGCCAAAGAAGAAACACAACAATTACTTATTTGATGGTCTGGCTTTCTATCATAGCCTGAGAGCAGTGAGCAAGCAAGAACTCTCACTGGCGGGTAAGATGCACACACACACTGCCTTGATTCAACAAAAATGCAAGATAAGGGAACAAGAAAAAGAATATGTGGTTTATTTGTGTCAAGGGAAATGCAAGAAGTTGGCCTCAAGGACGTGCAAATTGAGGTGGCACCCAAAAGCGGAGCAGTAATTGCACTGGAGGAGGAAAACCAGCTATTTTTGGGGGGCAGTAAGAGGAGACATGCGGATCTCAGGACTGGATAAAAGGGCATGATGTACAGGTGAGAAAATATCCAAGGCTAAAGTAGAAGGTGAAGAAAAAAGAGCAGGTGGTGCAGGTAAGATTGACAGCAAAAAAATTTGGGTGGAAATCAGCCATTAGCCCAAAAGGATCCCACAGTTTACATACAAGAGGAACCCGAGGCCAGTACAGACGCGAGACGAGGAGTTTCTCAACTAAGAGCTTGAAAAACCAAGGCAAAATACTAGACCTAATTTTATATTTTAAAAAATAGTTTGAAAATAAACACTTTTTTTTAAAATCTCTCTGTTTACCTGGTATTTTGCCTCATCACCCTAAAGTCTTGCAAAGCCAACCCTCCCTTCAGATACCAGTATTTCTGAAACTCAAAGCCAAATTCACTAAGTATAGGGATAAAGCTGGCGAACTTAAACTTTAAAAAAAATCACCGCCATCTTTCTCTCTCCGTAGCACCCACCACAAAAGCCGTCAACCCTCGAGGCATTGCTGGGGGAAATAACTTTTGGAACAAACCACACAGAGCAGGACGTTGATCTCGACCCATGTCGCTGCTCCACCAGAGGAGCCGATGGTAGGGGACAGCCCGCAGCATCCCCCAGCTCCTCGGGTTTGCTACGCTGGGTTGAATAATAAAATGAACAAGCCCATAGCGGAGCAGAGCAGGCTTTCTTTGACCAAAATATTAACTGTGGCAATGGCAAACCAGCATTTCAGGGCGGAGGAGAAGTCATTCTCAACCTAAGAATAGCCAGAATCTGGGTTATAACCATAAACATCGGTTCTAATAGCTCCTTTTTTTTGAGAGTCAATTACCATAACGACCTTTCTGCTTACACACAACTTTGTCTTGGCCTCTGAGATGTTCCCTGGTAACAGGGGACCAGCTAACGCTCGTAGCTGAAATACGGACATCAGCACGGCTGATTTAGGAAGACTCAGACTCAAAGGTCCGGCACCATCCTTAGGTGACACCCTTCTTCAGATGGGTGCTGGCACGCCAAATTATTTGCTACAGGGCCAGGCTGATGCTCCACCCGCCCAGACAACTCAGGAAGAAGCAAGTTTGTGCCTGCACCTACCTCCTGGTGTAGGTTTGGACCATCTGCCTCCAACACGCTTTCAATAAGCTCCTCCGTAGCACCAACATACACGATAATGTTATAAAGCAGAGGGAAGGTCTGGCCTCGTTAGCAGGCTTGACCATCCCTAATGAACAGGCCACATCTATCTCCAAAAAAAAGCAGCAAGTTTACTTAGGTCTGATGTAAAAAGCTGTGTGCGTTTATTCATCTTCCTTACAGCTTATTTAACTGCTTCATGGAAACAATTAATTCAAATAGGGAATAAATATGAAGCCACAGACTGTGGTAAGCTGTTGGCCGCCAACTCAGGATAACGTGATTACTAATACGATTTTACAGTTTAAGTCAATAAACTCTGCGTAGAAGTGGCTAAATAAATAGAGAAATTAAGCAACGAACATGCAACGGTAATAACACGGAGCCAACGTGGGAGCTCCCTCGTCTCCTGCATCCCAACCACCTGCATTCGAAGGATGGAAGAATTACCTGGATGTCAGGGGGCGCCTTGTCTTCCAGTTGGGAACTGGGCTGCTGAAGGACGATAAGCCTGGAGACACCACATTCTTCTTCACTATCCTGTAGCGTGTCTTTATCACCTTGTTGGCTGGGGGGCTCCTTACGAAGTGCAAGTTGGCTCCTACGAGAAAGCAAATGGAAAAAAGGGCTTGAAATTCAGGTGTGCGTGGGACAGAAGGGACCTCACCAATGTAGGTCCTACACCCAACTCTTTATCACCTGCAAAAGGGGCAAAAGACCCCTGGGGCGCCCCAGGCACAGGACCACCGTGGTTGATGGTAAGAGAATGGCTCTGATGGGCTTTGGGGTGTTTGGCTTCACCAGCCCGACAGCAAAACTCTACCAGGTGAATCACGCATTCACCAAGAATACCTCGATCCCCCACATCTACGTTGGAAACAGATTTATGTATTTAATCATTCCCATTCTCGTCATATTTTGCAGGATGATCTACACACCGCTTTATTCTGCTGAATGTTTCATGCAATTAACAGTTATATGTTTGACTCTGGTTTTCCTCCACTTGATAGCTAGCAATTTTTTTCGCGGCTTTAAGGAATGCATCTAATTGCCCGACTTTTATAACATACAGCTATAACTGCCCAGATAATTAAAGCTGACACTACATGCTGAGACTAAGTCTTCTGGTTTTATAACTGATTTAAAGGGCTGGCTGTTTTTCTTGGAGATCCTCTAATTAAAATTATTGCAAGGTTGAGAGGGGAAAAGCAGAATCATTATTTCCCCTGAAAATGTTGTACCCGTCCCCATGTTTGCCTCTGCACGAGAAGGGAGAATAAGGTTGTGTCCCAGGTAAACTGGTAATCTCAGGATGCTGGATCTCTGTTGAAACAAGAAAAATAGGGAAATGTTTTTTAGAGCCGATCTCCTTCCCTAGAGCGGAGGGAGCAGCTTCCCCGACTCCTTGCAGTAGTAATAGGGAGAATATTTTCCTTCTTGTGCGTTCCCAAGCAAGCCGGTGTTGCGCATTGGGTTCGGGAGGGATCAAGCAGCCGGCAACATGAATTTCCATTCCCAAACTCAGCCCGAGAATTACAACTTCTGATGGGGGGGGTCGGGCAGGAGAAAAGCAGACTCTGCCACAACAGATAAATCACTGGGATTCTTCATAATAAAGATGACGATCGCAACGCTCCTCAATACTATACCGTAACATAAATGATCGCCGAGCAAGGAGCGTATGGATGGATTCACAGCCTTCAACACCGCCTATAAAGCTCCGAGCATGCTCATGACACCACGCAAATAATCTTTTATACGGCTGTAATAAAATTTGGAAGGCGGTTGGTATAAATAGTCCAGCCAGCTCTAACTTGGCATTGCACTTGCCCACCTCATGGGGTACGGGACCTCCAACCCCTGTTTGCACCACGCATAAGCCAGATCCTCGCACCAAAGTGTTATTTTAAGAGATCCCTCCAACTCCTATGCGGGACCCCTGCTTAATTAATGCATCAAAGTAATGCCTGCATGCAAATTATTTTCTGCAGACTTTTAACGATGCTTTCAAGAGCAGCATGCCGCTGTTAACCAGCGAGCACCTATAAAACCAGCAGTGCTACAAAGCACACTCCAAGTAAGGGCGTGTTAAGTCAACTGGTAAATGTTGAACAAACTGAAAAGCCAGGAAGTCAACGCCAGTAACTTCAACAGCTTCTGGTGATTTGGAATAAAAATTAAAGAAATTCAAATAAACCCAGATGTTTTGTGGGTCCATGTGAACCTCATGAAGTTTAGGACAAGAGGAAACAGCCTCAAGTTGCACCAGGGGAAGTTTAGATTGGATATTAGGAAAAATTCTTACACTGAAAGGGTTATTAAGCATTGGAACAGGCAGCCCAGGGAAGTAGCTGAGTCGCCAGCCCTGGAGGGATTTAAAAGACGGGTAGACGTAGTGCTTAGAGATATGGTTTAGTGACGGTTTTTGTCAGAGTTAGGTTGATGGTTGGACCCGATGATCTGAAAGGTCCCTTCCAACCTGGGCGATTCTATGATTCTAAGTTCAACAAGGCAATGGGCAAGGTCCCTGGGTCAGGGCAATCCCCAGTATCACTACATTCTGGGGGATGAATGGACGGGGAGCAGTCCTGTGGGGAAGAACTTTGTGATAGTGGTGGGTAACAAATGGGACATAACCAACCACATCCTGGGCTGCATCCCCAGCAGCGTGGGCAGCAGGGCGAGGGGGGGGATTCTGCCCCTCTGCTCCGCTCGGAGGAGACCCCCCTGCAGTGCTGCCTCCAGCTCTGGGGACAGCAGGAGGACACGGAGCTGTTGGAGCAGGGCCAGAGGAGGCCCCAGAGATGCTGGGAGGGCTGGAGCCCCTCTGCTGGGAGGACAGGCTGAGAGAGCTGGGGGGGTTCAGCCTGGAGAAGAGAAGGCTCCGGGGAGACCTTCCAGACCCTTCCAGTCCCTTAAGGGGCTTCTAAGAAACATGGAGAGAGACTTTTTACCAGGATCTGTAGTGAGAGGACAATGGGCAATGGTTTCAAACTGAAAGAAGGTAGTTTTAGATTGGATGTACGGAAGAAATGTTTTACACTAAGGGTGGTGAGACACTGGCCCATGTTGCCCAGAGAGGTGGGAGATGCCCCATCCCTGGAAACACTCCAGGCCAGGTTGGACGAGGCTCTGAGCAACCTGGTCTAGTTGAAGATGTCCCTGCTCATGGCAGGGGGTTGGACTAGATGATCTTTGAAGGTTCCTTCCAACCCAAACCCTTCTATCATTGAACGACCAGAGGTATTGCAGACACCCATTGCTTTAGAGGTGAGGCAAGAAGAGAGAGGAAAGACAGAAAGCAAATGGGTTTTCATTACTGTTTCCCTGTCCTGGGACTTTTTATATCAGACTAAATTCTTCAGGGCAGCGACCACACCATCACGTGAGTTTTTAAAGCCCTTTGCGAAGTTTAAGCTCTAATTATGATTATAATTGCTTGCAAGCACAGGCAAAGTTGGAGCATTTTGCTTCCGAGAACTGTATTTAAGACTGACAAGTGGGAACAACAAAAGGACAGACATGCAGTCCCCAGCCTTGCACACACACGATGAAATTCCAGCTATGGTGAGAGGTGGCAAACCATTTTGCCAACTACAAGACTCCATTTTCACCTGGGAGACATGGACACATGCAGCCTCTCATGGAGATGGCATCAACCACATACCCAAAGCTGCTCTTTCTCACCAGGGAAGGAACGAGAGCCGCAAACACTCATCCTCCCAGAGCAACAGCACAAGTTGACCCTTTCCCCCTGCCAGTCTATATTAAGCTGGGAATTTGTTGAATACATTATTAACATATTAATTTTTTTTTCCCCAACGCAACCTCTAGCTGCCACTAATCAACCCAGAATCTCATCAAACTCCTTCCTGACATCGTCCCCCACCTCGCGCTTGCCCAAGAAATAGAAGTCCCAAATTGTTGTGACTTCCAGGCGTCCCCCCCCAGCCCCTCCTTGCACAGCCAGACTGGCACCTGGTAAACTCTATTCCCCGGCGTTAATTGGATGGTGTATTCATGCCGGAGCTGCTCTTCTGAAAGTGCCTGCGTGCGCGGCTCTAGCATTAACCACCTCCTGAAAGAGACTCTCCGAAGAGCTCAGTTTTCTATTATTACTTGCTAGCTGAGGGGTTTTGTGTAGATAATCATGTTATTTAGATAGGATGTTGGTTTAATTCCCTTCATTACAGGCTCCCAGGGTTGTAATTTTTTTTCTCCGCATGATGTATTCCCCGTGGCACATTTCACTCAAATCAAACACTTTACGCTTTTATTACAAACAATACCCCAGCGTCCCCCGTTATCAGCCCAGCGCACACATGCACACTCCTCGCAGAGATCCAGAGGTCAGTTCTAATGACTAATCGATCTCATTAGCTTTCCTAATTAAAAACTTTACTACCGCAATGGAAGACAAACTACAAAAAAACTGCTTGCATCATATTTGAATGGGATATGAGCATCATTTATCAGCCAGGGCTCGCAGCCCGTGCCCATCGCAACAGGCCGCGCGCTGCTGAGGTTGGTGCTTTATTCGGAGCCATGTATCCCCCAGGCACCGCTCACACCAACCATGCCCGCAGATAAAATCCTAGTCCAAACTCCAACGTTGACCTTCAGATGGGCAATTTATTGCCAAAACCTCTTGCCAAGGTGCCGTGAGCAGATGGGATGCAGGACCCACCAGCGCACATAGCCCTTAGGAAAGGGCTTGAATGCAATACAGAATCACAGGATGGTGACTGGAAGGGGCCGTCGGAGATCATCTAGTCCAACTCCCCTGCCAAAGCAGGGTCACCTAGAGCAGGTTGCACAGGAACACGTCCAGGTGGGTTTGGAAGATCTCCAGAGAAGCACACTCCACCACCTCTCTGGGCAGCCTCTTCCAGGGCTCTGCAACCCTCAAAGGAAAGAAGTCTTTCCTCATGTTGAGATGGAATTTCCTGCCTTCCAGTTTGTGCCCACTGCCCCTTGTCTTGTCACCGGGCACCACTGGAAAGAGTCTGGCCCCATACTCTTGCCAGCCGCCCTTTAGATATTGCTCAGCATTGATGAGATCCCCTCTCAGTCTGCTCTTCTCCAGGCTGAACAGACCCAGGGCTCTCAGCCTTTCCTCAGCAGAGAGGTGCTCCAGTCCCTCATCATCTTCATAGTCTCCACTGGACTCTCTCCAGTAGTTCCTTGTCTGTCTTGAACTTAGGAGCCCAGAACTGGACCCAGTACTCCAGCTGTGGCCTCACCAGGGCAGACCAGAGGAGGAGGAAAAGACAGTTAAGAAGATCCTTATTTCTGCTCTTACTTTGCTGTGAGAGGTACCAGGAATCACCCCCCTGGTGAAGCTGAAGCAGGGAGGGTAAAACCAGGGCTGGCTCCTGAAATCCTATGATTCTATTCAGTGATGACATGGTTTAGTGGCGGGTTTGGCAGTGTTAGGTTGATGGTTGGACTCGATGATCTTAAAGGTCCCTTCCAATCTAGACAATTCTATGATTCTATTCTATGAGTTTGGGTCTGCGGAAGAGACAGAAACAACGCAAGGTCTCACTCGTTTTCTGACATCCTTAAAACATACAAGCACTGCCACACCTGAAACTTTTATATTCTCCAACCATTCCAAATTACCTCTTATTTCTATTCCATGTATCCCTCAAATAAAGTTTTAATGTTTAAAAGGGATAACCTTTTTGAAACCCCAATACGAAGTGGAGAATTAAGCAAGGAAGTTTCAACAAAAGAAGTAAAACCTTTTGTAAAAATACATATTTACTCCCATGGCAAGAAAAATGGGGAAGGGGGAACATTGACCTGCTGTTACTCATTCCAAATCCTTCATCCCTATCAGCTCTCATTAAATCTGAATCTTCCAATTCTTCAAAAAAATGAGCGGAGGGGAGGCAGATATCAGCTAACTTTGCCTGTTTCTCAATCAAACCAGGTCCAACAGTCTCATTCCTACCCTCCCACAGGGCTGGCACCCGAAACGCCGTACCCAGAGCCATTTATTTCTGCGTGACTGGCCCATTAGAGCAGCTCTCCAGCGATGAGCCAGCATCATCAGCCAGCCGAGCCCTAACAAGCGAGCGGGCAAGTCCATGCAGCAAGAGGAAGATGCTGCTGCTCAGGGAGGTTTAGGGAAACTCTAATATTCGTGGAGTAAATCCTGTCCAGCTACTGCTGGGAAAAAGAAAGTTAAATAAGCGAGGGTAATTTCAGGAGCACAGATTCCCAAATTCATGAGATGTCATAGAATCATAGAATGGTTTGGGTTGGAAGGGACCTTAAAGATCACCTTGTTCCAATCCCCTGCTATGGGCAGGGACACCCCCCATTAGACCAGGTATGTCCTGGTTTGAGCGACACAGGATTAATTTCTCTTTTAGTGATTTTACTTTTCAGTGAGGTCTCTTCTAATGCTGGGGAAAACCGCACTTTCAGAAGACTCTAGTGTCTGAATTGGTGACAAGATTTACTTTCTACGTAAAGCTACGGTGTCGGGGTCTCAAGGTCTCAGTGTTTTTGAGCTCATCAGGTGCGGGGACGAGGAGTAGCGAGAGCCAGGCACTTGGCCCAAGCTGCCAACAATTTCATACCCTGAACGTCACATTCAATAGAAATGAGAAAGTTTGCTGAGTTCTCTCTCTTCCTTGATGGCTGCCATCCTGAGAACTTCTTGCCCTGGTGCCAGAGCCCTGAGCCCTTCCCTTCCTCCCGAAGCCGCAGCGCTCGCAGTGTCCCACATTGGCTGTCCCCTGCTGGGAGCGCACAGCTTCCTGCTGATGGAATGGGCTGAGTATAATCCTTGTGTATTTTAAATTGGTACCGGGATCGATATTGGTTCTTTAGTGTTATTATGTCAATTATTTAGTCTTATCCTATTAAATATGTTTATATTTCATCCCTTGGGTCTCCTTGTTTTTTTCCCAATACCCCTTTCCAGGTAGTGAAGAGTCATCCAGAATAGTTGTCTAAACAACAATAAATTGTTGTGGATTCCTCAAACCATAACAGAGATTATTGCTGCTTTTGGAAAAGGATGTGCGACAGAGAAAGCTTCCCATACGAGCATGGGAATCGCGTGAGAATTGAAAAAAAAAAAATTAATCAGTGCTGAGGGCTAACGTTTGACCTGAGACCCTACCAGGTCTCCTACCCTCCATCGTCTGCTACCACAAACCTCCCATGTGAGCCTGGCATGCTGAACCGCCAGCGGCTCGATGCCGAGCTGCTGTTAAATCCCTCTGCAAGGCGAGCCGGAGAAGCAGTGAGTGACAGGTACATTGATCTTCCAGCACTTGGAAGCAAGATGAGAGCGGGAACGAATGTAAATTGGGGAGAAGAAACTGTACCTTTGATACGGCGCCGGTATTGTCCCCAGCTCTGGATGAAAACTCGGGGATGTGAAGCAATGCAGCAGGGCCACCCTTTTAACTCAGTCACAATGAGTCCACTAAGAAAAAAACAAAGCAGAGACCAAACACCTTCTGATAAAACTGAATTGCTTTTTCAGAGACGGCCATTAGGAAGAAAAATAAAGGGCTAAGGACTATTAGTCCATGTGCAAAGGATGCCACCAGCGAACTGTAACTCCTGATACAGGCTCTGATGCTAGCAGAGATTTAAAAAACATGCACTCAAAACCAAAAGCAGCTCCATAAAGAACTGAATATCTCTGCCGAAGGGTATTCTGAAAGCAAACACAAAGATGAATCCCACAAATACCCTCACCACGGGATTTGCTCCAGGCCTGGAAGTAAAGAGTCAGCAAAAACCACCGTTCTCTCTTCCTCAGCTCCCAGAACGAAGCTGCCGTTCACCTGCTACCCAAAGCAAAACCGTGCTGTGACAGCGGGAAAATCACCCACGTGGGGTGATGCTCTGGGACGACATGGGACGAACCCTCCCTTATTTTTTTGTAAAGCCCCAGCAAGACCATGTCTGAATTTGATAACTTTCTGCAATAAGGTCACCCACCTCGTGGATGAAGGGAAGGTGGTGGATGGAGTTTTTCTGGATTTTAGTAAAGCTTTTCATCCTGTCCTTCACACCATCCTCCTGGACAAGTTGTCCAACTGTGGGATGAGCAGGTTCATGGTGCACTGGGTGAAGAACTGCTTGACCAGCAGGGCTCAAAGGGTTGTAGTGAATGGGGCTACATCTGGCTGGTGACCGGTCACCAGCAGTGATCCTCAGGGATCCATTCCAGGGCCAATTCTGTTCAAGATGTTTATCAATCATCTGGATGCAGGAGTTGAATGCACCATTAGAACATCTGCTGTTACAAAACTGGAAGGAGCTGTTGAGTCTCTTGAGGGACAAGAGATGCGTGGAGGGATCTAGATAGATTGGAGCATTGGGCAACCATTAACAGCATGAAATTTAACAAGAACAAATTCTGCACGTGGGACAGAGTAATGCTGGACACAATCATAGATTGGGAGAGGAGGAGCTGGAGAGCAGCCCTGCAGAAAGGGATCTGCAGGTGCTGGCTGACAGCAGGTGCAGTGAGAGTCAGCAGGGTGCCCTGGCAGCCAAGAGGGCAAACCACATGCTGGGTGCATCAAATAGTATAACCAGCCGGTCAAAATAGGGGAGTATCCTGCTGTATTGATAAGGAAAAAGAAGGAAGAACGAATAAGAAGGAGGAAAAAGAAGGAAGAAAGAAGAAGAAGAAGAAAGAAGGAGGAAGAAGAGTTCCACTAGGAATGGACCTACAACAATAAGCATGGCCAGCAGATCGAGGGAGGGGATTCTACCCCTCTGCTCTGCTCTGGGGAGATCCCCCTGCAGTGCTGCCTCCACTTCTGAGGCCACCAACAGCAGAAGGACACGGAGCTGTTGGAGCAGGGCCAGAGGAGGCCCCGGAGCTGCTGGGAGGGCTGGAGCCCCTCTGCTGGGAGGACAGGCTGAGAGAGTTGGGGGGTTCAGCCTGGAGAAGAGAAGGCTCCGGGGAGACCTTCCAGCCCCTTCCAGTCCCTAAAGGGGCTCCAGGAAGGCTGGGGAGGGACTCTGGATCAGGGAGGGGAGCCAT
>VWZL01002418.1:51102-81907 GCA_013396915.1 Stercorarius parasiticus
CAGGTCAGGTTGGACGGGGCTCTGAGCAACCTGATCTAGTTGAAGATGTCCCTGTTCGTGGCAGAGGGGGTTGGAGTAGATGGCTTTTAAAGGTCCCTTCCCACCCAAACCATTCTATGATCCTATCTAGTCCAACTGCTGACTAGATTTAGTGTTGGTGCGGCCTCACCTTGAGTATTGTGTGCAGTTCTGGGCCCCACAATTTAAAAAGGTTATTAAGATACCCGAAAGCATGCAGAGGAGGGCAACAAAGCTGGTGAAAGGGCTGGAAGGAATATCCTATGAGGAACAGCTAAGGCCTTTGGGTTTGTCTTGTTTGGAGAGAAGGAGGCTGAGGGGCAACCTCATGGTGCTCTCCAGCTTTTTGAGGAAAAGTGGAGAGGGAGGTGCTGATCTCTTCTTCCTGGGGTCCAGAGACAGGACACATCGGACTGGGTCAAAGCTGCATCAGGGCAGGTTTAGACTGGACATTAGAAAACATTTCTTTACCCAGAGGGCGGACAAACACTGGAACAGGCTTCCTAGAGAGGTGGTCGATGCCCCAAGCCCGTCAGTGTTTAACAGGCATTTGGACAATGTCCTTAATAATTTGCTTTAACTTTTGCTCAGTGCTGAAGTGATCAGGCAGGTGGACTAGATGGTCACTGTAGGTCCCTTCCAACTGGACTGTTCTATTTCAAAACGTGATGTGCGGCTTCAAGACAACTCAGTATCAGTATGATAAATAGAAGCCGAAAAGAATCCAGACAACAGCAATCCACGGCAAACTCCTCAGCTCATTATATCTGAAGTATGTAGGAAATGGAAACATGCAGCTTAAGTTATCAAGGACTATTAGGAGAAAAGGCAATTTTACAACCACGACAGAGGCAGGAAACTTCTCCAGCACACAAGGAGCTGGTTGCAGCAGTCTGGTCCCCAAACTGTCAAAAGGCAAATAAACGAGAGGCACACGCAGCACTACCAAAAGCCACTTTAACAAGAGCATGCCAGGGAAGAGAGGAATTTTCTCATCTGTGTTGCAAGCCAAGGATTCGCTAAGACTTGACAAGGTTGTCACCACCCCACCAAGCCCAGAGGCCTCCTTCCACATCCCCGCAAGATGCTGAAAAAGCCTCAGGAACTCACGATCCCATCAAGAACGGCCTTGGAACGGATCTCAATTAGCTTCCCTGGATATGCTGGGCAAGAAGATAATTTGATCCAGCTGGTTCCCAGGACAAAAGAAGCCAAGCATCAGATACTGGAGCTGTGATATCCACCAGATCACTACTATTCACATAACAGCATGAGAAGACAGAGGGAAAATACAAGGAAAATCCCAAGCACCACTCTTGTCCTTCCATCACCACCATGGTGAGCCTACACCAGCAAGCGAGGGCAAATTTGGTGGCACCCAGGAACAACCTCAACAGCAAAAGAACCATGGGAAGCTCCAATGGCAAGGATGCATCAACTCTCCTCCTTCTGCGACAGCTCCGTGCACAGGGAGAAGAAAGGTGGATTATGGGATTTTGGGGTCCCAACTGTTGCCCTTGTTATCAACCCACAGCCTCATGGTACCTGCTTTCCTACCACAGTGGAGACAACTCCTTCTCAGTGATTACTCATTAGGGAAGTACTCAAGACCTTAATTTGTGCCATAAAATTCATCTCTAAAGAGAAGTGATGTCATGCTTAACAGAAGGAAAGCCAAAAATCCCAGAATTTAAAAACCTACGTTCCAACTTCTTCCATCTCTATTTTCCCAACTGTGAAATAGATGGTTTCCTTCAGGCATACCTTAAGCTCCATTTCTTGAGGGGAACATAAAACAACATACAAAGACGAAGCTTTCCTGTAGGGTCTTCAACAAAACTTTACAAGGCACTTTGAAGACAGGATGTGCCATGCAAGTATTTTTCTTTTTCCTTAAACACAGTGAATTTTAAAAATATTGTGCCATTCAAGCATGTTAGGGATTCCAATATTTTTTTAAAAGAAAACACAATCCCAAGTATTTCAGCACTTATGATCGAGACTAACAGCAGCGTTGAGTTGAGGAACCATGGGGTTTGCAGGGACACAAGTGGCTGGAGCCCACCCAGCGAGGTCTGAGACAGCTCTGCCAGCACACCTCCACAGCAAGGGGCTCTGCAGCAATCCAGCGGAGGTTGGGTCTGGTTTGAGGGTGAGTTTTATTTTAGAATCATAGAATGGTTAGAGTTGGAAAGGACCTTAAAGGTTATCTAGTTCCAACCCCCCTGCCATGGGCAGGGACACCTCCCACTAGACCACGTTGTTCAGAGCCCCATCCAACCTGGTCTTGAACACCTCCAGGGATGGGGCAGCCACAGCTGCTCTGGGCAACCTGGGCCAGTCCCTCACCACCCTCACAGCCAAGAATTTCTTCCCAATATCTCATTTCAATCTCCCCTCTTTCAGTTTAAAACCGTTCTCCCTCGTCCCATGGCTCCCCTCCCTGCTCCAGAGTCCCTCCCCAGCTTTCCTGGAGCCCCTTTAGGGACTGGAAGGGGCTGGAAGGTCTCCCCGGAACCTTCTCCTCTCCAGGCTTTTCTTTTGTTAATCTGGGCAGCAGCTTTACCTTGTTCCAATACTAGACCTGCGCAAAGCAATAGGTATTTTGCAAACAGCCCTTGAAGGGTAACGTGCTGATCCGGATGGCGTGAGCTGTGCTGTGCTTGCACAACCTGCTGGTCCCACGCTGCGGCCATCACATATGGGGCTGCTGAGGATGCAGTAGGAGTGTCGAAAAATAACGCTGATGCCAGCTGCTGATAAAATAGCAATGTCCACAGCATCCTCCCTGAAACCAGGGGGGTGAACTACCCTGGTATATATAGGGGGATGTAAAGAAACACTCATCATCCTTTCGCCAAGCATTGCTTTCTCAAGAGAGACTTCTGCTCACTGTTGGGTGCAAAGGCAGCAGCACAACCCCAGCACCCAAAGGCCCTGGGGATATCTCCATCCCCAACACCACGTGAGAAATACTGCGGATGGGAAAAACACAGCAAATAAAGGAAAAAAAGGAGAAAGACAGAGAGAAGATGGGCTAAAACTGGGCAGCAGCTGGGTTTGGGGACTGGGCACAGGAGCAGAGAGCACAAAATAGCAATTATGCTGAATAATACGTGAGAAAAAGGAAGGGTCCCAGCAGTTAAAAGCTAAGAGTCACTAAAAGCCGGAGTAGCTCTGCCTTCGGTGGCCTTAACAAAGTCCTGTGCAGCTTCAAATGTTGTAGATCTATTCAATTCCTGCATGGACCTTTCAAGTGTCATATTAACGGATTACGTATCAAATGACCTTGCAACGAGGACAGATCTGTGGGTGGACCTGAATAAAGTTTCATCACAGCTCCTACACCCAAAAGCAAATAATTTTGGTGTTTCCCATTACACCAGAAGCACCTGCAAAACACCAGCCCCGAGCCATGGGGCCCCGATGCCTTTTGTTCTGGCTACCAACTTGGCCAAGTCCCTAGAGTTAACAAAAGGATTTGGGATTACTGTAATACTGTTACGAATTTAGTGTGAAAGCAGACACCAGTATTACGGGATGATTATCACAGAGCGTGTTCAATATGTTCACACAGAATGGCACAGCAAGAGGTTAATTATATTGCTACTGGAATCAGCTTCCAAAAGGACCATCCTTCGGTTTAAGAGGGGAATTTAATTTTCACACTCATTCAGTTCTGAGCTCTTTCAAGAGCGACGGCTATTTATGCCAGAATGTAAACGATGGTTTATGATCATGAACTGCTGCTTAATAGGAAATAAATCCAATTGATCAAAAGTGCTTTACCTGTGACCCCGAGCAAGACTGCTGTTCAAGCTGTAATATTCACAGAGGACAACAGAAGCATGGGCTTTGCAGCTGAAACGTATTAGCGGGCTCCAAACCCATCGCAATATTTGCTTAGCATGGCAGCCGCTTTCACCTGGGAACATTTGGGAAATTAATACCAAATCGGCTTCGCTAATTCCTTTATGCTGAACGGACCGCAGGCAAAGATGAAGTTAACGTAACCCATCAGGCACGACAGTGCATTGGTGCGGTGGCACTTGCTAGAGATCAAGTGTAAGGAAATACCCATTTTAGCAGGCAAGGTATGAAAATCCTGATATAGAATCATAGAATGGTTAGAGTTGGAAGGGACCTTAAAGATCATCTAGATCCAACCCCCTGCCATGGGCAGGGACACCTCCCACGGGCAGGGACACCTCCCACTAGACCAGGTTGCTCAAAGGCCCGTCCGGCCTGGCCTTGAACACCTCCGGGGATGGGGCAGCCACAACTTCCCTGGGCAACCTGTTCCACTGCCTCGTCACCCTCACTATTCGAATGAATTGCATGTGTCTGGATATGCACCTGAAATTCCTGTTTTTAAGCAAAAAGAACAAGATTTTTGTTTCCTGGGAATATGGAGTTGGGAGCAATGGGGAAAGCATTGCCCAGCTTCAAAGGAAAAATAAAGTGACGCAACCAGCAGGTTGAGGGAGGGGATTCTGCCCCTCAACTCCATTCTGGGGTCCTCAGCACAAGAGAGACGTGGACCTGCTGGAGCGGGGCCAGAGGAGGCCCCGGAGATGCTGGGAGGGCTGGAGCCCCTCTGCTGGGAGGACAGGCTAAGAGAGTTGCGGGGTTCAGCCTGGAGAAGAGAAGGCTCTGGGGAGACCTTCGAGCCCCTTCCACTCCCTAAAGGGGGCTTATAAGAAAGATGGAGAAAGACTTTACCAGGATCTCTAGTGACAGGACAAGGGGCAATGGTTTTAAACTGACAGAGGGTAGTTTTAGACAGGACATAAGGAAGAAAAGTTTTACAATGACGGTGGTGACACGCTGGCCCAGATTGCCTAGAGAAGCTGTGGACGCCCCACCGCTGGAAACATCCCAGGCCAGGTTGGACGGGGCTTTGAGCAACCTGGTCTAGTGAAAGATGTCCCTGCCCATGATGGAGGAGTTGGACTGGATGATCTTTGAAGGTCCCTCTCAACCCAATCCATTCTATGGTGCGATGACTACCAAAAGCTCACCAAGCCAAAGTTCATTAGCACCTCAGAAGTCGAGAGAGAGCTTCGGGGAAACTTGTTTCCAGAAAAGAAACATTTCAACATGGAAATACCACTGGATGTGGTTAAAGGAGAACTTATTAAAAGTTACGTCCCAGCTTGCCTTAGACCCAATGAGGACTCAATGCCTCACTCGCGTGCTCTCATCGCATACAAGCTCAAGGTCTCAGGACACCATCCCACGTCCTCTTACTTTGAAGATGACAAATAAAACCCAGTCTTACCGAGATTTCATAAAAAGCTTATTTTCATATAAGGACAACTTTAACCTCCCCATTCATCAGACTGCCTGTGTTTTCCTCCTCAAGTCATGGTCGCAACCAAGTCCATCTTCCTGACAAAGGCTGCACTGCGCAAAGGTATTCATTACAAAGTTTAAACAAACCGGAGAACAATCTCATTTTCCCAGCTGCAGGGCACACACCAAGCAATAACACTTCCCAAAATCAACTTCAATTAGGAGCTTTTCATCCAGATTTTTTGGCAATGACTCAGAGCGTGCCGAGAGTACAAGGTGCCACACAGAACCTCGCTGCAAGAGCTGGCAAGCAGAGTGGCACGGACTGAGTCCTCAGTGCTGTTTTCAGGTGTCCTGGTTTGAGCGACGCAGGATTAATTTTTCTTCTAATCCTTGGGAAAACTGCACTTTTAGAAGATTCTAAAGTGTCCGAATTGGTGAAAATATTTACTTTATCGCCAGCTAAGCTGTGGGGGTCTCAAGGTCTCAGTGGTTTTGAGCTCACCAGGTGCAGGGATGAGGAGCAGCGAGACCTGGGCACTTGACCCAAACTGTCCAACAGGATTATTTCGTACCACGAACGTCACATTTGAGAGAAATTAGAAAGTTTGCTGAGGAGTTTCTCTCTCTCCCTTGATGACAGCAGTCCAGAAAACTACTTGTCCCGGTGCCGGATCCCTTCCCTTCCTCCCGAAGTCGCAGCGCTCGCAGTGTCCCACATTGGCTGTCCCCTGCTGGCAGTGCATAGCTTCCTGCTGATGGAATGGACTGAGGATAATCCTTGCGTATTTTATATTGGTATTGGGATCAATATTGGTTCTTTAGTATTGTTGTTAATTATTTAGTCTTATCCTGTTAAATCTATTTCTATTTCAACCCTCGTGTTTCTTTGTTGTTCCCCGATTCCCCTTCCCAGGTGGGGAGGGGTCATCGAGCGATAGAATATTTGTCTAAATGACAATAAATTGTTATGGGTTTCTCAAACCATAACATCAGGAGCCACCGCAAGCCCTACACCAGCCGAACCAGCACGCCACAAAATCCCAACAAGCCAAAGACTTTCTGCTTGTACCATTCCCCTAGACCACACCGCTGGGGAATTTTATTTTCTTTTATTTTTTATCATACTAAATTAGGCATTTAAATCTTGCACGTAGTGTTGAAGATTCATGATGTATGTCTCCCAGTCCTGGAAAGGCTAACACTGATTTAATACACGTAGATCTTTACTGATGATTGGTAGCCCATTACACACCGATCGTCAGCATATTACACATCACTGGCTGCGCTCCCCTTCTTCCAGATTGCAGGAAACCATTCCAGTTGCTCGCAGGGTTTTGCATCCCTCATAGTTGCAGCAGGAAGGATTAACTTTTCCAGTTAAACTAGAGCGGGGCAGGACTGGGACAAAGCTATGTGCTGTAGCATCTCCATTCCGTAAAGATAAGGGCAGCTCCATGAGGACCCTCATCACGTTGAAGCCTGAGTTAAGTGCGGTGGGATGGAAATCACTTCCCAGAATCCGGCCGTGCTTCCAGATGCACCGATTGTTTCTTCCCCGGCTCCCTGCCTCCTTGGGATGCTCAGTGATCTTCAAAGATTTGGGAAACCACGGAGAATAACAGGCAGAATAGAGTGTCTTTTATTTGGCTCTATAATTTTAATGTCAATATTTGAACTACAACAGAAACCCTGGCAAATACAGAATCACAGTCATAGAATCATCTAGGTTGGAAGGGACCTTTCAGATCATCAAGTCCAACCATCGACCTAACACAGACAAAAACCATTACTAAACCATATCGCTAAGCACTACATCTACCCATCTTTTAAATACCTCCAGGGATGACGATTCCACCACTTCCCTGGGCAGCCTGTTCCAATGCTTGACAACCCTTTCGGTGAAGAATATCCAATCTAAACCTCCCCTGGTGAAACTTCTAGGTTTATTCTCTCCAGGCAGAGATGGATGGACTCCAACAAGGTCCTGCTGGGGACAGGAGGACACATCACCTGTCGCCTACCTCCCAGCAACCCAAGTGGGACCCAAAACCACATTCCCACTCTCAGCAGCTGGTTGGTGAGTCCAACCCACCCCAGGGTCCACCCGCAGGTACCCAGCTCCACCGCATCCCCATCCCTGCTGCCAAAAGGCCCCGTGGTGGCCCCGTCCCAACACCGTAGGAAGCTGATGAACCTGCTAACGATGAGGAGAGACCACATTATCCATTTCACCGCCGGGACCAGCGAGAGGTGGTCACGCTTAATGCACTAAACACACTTTTCCCGGCTACAGCCCACGTTAAAGAGCCTGAATGGATCTCTGGAGCATTGGACCTTGTTCAAACACAACCCTTATTATTATAACAAAAGAGGGTGGTGGGTTTTTTTTTTCCCCCTTCTTTCAGTGAATGATTATTAATGTGTTTCCAGGAGCCGGGTCCATTTCTCTAAATGAGAGCGGGATGGCAGGAGGAAGGCTGATAAATGCCCTCCTCCCCCCGGCCTCGCGGCGGGAGCTGCCAGGGGTTCTCATTCTAACAAGCTGCAGATGGAAGACGACTGGAATAACAAAGTATGAATTTTTATGAGTCTAATAAATCACTCCACTTTTCCTGCTCTTGATCGTTTTCAGCACTTCAGACACTAGAAAAACCCCGGCTATAATCAAATGGGTTCACGGATCTCATGTTAACGCCTCGTCGTGGCACGGAGAGAGGTGGCTCTGCCTTGGGAAACGACAGGGAGCACTTGTCGGGCTGGAAATCCATTTGCATTCGTGCTTGAGGATTGACTTAATATATATATTTTTTTTTAATTTAACAAGGAGACATTTGAATCCGTTGGGTATTCCCCCACCCTCAAAGCCACTTATCCAACTGAAGGCCATCCGGTTTTTACCTTTCCTAACTAAGCACTTAAAAAGACCCTGACCTGACTCCAGCATCAGCAGAGAAACTTGTATAAACTCTGTGAGAACAGAAGAAAACTTTGCAGGCAGCAGGTTTATTAAGATTCTTTTAATTCTCTTTTCTAAACTTCTGTATAAAGCAGGCAACGGACAGACTCCAAATCCATCTGAATAAGAAACAAAAGGTTTCAACTTCAAATTGCAACCACTGAGTGTGCGCACATGCGTTTGCTGAAGGAAATATCTATCAAAAGGCCCAATGAGCACCATGTCAATGGAGAAAAGAATCAAGACTTTGCTCTCCATACCAAAAAACTACTCTTGAAACCTCCAGGACAGTGACTGGCAGAGGAGAATTGAGCCAAAGTCAGAGACACTGTGATGTGGTTAAGCAAAGGAGAACATGATCATCGCTCCCCACCGGTCTGCGATCCCCCGACACAAGGCACAGGAATGCCACCTGCAGCTCCAGGAGCTTTGAAGCCTGCAAAAAGCCACCCTTTTAATCACAGAATCAGAGAATTGTTACGGTTGGAAGGGACCTTTCAGATCATCAAGTCCAAGCATCAATCCAACACTGACAAAAACCATCACTAAACCATATCTCTAAGCACCACGTCTGCCCGTCTTTTAAATACCTCCAGGGATGGTGATGCAACCACTTCCCTGGGCAGCCTCTTCCAATGCTTAATAACCCTTTCAGTGTAAAATTTTTTCCTAATATCCAACCTAAACCTCCCCTAGTGCAACTTGAGGCTGTTTCCTCTTGTCCTGTTGCCTGTTACTTGGGAGAAGAGACCAACTCACACCTCGCTACACCCTCCTTTCAGGGAGTTGTAGAGAGCGAGAAGGTCTCTCCTCAGCCTCCTTTTCTCCAGGCTGAACACCCCCAGCTCCCTCAGCCACTCCTCACAAGACTTGTGCTCTAAACCCTTCACCAGCTCCGTTGCCCTTCTCCAGACACGCTCCAGCCCTCAATGTCTTTCTTGTCGTGCGAGGCCCAAAACTGAACACAGTGTTCCAGGCACGGCCTCACTGGTGCCAAGTACAAGGGGACGATCACTTCGCCCGTCCTGCTGGCCACACTATTTCTGATACAAGCCAGGATGCTACTGGCCTTCTTGGCCACCTGGGCATGCTGCTGGCTCATTTTCATCTGGCTGTTGACCAACACCCCCACATCTTTTTCTGCCGGGCAGCTCTCCAGCCACTCTTCCCCAAGCCTGTAGCATTGCATGGGGTTCTTGTGATCCAAATGCAGGACCCGGCACTTGGCCTTGGGGAACCTCATACCACTGGCCTTGGCACATCGATCCAGCCTGTCCAGATCCCTCTGTACAGCCTTTCTACCCTCAAGCAGATTAATACTCCCAGCCAACTTGGTGTCGACAGAAAACTAACTGAGGGTGCACTCCGTCCACTCGTCCAGATCGCTGATAAAGATATACTGGGTGCAGCTCTCCCAGCACCCATGCTGATGGCAGGCCTCTATCCCACCGCATCAGCGAAGCAGCAGCATCCCGAGCCTTGACGCTTTACCTCCCTGAAGGAAGGAGGCCGAGTTAGCTGGGAAATCTGTTGTTTCCGTCATCCTCATCCTGCCCCAGTCTTTAATCCATTCAATATGTTTTTTGCCCACTTTTCATTTGCTTTTCCAGCACAGCACTGAATCAGGGAGGGAATTCATCTTTGACAAACATTTACCGATTATCAAATCACAACTGCAGCCGCAGACAGGGGCAATAAGTCACTTTAAGCAGCCGTCCGTATTGCAGGCTGAGGAGTTTGGGCAGCTCCTCGATGACAAATAACTCCTGTCAAAGCCGCGTGTTCCCTGGCGCTCCGAACCCATGTTCTCTGTTGTTCCACGCTACCTGGTGTTTAATGACAACACTGTCAGACTAAGACGAAGCCTCTGCGCTGCGGACTGTCAAAGCCCTATTAGAGGAAAGATTGAGACCCTACTCTTCTTAAACTCACTCAAGCAACACAACCCGCTAGTTTTTATAATTATTGTACGAGAGCCATCGATCGCGCGCTGACACCTAACCTATCCGTATGAAATGGGAGTAGTTTGCTGGGTGACAGTTGCTATAGATTATTGTGGGT
The DNA here is from genome assembly GCA_013396915.1 of Stercorarius parasiticus. Classification (NCBI taxonomy): domain Eukaryota; kingdom Metazoa; phylum Chordata; class Aves; order Charadriiformes; family Stercorariidae; genus Stercorarius; species Stercorarius parasiticus. Next base: position 61,436 of record VWZL01002418.1, read on the forward strand.
GGGTTGGTGGTTCCCCCCCCACCCCCTTTTATCCATCGCTCTACAAAGCCTAGAATGGATGGGAAGGAAGAAGAGGAAAGCGTGAGCCTTCGTTTAGGCGCCTTTTCTATCCCAGCTCTTCACTTTCAAAGCAACTTTTGGAAGTTTTTCACTTGCAGGACATTGCCCTGGTTGGGAAAACGAACCGGCCTCCTCTGAGTCGCCCATCTCCTACCACAGGAGATGTACTTGGGCCACCCTGAGAAGCATCGAACACCAGGACCGTGCTTCAGGAGCACATCCTTGCATGGAAACGCTCATGTAGACAGAACAGGAGATTATGTCGGAAAGAAATCACCAACGCTGATGCTGGAGGCAGGTAGCAGCCCAAGGCACCCTCGTCATGCAGGACAAAGCTCTGTATTTATGGAGAGAAGCAGAAAACTGAGCATCTCCAGCTGCATTGGCATAATGGAGGAAAAATCCATGCCCACCTGATGCTGTTGAGATTCCACTGCTTTTTAGCATCCCCCCCTAAAAAAAACCATGGAGATAAGACATAAGCGCTGCTGGCATCTCTGTCCATGCAGGTGTCTACTGCTGTAGGCAACCAATAAACCACATTGGGGGCAATGACCTGGAAATCACACAGCGGACAAGGCCAGTGCAGCTCTGGATGCAAGAGAAGTCACAATTTTAAAGCCACCAGCCTCAGGAGAGAGCTGCCCTGTCCAGTTACAGGGACCATCCCTGGGCTGTGCTGGAGATGACACTCACCAAGCTCTATTTGATCTACGCCACTCCTCGAAGCTTCACGTACACAGCTTCCCCCCATTTAATAATACAAAGCAACATCTCAGATCCTGCTAGTGCTAAGGGTTGCAAGGTTTCATTTTGGTGGAAATTCTTGTTAACCTCGCCCATTTCCATCTAACACACCACCATCCATCACTTCATTTTACTTCACTCCCAGAGAAGGACTAGCCAAATTTTGGGTGGGCACCAAGTCTTCTCCCAGAATACAAACACACAGTCTGCAGTGAACCCTGCACTCTGGGGATGTTGTACTGAATTCCCAACAGCAAAAAGAAGGGAACCGTGGTCTGAGGGTGCTGGGAAGCTACTTTTGAGCCATGAAAACAAGCACGAAGGAAAGGAGATCAGAGCTAAGGAGGCACTCAGCTGTACCAAGGGAAACGTGGGTTGAAGAGGAGGAGCTATCTCCCAAGGAACAAAGCCTAGTTTGTTGTTGTGGCTGCCCACCTCCCTCAGCACCTCCACCTGCACGTCCACCAAGGAGACCACAATAACATTGCCTCTCCGATTTCACAACCTCTCTCCAACAGAGTTTTTCATTTCATTGGTGAAAAATCCTTTTACCTGAGCTGCTCCCAACAGGTGAAGCTGGGGATAGGTGCTGCTCCCAAATCCAGCTTGCACGGCATTTTGCTCCTCAGAAGCTCCACTCACAAACCCAAGGTTGGGGCCACTTTACCATCAGTTATTTTGGAAGTAGCACGCGTGTGGCTTGCCACCAGACACCCAGGGCTGCCACAGTATGCGCACAGCCAGCAGTAAACACATGTGCTAACTCATATGCTAGAACTTCAAGAGAGTTTGGAGGGGTGAGAGGCGGAGGAAGAACATTGCTGTTGCTTTAAAAAAGTGCCCTCATTTGCTTAAAGCAGCTATAGGATCCGTTAAGTTACTACAAATAAGTATTTTCACATCATAAGCTATGCACAAACATCAGTGCATGTGGTTTATTTGCTTGTATTGCCCATTTGGGTGATACAGCTGGGTGAGTTTGGCATGCGTCCACTTCTTCTACCTCCCCAAAGACCACGACTTCATCTGCGCTAGAGGAGAAAGGACCCTCCGGCACTGCACTGACAGGCAGCTCTGGATGCTCAGTGTGGGGCTAGATGGCACCAAGAGGCACCCAAACCCTACCCCACCATCCCATCCCATGGTCAGAGCTGCAAGAACTGACACCACCATATCCTAAGTGGGACCCAATGAGCCAAAACCACCATACCAGAGATGAAATCTTCTCATAGCTCTGATGCAAATAAATGGCCCTTTTTGGGGTGGGGGCAGGTGGGACGGAGCTTAAAACATGGAAACATGATGGCCAGACCCTCCCTTGGTTGAAGTCCACATGGGGCTTATAGCTATCTAAACTTACGGTGTTGAAAACACGAGAGAGGATTACAAAAAAGAAACTTTCATTGGCTACCTGGATGGTGAAACACTGTCCCAGGTTGCCCAGAGAAGTGGGAGATGCTCCATCCCTGGAAACATTCCAGGTCATGTTAGACGGGGTTCTGAGCAACTTGCTCTAGTTGAAGATGTCCCTGCTCATGGCAGGGGGTTGGACTCGGTGGCCTTTAAAGGTCCCTTCCAACCCAAACTATTCTATGATTCTATGGCTCAAGCGAGCCATTCCTCATAGGAAATCTGAAACAAGCACCACACCACACGGGATTGCGCATTAATTTTGATTCAAGGTCCTTCCAGCCATGATTTCTTAGTCTTTTTAGGAAAGGGAGGGAAGAGGAAAGCTTCAGTGTTGGTGGCTTCTTATCTTCTGAAGTCAACGATAAAGTTAGAGACATGGCAATAAGGAAAATTCAAACCTCCAAGTCACCTGGTCCAAATTAACTTTGCTGTATCCAAGGCTGCTAATGAAGAAGGGAGCAAAATGGAGAAGAAAAATTTCTATTTGTAGTTGAAAACAAATGCTGTTTTACCTAACGCATCAATAATCCTACTTCTACCCTCCAACCGAGAGCGCTTTATGTTCAGGTTTCCATCCCTGCAGCCCGGAGCAGTCATCCAGGGCTCTCCAACAGCACGCCTTGAAGGAAAACAGCATCTTCTGTGACTACAAACCTCTGGTAATGCCTAGATTCTGCCTCCAACATTCTAAACCCTGAGTGACAGGCGAGCAGAGCGCTCCCCTTGTACCATCCTCGGGATCACCCAGGGATGTCAGCGCGGGAGAGGGAAAGAAGAACAAGAAATCTCGCTTCTCCTGCCTCTGAGTTTGACAAGCCATCCTAGACAGGGGTGGTAATATTTGATAAATTTTCATTTCCCTTCCGAGGCTGTCAGGTAATCTTTTTATTGACAGCGCTACAGGGGTTTTCTGTAGTCTCAGAGAAAAGGGCACGTGCTCTTGCTTGTTATTAAACCAAATACATATTTTGGATGGAGAAACAGCTACTATCCACCTCCACCTACAAATAAATCCTCTGGGCGCAAGTCCTGCGTAACTCCATACACCACGTATGGAAGCCCGGTTCACCAGGCGGTGCCCTTGGAAACTCCCCAGCACAAATCCGGAGACCAAACCACGGCTAGCTCCAGGTCTCCTTTCACCACCCAAGTGACCGTGCTTCCCCCTCTCTCTTTGGGGGATAATTTTACAGTGAATGGTACTCAAATACCAAGAGACGTTTCTGTGGCTTAAGTGTGACCACATCATTTCTAATAATACCCACCGGAGTCACAGCTCGGTGGTGGTTCCCAAACTACCATGTGAGGCCATTGGATCAAGCCCCCGGCCATGCAAGGAGTCGCACCAACCCTCGTCCTCAAGCACAATGCTTGCCCGTGAGGGACTAGTGCCCATGTCCTGCCCCAGGACAGGTGCTACCACCAGATCTTGACGATGGAGGGAAGATGAACCTGGGATGAAGGCCAACCAGCTCTTTCCTCCTGCTTCTCCACTAAATGAAGAGGTACAAGGAGGGCTGGAGTATGGGCAGCCATGGACAATGCTGAATTTCCCCCACACGCAAGACAGGCAGAAGGAATAAAACCATGACCATTTATAAAGAACAGGCACAACTGCTTCTCAGAGAGATGTTACTTCTTTGCACCCTGCACCAGCCAAAAAGCCAACGTTCCACATTACAGGGAGCAAAACCTCTGCTCAAGCCCAAAGAGATGGGTGAAGACAAGTCCTGCTAAAACCAGCAGCATCCTCCCACCTTTTCTGTAGGTCTGAGGCAGGTCCCGTCCTGGTACCAAGCTCCTCGCCCTCCCCAGAGGCAGTGCAGCATGCGCTTATGCGCATGATAGCCCCATTGACTGCCATGTCCCAAAGTATCAAGCTCCACCATGCCTTGCAGAGGAACAGCATTGATGAGTTCAAGAGGAAGAATTATCAAAAAGGAAAAAAGAAAAAAAAAAATTGTGAAAAGAAACACTGGTATCCTCTGTTCTCGCTGCACTATCAGTGTTTCCCTGCAAAGGGGAAGCAGGTCAAGAAATATTGACCCATTTTATAGGGAGAGGACAAATCGTTTCTCTTTGTGTTGGTTAAATCAATAAACGAAGATCATTTAAGTTAGAGGAGTCTTCCCTTAAAGCCCTTCTTTCCTTGCTATTTTGTTACTGCACTTGGAGAAAGGTCACACGGAGAGAAGCCCAAGGTGTCAACTTCCCAGTACGATGAACATTCGATCCAGGAAAAGAAATTGAAGTAGGGCCAGAAATACCAGCGATAACAGCGCCAATGAGAAAAAGCTGCTAGAATCTTATGTAAAACTGCCAGGTCTCCATTTCATCATTAAATACTGTTTTCAAACCTCTCACTCTGACAGTTATTTACAAGAGGAGAGTAATTCCTAAGCCAAGGAGGGCCTTGCACCACTCATCCTCCATACCAAAGGCACCAGGACCAGCCTTTCTACAGCCTTTTGGGAGAAAAATGCCTCCAAAATGCGTTTGGAGCAGCGGTGTCTCTTCCGTCTCCAGACCCACAGAAGCAGCCAGGCTCAGCTCAGCGGCGAGGAGAGCAGCACGGGACACAGTGAGATGCTCTGGCTGCATCTCACCAGCATTAGGACATTGCCATGACCAATTGCACCAGCTGCATGAGCGTAACTGTTTGTGTTTGCGATCTGCTGCCTGCCTTGTGTAAGACACTCCAGTTCAGCGTAACTGTTTGTAGCAAGTTAATTTTTTTTTTTGAGCATTTGGAGAAAAGCAGGTTTGGGAACGCCAGGCTGGAAGGAGAAGCTGGGGAGGAATCACTCCAATCAGCAGCACCTAAAGCAGTAGATGCAAGAAAGCCCTCTGCTCCCCAGCATGGGCTCAGCTGAAGCCCTGCTGGATTCCACCCCCCCCCCCCCCCCNCCCGCCATTTTTCGACTGTCTAGCTGTGTTTTTTTCAAATTGTGAAGTCTGGTAGGAGATTAAAGATGGAGGCCAGGACAATTTACATTCAGTGACAACCCATCAGTAAGTACAGCTATGGTTTCCTAAAGAGCTTGTGAGAGGTAGGAGAGCAAACCCCCCAGAGATGTGCTTTTGAAAGTCTCCCCCTCCAACTTTTAACACCAAGTTCATCCAAAAAAGTCAGAAGAGAAACTTGGCTGCAAAGGCAAATACTAACAAACGACAACCTGACACCGTGGCAGGAGTGACGCTCTCCACATTCCCAGACCAGCCTCCTACTATTACCGAGCTGTTCCAGCAACAACAACTGTCCCAGTTCACAGCACAGTTATTTCGGGTCTCCCCTTCTCCAGATCTTTCGATGAAAACCTGCTCCTTTCTCCTTCATATGTATCAGACCAACAATATGACTTGCATCCTTGGCCTCTTGGCGTTCACCAAGCTCATGACAGGTGGTTTCGGCTCTTCGGGCCAGGATATCCTCTCACAGCCTGCCCGGGTGATGTAGAGGGATGTCGTGGAAGATGTGCTGCTGCAGTGCCGATGGGTGCTCCCTGATGTCCCCATGCAGCACTTGCACACCACAAGGGCCAAGAGGACCATGACAGCCGGTTCAGGTCTCTCCACTTTGGCCAAGACACTTAGGGCACCTCTTCAAATCCTGCCTGGGGCCTTTTTGGCACTGTCAGGATATTATAAGCAGTGCAGCCCTGTCATACTTGCTGATGGCCCAGGAGAACGGGTACACACACATGATTTAAACAGCAGCTGTAGGACTTCATTGCGATATCAGTTAACTTTCCCTACATCTTCCACTTCCGGAGAGATTTAATGGGAACCCTACACGAACAAACACATGCATGTTTCCGGCACAAGATCTCCCCCAAAGCTTTAATTTCTTTTCTTAATCCATCTCTCTCAAGGAAGCCTCCGACTCCTTGTTAATTCATCTCCCACTTACCAAAGGACAGAGAGATGACACCGTAAGGAAGAGGAGAGTTCTCTTGACAACATCTGTGTTAGCTCCAGTTCGGGGTGAATATGGGAAAAGCCAAACCACTTTTCTGCCATTCTTTTCCACACTTTCCTCCATCTGCAACTAGAAAAAGTTGACCTGCAATTACTTATCCATTGGCCCCACAGCCCTGAGGGTCCTGAACAAGCCCACCTTTATTTTCTCTTCATCTAATTCCCCTGTGGACCACCTTGCTCCTGGAGCTTTAATTCAGCTTGGACAATATTCCAGTTCTCATCCCAATGAAGCCAGTTTTCACATCCTCGCTACGGTATCTCCCCAAAACAAGGGAGCCTTTCCCTTGCTGAGCACCGATGTATCTTCTTTTCCTCAGCACAAGAAGGACATGGAGCTGTTGGAATGAGTTGGGTGGAGGGCCAAGAAGATGATCAGAGGGCTGGAACCTCTCTGCTGGGAGGACAGGCTGAGAGAGTTGGGGGGGTTCAGCCTGGAGAAGAGAAGGCTCCAGGGAGACCTTCCAGCCCCTTCCAGGCCCTAAAGGGGCTCCAGGAAAGCTGGGGAGGGACTCTGGAGCAGGGAGGGGAGCCATGGGACAAGGGGGAACAGTTTTAAACTGAAAAAGGGGAGATTTAGGTGAGGTATGAGGAAAAAATTCTTTACTCAGAGGGTGGTGAGACACTGGTCCAGGTTGCCCAGAGAAGCTGTGGCTGCCCCATCCCTGGAGGGGTTCAAGGCCAGGCTGGACAGGGCTTGGAGCAACCTGGTCTAGTTGAAGATGTCCCTGCCCAGGGCAGGGGGTTGGAATTAGATGATCTTTAAGGTCCCTTCTAACCCGAACTATTCTATGATTCTATGATTCTTCTTAAGAAGATACAATTACTTGGCACTCCTTGTGAGGTTGCCAAGCTGTTGTGCCAGCATCCCATTCTGGTACAAAGTACGAATGCATATAATTAAAAAGAAAACCATACAATTTGTGGGTTTGTTTTCAAAGCTGACCTTCAAACAGGTCAAAACCATCCAACTACACCGGCAGGTCCATTTCTGGTTAAAAACCGGAAGGTAACCTGAAGGCAACGCAATGCATGGGGCATCTTGTGCAGGTGATGGCAAAGAGCCCAACCAAAACCCATGGGATTCCTTAGCGCCCTACAACAGGTACAGGATTTTAGTATCTTGCAAAAACGCAGCCTCATCGGCTCTCCTGCACATAAAACAGAGTATTTCTCCTTACCTACCTCACAGGTGGTAGCAGCTTAATTAATGTTTGCACAGTCTCATAAAGACAATTAGTGCTGAGCATTATTAGTTAATAAAATACTCCATTGCTTAGGTTACCTCTTATTTGCATAACCCACTCAATGCTTTTTTTTTTTTTTTTTATGCCTCGGCTTCTATCGTCTCTTTTAGACTTATCACCAGCCCCATTGGATCAATATCCAAATCCATGATCCTGAATTCCTGGCCTGCAGCATAACTCTGTTCTGCAATGGGATTTTACCAATTTCGGTTCAACTGAACGTGCTTCTCTTTGCAGGAGAACAATCTCTCAGGGGTGTTGGGGCTTTTGCACCCTCTCTGACAATGCCAAGACGTGAGGCAAGCACACCGAGAGGCCACCTCACCAGAACCGACCTCTCAGCACAGCTCCAGCATACGGGAACAACAAATCAGCCCATCAAACAAAGTCCTGGGCTGCGTCCCCAGCAGCGTGGCCAGCAGGGCAAGGGAACTGATTCTGCCCCTCTACTCTGCTCTTGTGACACCGCACCTGGAACACGGCGTCCCCCAACATAAGAAGTACATTGGTCTGCTGGAGTGGGTCCAGAGGAGGCCACAAAGATGATCTGAGGGCTGGAGCACCTCTCCTATGAAGACAGGCTGAGAGAGTTGCAGTTGTTCAGACTGGAGAAGAGAAGGCTCCAGGGAAACCTTATAGCGGCCTTCCAAGTATCTGAAGGGGGTCTACAAGAAAGCTAGAGAGGGATTTTTTACAAGGGCACCTAGTAATAGGATGACAGGTAATGGCTTCAAACTGGAAGAGGGCAGATTTAGATTAGATAACAGGAAGAAATTCTTCTTTGTGAGGGTGGTGAGGGACTGGCCCAGGTTGCCCAGAGAAGATGTGGCTGCCCCATCCCTGGAGGTGTTCAAGGCCAGGCTGGACAGGGCTTTGAGCAACCTGGGCTGGTGGGAGGTGTCCCTGCCCATGGCAGGGGGTTGGAACTAGATGATTTTTAAGGTCCCTTCCAACCCAAACCATTCTATGACTCTATGATTCTATGATCCTAGACGAGAAAACAGATGAATTTCAACAAGAACCACTGAGCAAAGTCACTTTGGATTTTCTGCGCCGCTCTAAGTGTCAATGACTTCTTGTTCAAAGGTCAGAAATCCCCTCACCGAAATACCCCCAGAATAGTCTCTCTATAAAAAGAACCAGGAGCTCACAGCAAATCCCACTTGCAAACCATAAAACCGTAATCCCCAGCATGATGGGGATTCTGCGCGTGCCACCGGGCAGCTCACCAAAGACTCATGAATAGCTGTACTCCGAGCCCGACTCTCAACTCCACTAACGCCTCCCAAACCTTTCTCCCGTTAGCTCCCAGAAGAACCATGCACTGGCTATTGCTCGAGCACAGGGCCAGAGCATATGGCTTTATGATCTAAACCACTTTGACAAACCCTGTGCTGCTTTGCAAGGGTTTAAGATCAAGGAATGAAAGATTTCAGGTGAGGTTCAAGAGTCCTGCACAACTCGGTACAAGTTTTTACAAAGCATCTTTATCATTTCTTTTATAATAGCCCAATGTAACCTGCCGTCTTGGAGAACTACATTTATATGTCCCACGTGCAGAAAACACAATAGTAGATAAGTAGATGTCTACATAAGTAGATAAAATAACCAGAAAATTCAAAAGGAGGAATAAAGGGAATCTTGTACAACACACTTTAAGCCTGATGGGGTAGAGAGTTCCCAGTAAACAGGAACCACCCTTAGAAATGAGGTTGAGTCCTTCCCTTGCAGGTTGGATGAATTCATTGGGAGTTGCAGGCTGGGAGAGGGGATGGGGGAAGGACGGCCGCACGCCACCGGGGCCAGCTCGGCAAAGCTCCAGGCGCTGCCAATGCCGCGAGATGAACGACGCGTGAAAAGGGACCTCTGCAGACCCACAAAGCAGCTGAGCAACAACAACAAGGAGCCAGGCTGGAGGCTGGGAGGCAGAGCACCCTCGAAAGCACGCCCGAGGGATCTGCAGGGCACTCGTGTTACTCCAGCTCTAAAATAAAGTGACTGAAATTAGAAACTACACTGATTATCCAGGCAGCTTTAATACTCCTAGTCCTGAAGTACGAGCACAGAGTGCTCTTCAGACACGCATCTCAGGAGCTTTTGCACACAACGTTTCTTTGCCTTTTAAGACAGGTAAAACCATCTGCTGGTACGTGCACCATGAGGTCAGAGGATTTCAAAGACCAAAAGGCAGGAGCATGGTCCTGGACCCTCCTGGGATGGCAGCTGAGCCCTGCTGAGATGCAACTTCGTGTGATGAAACACCTCTTCAGATGCGACACACAATGATAGTAGCCAGAGGCACAGAGGAGCAGCCGGGCACTACACCACAGGCACCAGGCATTGACACCACGGGGGCAAAACCAGTTGCCCCACCGCATGCATGGGACTGCCTGCAGGAAGCAAATGGAAAAGGCAGAAGTTTTTTTGAGGGGGAAGCAGGGGGGGAACCTTATTAGCCTTTTCCATCAGATCCTCAGGCTTCATGATCTGTCAGTGCCTAAACTCAGGAGCAGCCAGGCTGTCACCACTCACAGCCTGTTGTCTGGACAAAAGCAAACCGTTTCCAAGCAAACATTTTGGGAAACTCTGCCACTCTCTCCCCATGTCCCCCCCACCCCACCCCCCAAGCTCCTTGGGGCGCAGCGCTTGCACACGCAGCGGCATGAAACGCCTTGCCTAATGTTTCACACTCGGAGAGCTCCTCCAGCATGCGTTCACTGTGTAATGCCCGCAAAGTGCTTCCAAAACCAGCTGCAGTTCTCCTTAATTAGTCTCTGCGGGCAACAGGCATTAATGATTTCAGTCTGATGCGTAACTATTTTTGCGTAAGCCCCGCCGCACCCCCCTTGAAGCCTTTCCACAGATGGCTCTGTTGAGCAACATAACCTTCTGGCCAAGCCCCTGCTTGAAAAGTTAAGAGCAGCTGACTACCAGCATCGAGCTCTGAGGTGGTGTCACCTCCGGTTGGAAAGCACTGACCATCTCCAAGACCAGTGGAGATGTCAAACCACTTGCAGGTCTTAGTGGTCCCCAAGGATAACCCCAAGGTTATCCTCCCCCTCTACTCTGTCCTGGTGAGGCCACAGCTGGAGTACTGGGTCCAGTTCTGGGCTCCCCAGTTCAAGAAGGACAGGGAACTGGTGGAGAGAGTCCAGCGGAGGCTACAAAGATGATCAAGGGACTGGAGCATCTCTCTGCTGAGGAAAGGCTGAGAGACCTGCGGCTGTTCAGCCTGGAGAAGAGAAGACTGAGAGGGGATCTCATCAATGTTGAGCAATATCTAAAGGGCAGGTGGCAAGAGGATGGGGCCAGGCTCTTCTCAGTGGTGCCCAGCGACAGGACAAGGGGCAACGGGCACAAACTGGAACACGGGAAATTCCATCTCAATGTGAGGAGGAACTTCTTGACTTTGAGGGTGCCAGAGCCCTGGAAGAGGCTGCCCAGAGAGGTGGTGGAGTCTCCATCTCTGGAGATCAAAACCCACCTGGACGTGGCTCCTGTCCAACCTGCTCTAGGTGACCCTGCTTTGGCAGGGGGGTTGGACTAGATGATCTCCAAAGGTCCCTTCCAACCCCTACCAATCTGTGATTCTGTTAGTGGTCAACACGGGGAGCCAACTTTTGGCAGCATCACTTCACCCTCAGCTTCGGGGTACATCATAGACAGATCCAGGGTCAAACTCTCCGACTCTAGACACACGTGCTGTCTCCTCCAACACGAGCTCGCCGCATTTTCTTGAGGGCTCCTTTAACACAAGCTGCCTTCCAAGAAACATAACATCTTTACCCAGGCAAATGGGGCTCAAGGGTCTGAACAGAAGGTAGCAGAGAAGATGTTATCCCATCAAGCCGTTGTCTTGACTCAGCAGTTTGATGGAAGCCTTCAGCAAAAATAACTTCTTTAGCAAGAGCAGGTTCTGTAATAAAACCTAGCCAGTGTGTCTACCTAAGTCCTCTTATCAGGGGCCAGGTTTTAAGAGTAATTATAACAATTAACAGGGAAAGAAAAAAAAAAAAGCTGAGAATTACAACTCGGTGGCTGCAAAAGGAGCTCAAAGAGCCGCTGTTGCACTCGGGAACCATTCATTGCAAAGACTGGCTTGAAAACAAATAGCCAAACACTTTGTAATTTTACCACCAGCGTTATTGCATTCAAGGCAAAAAGCGACACAATCTCACGTGAAAACCTTCCTTGGACACTCAGGCCTGATGGCAGATGGATATAAGGGTCAAAATGAACTGTATGCCAGCCAAAACAGCCCAGCGTGGGCTTTGCCCGTTGTCCCTCTACTGGAGGGAAAAAGCTGCAGCCAGTTTTGAGCTTCGATCAAAGCAAAATCGCTCAGTTAGGCCAGACCAAGGGGAAGCATATGGAGAAAGATCTGCCCAGACACAGCAGGCTGCACCTCAAACGAGGGACACAATGGACAGCGTTGTACCTCCAGCATTGGGATGACATGTTCCAACTGCACTTTTTCTCCAGGAGCTAAATTCATGCTGTCCCCCATGCCCAACTCCCCATTCAGTCAGCTCCAGTCCAACAAACCAGCCTTCCAGAGGGGGCTAAACGTGCTTGAGAATAATAGAAGACAATCAATTAAGCAAAATCTTCCTACAAGCTCAGCAAAACCTTGCAAAGATGCTTCTTGGGGATGATTTTCTCCTCTTGATGTACTTTTGCAAGTCCCCGATGCGGCAGAGAGGTCCCCAGACATCGGCTGGTTCTTTGGGGGAGGAACGTGCTTCCTTCGGGGTGGTGGCTCCCAGGAACAGACGGCGCCGGTGCCACGTCTTCAAGTGATTAGAAGCCGGGGAGAGCAAGAGCAGCACAAGGCAGATTCCTCCTCTTATCCTCTGCCTCTTTAGTTTTTTCCCTTCCTGCAGGGTGCAGATATCAGGAGGGAGGATGCCTGGGTGCCCGCAGGATCACCAGCTGCTTCAGCAAGAAGCCCCAAGGCACACAGGAAGAGGTACCCGGGGAGCAGAACCTTCCACGCAGAGCTTCGTTTGCACCCGGAGATCCACCAGCCCCTCCAGCGGCTGCTCCAGATTCAAGGCGAAGATGACACGAAACGGTACGTGGTGCCTGCAGGCTCTCGACAAAGCTGCTCTCAGGTGGGCAAAAAACATCCATGCCCTGCTCAGAGCTCGAGAACTTCTTCGTTAACTTGCAACGCCGCTTCCTGGCATCACTTGGCATCCCCCACGGATAACGCCATCCATTATCTCAACGGCGCAAGCTTGCCACCTTCTTTTGGTAATGTCACATAGCAAAAGCTCTTGGTTGACAGAGTAATAAACCCCAAACCTCCCCCTTGATTAATGCAAGTGGTTTCAGACGTAAAACAATACAACCCAGCTCAAAGCTATTTAAAATAATAAACCGCCTTTGATTTTTCATATTCATAAAAGCTGGAACAATATGGCAGCCCAGGAGGATGCCTATCAATAAAGCTGGAGTGGAATATCAATATTTAGCTACGTGGAAATTTATAACAACCTGGGAAGCGATTATTAATACAGGGTTCAGTAATTTGCACCATGTTTGATGCAAAGCAATAGCAATACTTACCACTGACAAAATACACCTCCGGTGGATTTATTTCTCTAAAGAGGAGCAGGGCACAAGGCAATACAAAGCACGTAGCAAAAAATAGCGCAACTCGGCCCTCCATTTGCCAAGTTTATAGGGAAAATATGTGAAATGAGGTTCTTGAGCACTCCGCAAATGAGCCGTCACCCACCAGCTTTCCCAATGCAATCCTCCCCACGGGCTTACCCCTTTCTGTCCTGCTCCCGTCAAAGGGAAACTCCCGTGAAGTTATCATCACAGCTTTCGAGAGCAGCCCCCAGCGGGTTGACAGCTGCTATTACTGTCATCGTGGGCAAGCGATAAGCTTTTGCCCAGCTGCAAAATGGCTCTCGCTTCCCTCCCGTCGACGCCAGGACCGATCGCAACGCTCTCCCAAGCCGATGAGCAATCCTCCCAGAACAAAACCCATCCCTCCAGCCGAGGTTTCTTTTTGCAACGGCATTTTCGAGATGATACGATCTCTGAAATCACACTAAAACACACACGGTTTCTTGATGGTGTCTGTTATGGGCAGGGGGGTGTTGCAATCACACAATATTTAAAGCACCAAAGTTCAAACAGTTTAGCGTCAACTGTATGGCAGCAAAGGCATAAAAGGTGAGACAGGTCTGAGATCTTGTTCTCAGAGCATTTACACGGCAATTTGCAGAGCCAGCTGAGAAAGAAAAAAAGGGAGAATGAGCATGAATTTGCAGTAATAACATCTGGGGAGAACCTCCTGAGGTAAAGAAACCCCTGGCGTTGAGTGCAGGGGTGTCTGCCTGGAGATCAATAAATGACAATTACTCAAGACAAGGGCTGAGATCTCCTTTTAACCGTCAGGACCAAATGGCCACTGAGGTACGTGATTGTGGTGGTATCTCAGAAACACTGCAGCAGAGCCTGCAGAGCCCCAGTGTTGAGTGCTGGAGGATCTCATGGACTTTGCAGCTTGAGGAGGTCTGAAGGAACCAGAACAGCTTGGGGAGCAATGGCATAGGATGGCTGCGCTGCAGGAACCCCCCCAGGAAAGGAGAACCCAGCAAAGGGGCCACATGGAGGTGACAACCCACCCACACACCTTGCAGAAGCATTTTAGCCACCTGGTACTTACACCCATCTCAGACATGGACTTGTTGCTCAGGGCTCCAGCCCCCTGCAGAAAGCTGCTTTTCCTTGAAGGAATCACAGAATGGTCAGAATTGGAAGGGACCTTAAAGATTATCTAGTTCCAACCCCCTGCCATGGGCAGGGACACCTCCCACTAGACCAGGTTGCCCAGAGCCCCGTCCAACCTGGCCTTGAACACCTCCAGGGATGGGGCAGCCACAGCTGCTCTGGGCAGCCTGGGCCAGTCCCTTACCACCCTCACCATAATGAATTTCTTCCTGATAGCTAATCTAAATCTCTCCTCTTCCAGTTTGAAGCCACTACTCCTCATCATAGCACTACATGCTCCTGTAAAAAGTTCCTCTCCAGCTTTCCTGGAGGCCCTTTAGGGACTGGAAGGGGCTGGAAGGTCTCCCCGGAGCCTTCTCTTCTCCAGGCTGAACCCCCCCAACTCTCTCAGCCTGTCCTCCCAGCAGAGGGGCTCCAGCCCTCCCAGCAGCTCCGGGGCCTCCTCTGACCCCGCTCCAACAGGTCCATGTCCTTCTTGTGCTGAGGACTCCCAAAGCTGGATGCAGTACTCCAGGAGAACTTCCTCTACCCATGAAGCACAGGGCATCCTGGGGGCAATTAAGTGGGGTGATTAGGAAGAAGGGCTTGCTGCTCCCTCACCTCTGGGAAAAAGAACCTACCCAGAACAAGGGATGGAGAATGGGGCACCCATTCAAGAAAAGAGGGTCTGCGAAGGGGACCTGTCTCACAGGCAGGAGAAACTAGAGCTGCAAGGGCTGGAAGAAACCTCCTGGCTGCAGGAAGGGCTGAGTCTCGGAGTACCACGCAGCTTTGCAACACACACGGCTGCTTTTCCACCCTTCACCTTCAAAACCAGAGCAGCTTACAGCATGTTACTGGTTTTATCCTCAGCAGCGTTAAGGTGATAGCCTCATTGATCAGATGGGGAAACTGAGGCAGCGAGTGGCCAGGACAACTTGCTGCAAGCCATGGTGGAAAACTAGCAGAGAACATCACTGATGCCCTCATCTCCAGGACTCCCCTCGCTTCAATTTAACATACATTCCCCTCTCCATGCATCGGTCTGAAGCAGAGGGAAGAGGATTAAAACAGGATGTAAACAAAAGAGCTGCAGTTTTCACTCCCCACAGGGCACTGGAAACAGCAGTGTTGTGTTTTCAAGCTTGCAGTGACTCTCCAAAGCAATTCCGTCCATCTGCAGGACGACACGTGGGAAAGCGGCCGGCATCAGGTTTCGGTACAGCCGTGTAAATTCACAAACTGTACGGCTATTAATATTGCGAGGCATCCTCGCCTGCTGGGGTGGGGGGAGGGGGAGGGGGTTAAACTCTAGGACATTAACATGGCATGCCAGTTGTGCCTCTGGATTTGTAGCAACTGTGTGCAGGAAGCCTGGACTAAACGACTGCGCTGCCCTTTTATTAATACCAGTACCAGCCCCAGCTCAGGTCCCAGGCTTTAGGGACTGCTCTGCCCTCCATTGCCCAAGATTCACCCATAAAACACGGTTAATCTGGATCCTCATGCAGCATTTGGGTTTAATTCTGCTGTAAACCCATGCAGAAAAACATCTAGCTGAGGTTTAGAGATGCTTTAGTCCCTGCCACAGACCAGGTCTCATGCTCTAGGAACCGCTCTGCCCTCCACTGCCCAAGTTTCACTCACAAAATATGGTTAATCTGGATCCTTAGTCAGTGTTTGGGTCTAATTCTACTGCAAACCCCCGTAGAAAAACATCGAGCTGAGGTTTAAAGGTGCTTTAGCCGCTGCCACAGCCCAGGTCCCAGGCTCTAGGGACCTCTCTGCCCTCCACCGCCCAAGATACGCCCATAAAATTTGGTTAATCTGGATCTTTACGAAGCGTTTGGGTTTAATTCTGCTGCAAACCCACGCAGAAAAAACCCTAGTTGAGGTTTAAAGGTGCTTCAGCCCGTGCCAAGCTGAGACACAGATTAAAAGGCAGCATTAACTTAACTTGGGCCTGAAAACCATGTATAAAATTAATCCCATATCGATAATCCTCCAACACCTCTCCCCTCCGTCCCCTCTCAAAACTAAATCAATTTTGCACGAGCACTATTCCAAAAGAATTGAGAAAGGCTCCTCCAGCATCACAGGACAAAAATCACAGGATCCTAACAGCCATCGATATATTACATGCCATTAAATCTGCCCACGGTCAATAAATCCCTGGTCTCGAAAAGCTACATGTGCTTGGGTAGCGCGAGCGCACCGACCCTGCGCCGCCCGGTTAAAAGTGATGTTTGAACTTAAGGGCCGACTTTTTTCTTCCTTTTTTCGCCCCTCCTTAATTATTTCTCCTGTTTTCAGCAATCTTTCCCTACCTGCACATTGTTTTCAAAGCTTTTGCCATCCCAAGGCACTTTCTCTCGCTGTATCTTTCAGGGATGAGCACAAGGGAGAATACTTTGTCCTTTTTTTAGGATACCTTAGAGGAATTTTTAACATCAGTTCTCAACCTCCCAGAAGTGTTTCCCCCCCCAACTTACGAGACAGGGAAAGATGAAAAGACTCTTCTTAAACCAGACAAAGGGATTAACAGCAGAAGCAAGGATAAAACTGGGGAAAAAAAACCCAAACTAACCTTTTTCTTCCTTCCAAAGCTGCTTCGATATTTCTTGGACTGTCCTAAGTGGAGCAGCGGGCTGATTGCTTTTAATTCATCCCTCCCCACAATCTCACCAGTACAGCGGATTAATGCATTAGCTATTCACCCTGCAGACCGGCCCGGTACCAGGAGCACAGTTGAACCATCACTTTTGCAGTCACCAACCTTCCTGCTTTCAGATTAAACGCATATTTTTAAATCAATGGCTGAGAAAATGCCCTGCAAAGGGAGCATCTGGAGCAAGCGCAGAGCGAAAAAGAGATGTCAAACTGTGCGCGGAGTTGTGAGGGACGCGTCTCCACGGATGAGGAGTTTGGGTTTGGTTTTAGGGGGTAATGCACAGTAATATTTCACTCCATCATTTCACCCTGTTGTCTGTAGATCTTCAGGAGTCCGTGAAATGTTTTCGGGAAGGCAGAGAACGACTGTATTACCCCGCCGCAGCTACCTCGAAAGGAACAAGGGGAACAGTAAAAAAGTTGGAGATGTTATTATCTCCTTACTCGTTCTCCCCTCCGGCCCTACAATTTAAAAAAATAATTAAAAATCAGTAGCAAAATGATTTTTTAAAAAAATATCAAGCAGTTCCTATACATGGAGATTCATCCAGGTATAGGAGCATATTTGTGGATGCTCAAGCATCCACGCTTGAGCATAGTTAGACTGATGTGTGTCACTGAATTCACCTGCTCAGAGGGGGTACCACGAAAAATCTCTGCACCCTGAACCCACCCCAGCGAATCAGAGCTAGAAGATGCCTTCCGTGGGAGGAAGGAGAGAAAACTGGCCAAAAACCGCAACGTGGAAGCTCTTTTCAAACTCTCCTAACAAATTTCCCGGCTCTTTGGGAGCGGGAGAGGATGACAGATCACCGAACCTTTAGATTAATTGCTCACCAAAGTGAGATGGTCGTGTTTGGTACCCGACGTCAGCACATCCCATCAATCTCCGCAGCCAAGTGCCGCTGTCGGGAGCTAATCCCCCCCGCCCCCCCCCCGCTTTTCCTCACCAGGCAGGGAGTTCATTTCCACTTCATTACTTCGCAATGTAGTGAGCCGGCGAGTGTCTTACTTACCGGCTACGTCGCCCATGCCGCGTTACCGATGCCGTAGCCGGCTGTGCCGCACTTTGCTAAGCCCGGAGTGGGCACCGGACAGATGGGAGCATCTCCCCAGAGCAGCATTTGCCCAGCTGATATCCATTATTTTAATGAATAAAATGGATAAAGGTGGGGCAAGGAAAAGATTAATCGCATGCAATACTCTGTTTTTCACCTCCCTCCTTTTTGGGTGCTAAAATCGTGGGAGAAATGCTCTCCACAGAGTCCTGCGCTGGCAGAACAACACATCCCAAAGGGTTTGCCCAGCTCCCCCAGGAATCTCCCGGAGATCCCACTCTCCTATACCAAGTATCTAGTGTGTGAAATCAGTGACCACCTAGGTTTGCCCTGTGGAAACGTGCACTGCTTTACAGTATATCACCAAAACCACCTTAAATCACAATTACAGCAGTCTCAAATCACCATGACAGCCTTTATCCCAAGAAACCCTCATGCTGTCACCCAGGAAAGAGCCTGGAGAGCTTTTTCCCCACCCTTCTCCATAACTCCATGCCCTCCTCGGCCAAGCCAAGCAGTGCCGAAAACTGCCTTTCGGTGCTTTGTGATGGATAAAGGCGCCGTTGCTCTCAGCTTACAGGTAATTTCCTGGTCAGCATCACTTTATCCCACCATCTGCTAAAACGATTACTAGCTGGAGAAAAACTGAACCAGCAGAAAAAGTCGAGAAGGATGAGTCGGGGAGGAGGCAGATGCAGCAGTGTCAGGCTCGAGCAGAGTTACAGCCTGGCGGCTTGTGCCTCGCCGTGCTCCTCTCCAGAACAAAATCCTCACGGGCAAGTATAAAAAAGAAAGGAAAAAAAAAAAAAAAGAAGATAAAATCCCAGTTAAAGGATGCTTCACAGAAAAGTGAGGCTTTGGAGGAGTTTTGGGGGTTGCTTTTTTTTTTTTTTTTTTTGGTAATCGAAGGACTTTTACGCTGCAAAAATTGAATGCTCATACTAAAATTATATTTCTAAAATGGTTTGGTTTGGGTTTTTTAACCCCAAATTTTTGCCCTTCTAAAGAGGGGGTGGTGTATCCTCCCCTCCCCTTGTTGTCCTTTACGTGTATCTCATCACTCCTGCAGCCACCCTTCGGCAAAAGGTTCGCGGGGATAACAAAGACCCGGGCTGTTTCCAGCAGCATCTTTACCCGCTGTGTAATTACAGCCCCAGAAAGCCAAACGTCCAGGCACCCAGGTTTATCTACACTGCCACGTACTGCCACTGATTTGCCTGTGGGAATCACACCACGAACAACTGTATTTGTCGGGCTATCGCGGGCGGCGTTAGACAAGCAGGAACAATTGCCAGCCCTCTGCTAGCCCGTTAACTTGGTCAGAGTCAGAGTCACTAAATATCTCTGGCACGAAGACAGCTATTTGCCATCTTAATCCGAGGCAATCCAGGTCGGCAGGGACCGATTGGCAAAGACGCATTTCATTAAACGACGGAGCTTTCCCCTCCGCTGTTCTGTTCTTGTGTTCTGATCCTGGTCCAGACGGGATCAGAGCCTCACCGCAGGGTCTGAGGTGATGCCACACCACCTCCTCTCTGCCTGGTAGAGCAATTAACACAGCAGACAATTAATCGCGGTCTAGCAGGAAGGAGAGAGTGACAAGTTTTTAAGTGACGCTCCCAAACGCGTGGGAAGGCTTTATTGAAATAATACGACCAAATAAAAATGACCGGTCAACTCACGTGAGTATTAGGAATCAATTAACGGGGCCAAAATCAGCACTGTATAGGAAATATCACGGAGGCAGCACAAAAGCAACGCAAGCTCTATCTCTAACGCAGTAATCAGACACGGCGAGGCAAGAGGTAATTACAGGAGCACTGGAAAACAGGATTTACTCTGAAAGGTTTTTACCGCGCACGGAGTCATTTTCTCTGCGTATTAATGCTACCGGCTCTCGTGCCTAGCAGCTCAATAGTGCAGGCAATGTAATAGTTAAAAAAAAAAAACCAAACAGCACATTGTTTAAATTAAATTCTTGCCCCTTGACACAGACCCTGAGTTATCCTGGTGACAGTCACGGGAGTTTAACCAAAGAAGTGGTCACAAGCGCTGCCTGGTTTCACACTAGCTTTTATCAGGGCTAGAAGGGTTGAATTAGGTTTGCCTTAAAAAGAAAGATGCAAAGACCCAACAAGCCAGCTCAGAAATCACACGTGTGCTGCCTTAAAAATAAAAAAAGAGGATAACTTGAACCTTTCAAAGTCCCCTTTCCCAGAGCCGAAGCTCTCACAGGGGCACAAGCGCTTTTGCACAGCCACATCTTTTATTTGGCTGCATTTAGCTTTTTAAAAGTTGCCCTTCGTACTTCTGCTGGGTTAAAACAACTGTGTTTCAAAACGCAGCCACTTTCTGGGTGATCTTTAAACCTCCAGGACTGCTTAAAACCAAGCGCAGGAGCGTTTGCAAGCCCCACATCTTAAATCACTGCAAAAATTCAAGTAGAGCATCACTAAAGGGTAAAAGCCCACCAGCTCTGGCCAGGCTGCTTTTCCTGCTGAACACACGGATATTTTGCTGTTTCTTGTAACTCTCAGTTCATTTCCCTACCGTTGTTTCCAATGGAAAAA
>VWZL01002418.1:81941-110022 GCA_013396915.1 Stercorarius parasiticus
CCCTTCTCTGCTGAAAAACCGGTCCAGCTCTCGCCAGCGAAGGCGGGTGCATCGTGCCCCCTAGAGGGTACCACCGCAGGTCCCAGCGGTGCCAAGGTCCGCGTGTGCTGGCCTCGGCATTTGCTTTTCCACATCCAAAGGGGAAAAAAGAGGGAAGAAAAAAAAAACAAACCCATTTTCTTTCCATAGATTGCACACCTCTGCCTGAATATGCTTTACAAAATACATTATATATAAAGAATTTGAAAAGCAGTGGCATACGTGACTATTAAACCTTGCAGAACAGGCTGTGGGTAGCTACGTATTGCTCAGAATTTTCCTTTCCAATTAGGAGATGTGTAATTAAACCCCAGCTTGATCCCAAAGTAAGAAACGCACTGAAAGGAACCCTTCTTGCTTTCGCTGGAGTGAGATGTACACAGAGTTAAGCTCAATACCCCAGAGCGGTCGGGGAAGCTGGTGGTGCTGGGCTGAGCCCTGATAACTTCTAAAATCATCCAAAATATGATGCCTTTAGGATCTACTCTTGCTGTTCCCTGGGTTAACCACCCCCAGGGCAGTCCCTCTGCCTTCACGGGCAGATAGTAAACCCCTCAGAGGGGGTTATTTTCCCTGACCGCCCTCCCCTTCGCAAACCTCCATCCCTTGGCTGCTCCGCATTTCAGCGCTGGAAACATGCTGAGTTAAACAACACAGCTACAATTAAAATGAAAACTGGAAGGGAGGGGGGAAATTAAAAAAAAAAAAGGGGAGGGAAGGGGGAAAATAAAAAAAAAAAAAAAAAAAAAAAGAGGCAAAAGCCAAAAGGAATAGGTACGTTTGCACCCGGCAACTGAAAACAGATGGGGAGTCAATGAGGCAGAGAAATAAAAGGCAGAGAGGCTGCTCCTGCCTGAAGGAGCTGCCAAGGTGAAGGCTCCCGTCCCCCTCTCTGGGACGGGGCGTACGGCGGAGCGCAGAGAGGCTTTACAGCGAGCAGGGATGGTAACCGAATATCGCGACCCGAGAGCAAGGCTGGGGGTGAGGGGGGGGCATTCGAGGATGGGGAAGGAGGTGTTTGCTTCTCTTTAAATGCACCGTCTGGCAGGGAGCACCGTGTTATGCTGCTGCAATTTGAGGAGACAAAAAGCACTGTATTCACGCATGCAGCAACCCTGGTTTATAGAATTATAGAAGCGTTTTGGTTGGAAGAGACGTAAGATCATCAAGTCCAATCCTTAATCTAACACTGCCACGTTACTGCTAAACCACGTCCCTCAGCACCATGTCTACACGTCTTTTAAATACTTCCAGGGATGGTGACTCCACCACTTCCCTGGGCAGCCTGTTCCAATGCTCGATAACCCTTTTGGTGAAATTTTTCCTAATATCCCAAATCACAAACCGGGGCACAGCCAACACAGCCGCGTTTTCCACGGGGTGCAGAAACCTTCTGCTTCGCTGCCAGCAACAACTTGTGCTTTGCCACTTCTCCGACCTCTCGTGATACCTTTTCCCACTGCTTATTCCGAAAGAAATGGCAAATTGGGAAAATTGAGGCCACGGTGCTCCCGAAGGGCTGGGCAGCCCGGATGTGCCGTGCCCATGGGACTGAGCCTTTCCTCCGGGCTCCCTTCTGCTGAGACTGCATTGAGTCCACCAGATTCACTCCGGAATACCGAGCTCTTAATTAAGCGTGGCTAATCAGACACCTGGATTTATCCAGCCCTGTTGCATTCCCTGGGGCAAAAGGGGAAGGGAAAATAAAATAAAACACCCCACACCACTTGTTTGCCTCCTGCAAGCTGCAGCTCATCACAAGCTGCCAGGCTTAGCACACAGACAGCTGCGGATGCTGACCGAGAGCTTCCCATTTGTTTCCCAGTTTTGGATTAGCCTCCCCCCCAAAAAAACCTGGTGATTTGCAGGTATTGGTGGTGTCAGGAAAGCTGGCTCCTGGGGCTCTGTAACACGCATTTGGGACAGGGCACATGGGCAACCCTTGTTAAACAGACAGCGACTTTAAGTAGGCAGTACCCAAATCAGACCAGCACATCCAGCTTCCAAATGGTCACCAAAAGACACATTGAGTGTGAAGAAAGGAAAAAGGAGTCTCTCCAAAGCATCCTTTCTGATGGTGAAGTCAATCTGGACCATAACTACATGTTAGGACAGGAGTAAGAGCCGAGACGCCTGGATACGCTGCCCAGCTCTCAGTCCACAAGCATCCTGAGGGGCTGAGAGCCTTGCAAAATTATTGGCAAGCAAAATTATTGGCATAGCAGGATGGAAACAGCCCATTCCTAACTCAAAGGAAGTATTTAGGAGCTGATCATCAGGGGTTACTTGAAAGCAAGGAGAAGCAGCCACCCAGGAAGGGAGCAGATGCCATCAGGCCACTCTTTGAGACAGCCACCATGGAGCAGATAAAGGTCTGAAGCCAAGGAGAAACTCCCCAGCATCAGAGCAGGTGCCCTGAAAGCTCCTCCAGGCATGGAGAAGATTCACGTGCAGGCTCAGCAGCCCAAGAGGAGCTCTGAGCACCACGGGGACATGTCTGCACCCAAACCAGCCCTGGTGGCACAACTTTGAGGTTTTCCCCACCACTAGCTCTGATTTTTGAGGGAGACCTGCAGGAAGGCAAGTGCTACCACCAACCTGAGAGCGAGCAGGGATTTTATCCAGGGAAAGGGAGAAGGGAGCACGGCCATAGCAATAACACCATGCCCTCCATCAGCTCCTGCAACTAACTACCCTTCACAGCCCACGCAGACTGACAGACAAGGGTAGGGGGGTGTCAAGACACAAGGAATCAGATGAGCCAAGTGGCAAATCAGCAAGAGGATTGGGGTGAGATCATCACAGCAAAAATTACCAAGGGAGGTGTCAGGCATCGAATCCCTTTTTAATACCACACGATTCCCCCGTTGGCCTCAAGAGCCCCGATTTCCAGGCCCCCGCCACCAACAGCTCTCCATGTCGGCCTTGGATGCTTTTTTAATTTACGGTAATTGCATCTGACTATAGCTTTCAATTCCAAATTCCATCAATTCTACGCATTCGAACCAAATCTTAAAATTGGAAAGGCACCTGTGAAGGGAGCGAGAAGCTTCCTGAAGCTGCGGCAAGGAGGCCAAGCCAGGGCCAGCATGCCTGTCATGAGTGGGATGCCAAGCTGGATGCTTCTGTAGGGACTTTACAAATGGAAGCGCCGTCTTGAGCCAAGATGGGTAAAGATAGCTCTTGTGCACCAGAATAAACCTTCAGTTGAAGTTTCTCTTGTTCCCTGTCTCCCTTCTTATTCATGAGCCATCTCCCCGTTCTCCCCCACAAGCGATACACCCACCTGGGTCGGGTATATCCTCCGGGACATTGGGAGGCAAGTTGGGAAGGGGATAGGGTTACTTGTGAGCCTAGGGAGGGAGAAGTGGCTTGCTCACAGCTGGCGTCCCCTCGGTTTCTCACAGGCAGTTAATTGGTAATTTTCATCACTCTTACTGGAAGCATTTGCTGTTATATATGGACACAAGAGATGGAAAAAGGAAGAGGCAGAAAAGATGACGGCCGGAGCAGGTGCTTTCACTAAGGATTTTGGCTGAAACACCTCCACAGTCTGCAGAAACCACCTTCCAGGAGTCAAACCCAAGACACAGTCCTGTGAAGGAGCAATTCAGGACGTCCCTTGTTCGTTTTCCACTGGCTGATTCAACACAAGAGTTGGGTGATCGGAGATGAGTGGACCCATGCAGAGCAGGGGCACTGCCAGCTGCTCTCCCAGGCCAGCGCTGAAGATGTACAAGTGTCACCTTGAAAAAGCAAGAACCACAAGTGTCACCTTGAAAGAGTAACAACTACAAGTGTCACCTCAAAAACATCCGCGTGTGATGCTCTTGAAATATTCTTCACTGTTCATGGCATATAAACTACAGAAAACATCATTCGTTGATGTAAGACAATTTCCTAGGAAAAAAATAATATCTAGAATGGCACAGTGGGGAAAAATATGTCTTAATTAGCATGAGTTGTAACTACTTTAAGTGCTGCTAGAACAAAGAGAAAGGCTTGTCCTCTCCTACAAGGAGTTGCAAAACCCTCCTGTACCTGCCACATCCACCTGTAGTGTGTCGTTTCACAGTTCAAACCTGAAAACGCTCTGGGACGAGGATGCTCTGGGTGTATCTGCAACACCAACGCAAAACCCAATAATTACTTTGAGCCACCAACGCTCCCTTATCCTTTCCCTGCTCTCTTCCCCCATGGATGCTCAAGCATCCCCAAAGAGACAAAAAAAACTGCCCAAGCTCTATTTCCTTCATCTCTGCTTAACGCTACAGTATTATCCATGAAAATTTGATAGAATATCCTGACAAACTGCTGGAGCATCACAACCACGCAGGTGGACCACTCTGGCCACCAGCTGCTGCCTTTCACCGACCCAGTTTTTGTTCTAGAAGAAGCAGAGAGGAGGCAGCAGCCCTGGGAGGACCAAGGACCTGCAAGGACCAGGACACGTGGGTCACACCCACAGCTCTGGGAAAGGATAAGAGTTAGCACCAAGAGGAAAAGCAAATACCAGGGCTCTCACTGCGGTGATTTAACGCCTGAGCAAGCAACAGCCCGGGCACACACTGCTTTCAAGGCCCCTTGCAGTCATCCAGAGCCAAAGCAAGCCTCGGTTCAATTCATTTGTTACGCACTAAAAATCCCTAATAAAAATCTAATACACTCCTCTTGTTGCACATCACCAGGTAGAGAAGGCTCTTTATTCCAAGGTGGAGGATATTTTTTTGTTGGTTTACTACAAACTTTACCTAAGCTGAAAGGGCAAGAACCACCCTGCCTACGAACTGCCCAAACCATGCAGAGAAACAGCCGCTGCAAGTTGCATCCAAGTCTTATCTGTATCCTTCAAACGGCTGCAAAACTTGTCATTTGAGTGTCTAAAGAGCCGAAACTCAACCCTGAACAAAGGGAGAAGCTGAAGCCAGGGAGAGGAAAGCTGTATGACCAGAGACCAAGAAGAGGAATGCCCGTTCTAATTCTGGCTCCGTCCCTGGTCCATGCGTGACCATGGATAACCTCCCTGCCTCTTGTGAATGGAATAAGCACATGTACCTCTTTCAGCAAGCAAACCTTTGGATTAAAAGCGTGACCAGCCAGCAGCTCTTGGAAGAAATGCAGGATTTGGATTATTTCAGGTGCTGATGTACAGCCTTTAAAGGCATTCCTCCAGGAGGACAGCCCTCATCTACTACCTCCTGCAAGGCCCTTGCCTCAGAGCGTTGAACATACTTTAGGATACTACCTTACTGTCTTCGTCGGGTCATTACCTAAATATTTATTGCCGTCTCCTTTGATAGGCTTCAAGCAGACCTCTGAAGTTCTATAGTTTCTCTTGTAGACACCTCAAAATCTGGTAGCAAGCATCTTGTCCAAGATTTGTCCCGAAGACATTTAAAAGACGGGTAGACGTGGTGCTGAGGGACATGGTTTAGTGATGGGTTTTGGCAGTGTTAGGTTGATGGTTGGACTTGATGATCCGAAAGGTCCCTTCCAACCTAGACAATTCTACGATTCGAAGATCACATCAGAGTTTTGGGGGTGCAGATGCCTGAGTTGACCCTCCAGCGTGTGTGATCTTGTACCTCCTCTCCTCCTGCTGCTGCCTCCTCTCTGCCCATCCTCTGCATACGCACAGGCTTTAATTTCTTGACTGCCCAACTGACACTTGGAAATAAGTAAGAAATAGGGTAAGAAAGTAAGAAAGAGTTGCCAAGCATTGGAAGAGGCTGCCCAGGGAAGTGGTTGAATCATCATCCCCTGGAGGTATTTAAAAGACGGGCAGACGTGGTGCTGAGGGACATGGTTTAGTGGTGGTTTTGGCAGCATTAGGTTAATGGTTGGACTTGATCTTAAAGGTCCCTTCCAACCTAGACAAATTTATGATTCTAGTAAGTAAATCACAGTAATTACTTACATGATGTTTTGTTCACAGGACCAAATTCAGACACAGATAATTACGCAAGTGAAGAATATTACAGATATCAAAGCTTGACTGCAACACGACTGGCAGCATCCAAAGGAGTCGCAGTGAGCACCCGCTGTCAGAGACGATGCTTCTCCCACCAAACTGCACTCCTCCTCCCCCTCTGCATAAAAATCCCCTGAAATCCCACCAGAAACAACACCTGAGAAAGCAGCGCTTATTATTTACCATAGATGCAAAATCCTCGGAGCTTTCCAAGAGAGTAGCTGTTTCCCTACGATTCCCCAAGATGGTTAGTGAACAATGTATGGTTTCATTTGTTCACAGGGCAGAGTGCTCCCCCAGAGGTGGCGAGGAGAGAAGGGAGCAGTGACCCGGAGCAGAAAGCATCTGAGAGTAAATAAAGATAACGAACTGCATTTAACAGGGGTGAAGCTCCTGCCACCGCACACGTAGCCCTGGCCCATCACCAAACCCCAGCACAGAAAGCTGCAGGGACCAGCACAAGCAATCCGCGTTCTGGTGGATAAAGTTGCTAAGCCATTATCCATCATACTTGAGAAGTTCCCGTTGGCTGGAAAAGGGAAAACATAACCCTCAATTCTAAAAAGAGAAAAAAGGAAGACCTGGGGAACTACAGGCAAATCATTCTCACCTCTGTGCCCAGTGAGATCATGGAGCAGATCCTCCTGGAAACTCTAAGGCACGTGGAAAATAAGGAGATGATAGTTGAGAGACAACATGGCTTCACTAAAGGCAAATCATGCTTGACAAATTTGGTGGCCTTCTACAACAGCATTACAGCATTGGTGGGTAAGGGAAGAGTAACTGACATCATCTACCTGGACTTGTGCAAAGCGTTTGACACTGTCCCAAACAACATCCTTGTCTCTATATTGGAGAGACACGGATTTGATGGACAGACCACNAAATCATTCTCACCTCTGTGCCCAGTGAGATCATGGAGCAGATCCTCCTGGAAACTCTAAGGCACGTGGAAAATAAGGAGATGATAGTTGAGAGACAACATGGCTTCACTAAAGGCAAATCATGCTTGACAAATTTGGTGGCCTTCTACAACAGCATTACAGCATTGGTGGGTAAGGGAAGAGTAACTGACATCATCTACCTGGACTTGTGCAAAGCGTTTGACACTGTCCCAAACAACATCCTTGTCTCTATATTGGAGAGACACGGATTTGATGGACAGACCACTCAGTGGACAAGGAATTGGCTGGATGGTCACACGCAAAGAGTTGCCGTCAACAGCTCGATGTCCAAGTAGTGACCAGTGATGAGTGGTGTCCCGCAGGGGTCAGTACTGGGACCGGTGCTGTTTAAAGCCCCCCCACATCCTGGGCTGCAACCCTGTGGGCAGCAGGGCGAGGGGATGAGGATTCTGCCCCTCTGCTCCGCTCGGAGGAGACCCCCCTGCAGTGCTGCCTCCAGCTCTGGGGCCTCAGCACAGGAGAGACACAGAGCTCTGTTGGAGCAGGGACGGAGGAGGCCCTGGAGATCCTGGGAGGGCTGGAGCCTCTCTGCTGGGAGGACAGGCTGAGAGAATTGGGGGGGTTCAGCCTGGAGAAGAGAAGGCTCCGGGGAGACCTTCCAGCCCCTACAGGGGCTCCGGGAAAGGTGGGGAGGGACTCTGGAGCAGGGAGGGGAGCCATAGGACAAGGGGGAACGGTTTTAAACTGAAAGAGGGGAGATTTAGATGAGATATTGTTCACTCTGAGGGTGGTGAGCCCCTGGCCCAGGTTGCCCAGAGAAGCTGTGGATGCCCCATCCCTGGAGGGGTTCAAGGCCAGGTTGGACGGGGCTCTGGGCAACCTGGTCTAGTGGGAGGTGTCCCTGCCCAGGGCAGGGGGTTGGACTAGATGGCCTTTAAAGGTCCCTTCCAACCCAAATCATTCTGTGATTCTAAGAGCACTTTTACAGGAAGGAAAATAAGGAGAGGTAAGGTATTCAAAGGGAGATGCTCTATTAATATCACTCCTTAAACAGCAACAGTCATAATTGAGGCAGGCTGTACAGACGGGTGACAACATGACACCGCTTTGCTACAGCATAGAAGGAGCTGGGCATGCTCTAGGGAGCAACAGAAAGAGTTCCCGGTACAGTCTTCAGAGCTGGAATTGAACCAGAGAACAGATCTATGCATTTTCCAAGTCTAAAGAAGGCAGAAGGCGGCTTCAGGTAAGGCTTCACAGGTTACAAACTAATCCTTCCAAGAAATGCAGGCGGGGAAAGGTGACGACGAATGGGAGGCAACACCCTCTAGATGGTTCTGTCTCCCCACATGTATCACCCTGGTTTGAAAAGACCTTGCTATACACTAAAAACTGACCATACACCAAAAAAAAAAAAAAANGCCCCGGCAGCAAGGTTTCTAGATCTACTTTACGGTGGAATTACTTCGATGGGATAGCTCAGACTGCTGGCAGCCGCAAGTCCTGCCTGCCTGCACCGGTGCTTTCTGCCTGCAACACCAGCGCGCAGAGAAATTGCAGTCATTGTCCAGGATCCCATCACGGTAGGTGCCAAACAAACACTAAACACAGAGCTTTTAATGAGTTTATTTCTCCTAACAATGCAACAATTGCTAGGACAACTCATTAATGCACACTGGAGCCTACAGCAGAGCTCTGTCTGCACTAATTACGTCTTTTTTAATCCATTTCCCCTCCTTTCACCCACACAGGCAGCTCTCCGAGAGATAGCAGGGGAGGGAATATCAGCAAAGGTGCTGCTATTTTCCATCTCCCATTGTCTATACTGGTTCCAAGTGATGCTCCAGTACCAGGGTACCACTCAGGGCAGCACCCCGCAGGCATCAGCCCCAGGCAGGCAGCACGCTACGGCTGCATATCTCATTTTACTCTTCTCCTTGGCCTTTATTTTAAGCTCTTTACTTCCCACAAGCATTTCCCAAGCAACTTGCTGCTCTCCAGGCACAGACCGAGGACCCAGTGGCCAAGAGGTTTAATGACAAACTCCACGACAACCAGCTAAATCTTGTCCCTCTTCTCTGGTGCTGTGGAAGAAGTAACCAAAATAACTCTCAAGAATGGGGCGATGAAGGACTGAGCACACAAATCCTCAGGGCTAAAGTGTGTATTCCCTTCCAGAGAGGGAAATTCAGAGAAAATCCCATCTCTGGAAGGCGACTCACTGGCAGCAGACAGCTGAGAAAAGCAGCA
This sequence comes from Stercorarius parasiticus, assembly GCA_013396915.1. Classification (NCBI taxonomy): domain Eukaryota; kingdom Metazoa; phylum Chordata; class Aves; order Charadriiformes; family Stercorariidae; genus Stercorarius; species Stercorarius parasiticus. The sequence continues at coordinate 91,107 of VWZL01002418.1, forward strand.
TTTTGACTACATAAATCCAACTCTTCCCTGATTTCAAGAGAAAATGAAAGTGCCAGTGTTGCTCCCTGCAGCCCTTCTCCCTTCCTGACGCCACGGCACACCGCTTGCTTTCAACCCAGCAGCTCTCCCCATCGAGTGCTTTGAGATCCTCCACTCTAACATCTCTAATTAATTGATTTTTAGCTTGATTTTCCAAAGGGAAAGCTAGACGGACAGAGGTGATGCTCACCCATGGGGGCACAGAGGAGAACAGGCCACCATGGACCCTTGAACCCACATCCTGAAAGACGTGTAAGGGGGTTGTAGAACAGCTTGTAGACCAGCACCCAAATGTGTTGAACCCTACCCATCATTGCAGAGCACACCGCACATGGTCCCAGACCTTCTTCTCCGTAAATGTTTTGAAACACTTGACGACTCAGTTGTAATTCTAGCTGGGATCATCGCAAGCTCTTTTTCCTTCTCATTCACATTTACCCCAATTCTCTCTCCCGAGAGAGCCAAGACGAGCCCTTTCAGACAGCTGATAGGACGCAGGTAATGTCATGCTTCGGGACAGGGTTCTCCTGTTGCGCTCCGGTCTCATGTTTGAGCTGACATTAAGGGCATATTCATAATGAATTCTGGAGGTCAACGCTATAATTCAGACAAACAGGGGAAGCCATGCCGAGGTGTTGAATGATTTAAAACATAATTCACCCCCACCCATTCCCCGGTGAAGGGTGCCACCTGTTAGTGTTTGGAGCATGAGAAAATACCCAGGAATGAGCAGAATCCCAAGACCCGCAGCTCCGCTCCACCAACTGCAGTAAGGAAGAAGCTGCTAATGGCTCTTCACTTGCTCCAGGGATTATGTCATAGCTCAAATTGTATTCCCAAGGAATGGGGTTACCGCATTCCCGCATTCCCGAGGAACGTGCTGGATGCACGCAGCAAGCTTCCCAGAGCTGAAAACAACCTGGGCAGTGCAACCGCACAGGGCCACATGGCAAGAAAAGCCCCAGGGGACTCGAAAGAAGGAGCCTGATACCGGTCTGCTCCAAGGATCCCCTCTGGCCAGGCCCCCACGGCTTTCGGCACCCCTTCCGTCAGAAGAAGGGACACGGACTCGTCAGAGATGGGTGCAAACCGAGCTGCACTCCTCATCGGTGTCAGCTGGGCAGCAGTATTGCCTCCTCACCCCCATCACCCTCAGAACATCATTCCTCTCTGTCAACTCCATCTTGTTGAGATTGCAATGCCCAGCACCAATAAAAATCAAGCTTTGAGAGCCTCTTGACAAGGGGTTTGCCTGCTCTGAGCAGCCCCAGGAACATTGTGGCTACGAGACCTGTGTAAAGTACAACCCTGTGTTAGAGAAATTAGTAGGGTTACAGAGCCAGGTTCTCAGAAAATTAGGAAAATTTGGACTCCAGGACAAAGAAAAGCTCCACCTGCAACCAAGAAGATAAATGAGAGGACCACAGTTTCCTTCAACACTCTCTTCTAAGAGGTTTCCACATCTTCAGGGGCAAGGTTTGCCTATCCATTTATCATAAAATGGTTTGGGTTGGAAGAGACCTTCAAGATCATCTCATTCCAACCCCCTGCCATGGGCAGGGACACCTCCCACTAGACTACGTTGCTTAGAGCCCCGTCCAACCTGGCCTTGAACACCTCCAGGGATGGGGCAGCCACAGCTTCCCTGGGCAACCTGAGCCAGCGTCTCACAACCCTCAGAGTGAAAAATTTCTTCCTAATCTCTAATCTAAACCTACCCTTTTGCAGTTTGATTTGTTTCACAGCGTTCCACGCGCACAGTTCACCACCTCTGGGGTCACAGTTGCCCTCTGGTACCACTCAGCTGCTTGCTGGCACATGTATCAAACACATGCCGGTCCCTAAAAACGCATCTCCTCCTTGTCCTGGGACAAAGAGATCCCACCTATCATCAGATCCTACTCAACAAATTAAAATAATATTTCCCTAAATTTTAAGAGAAGATTTTTAGCCCTTGCAAAGGGCTTGGGTAGATGATAGTGATGAATGTTGCCCAAGAGCCTGAAGCAAATCAAACCCATCTTTCATCTTCACCACATAGGGAGGACATCTCTCCTCTCCTGCAAATGTGTGAGGTACCAGGAGCTCACTGACACCACAACCGACAAATAAGCTGGAAAATATCTTTAACGGACTTTTACAGATATCAAAACACTTTGCACTGTATTTTAGATGAACTAGCCTTGACAAGAAAACTTGCAAAGATCAAAAAAATATTAAATAGTTCACATGAAACATTTCCACAAAATCCAAAAGAAAACAGAAAAGCTGGACAAGATTTAGGCCGATACATAAACCTTTTTATTTTTAAGTCAGCACTTCTAAAATACACCCATGATTGCGCCACGGAGACTTTTAGCTGCTCGGGAATGTCACCTGTCAACGCCTGCTCCCCAGGCGCACTTAGAGAGAAAGCTGATCATCACTGATGTTCCCATCCAGTAAATATTTCAAACAAAAACCAATTAACACCACTACAGACTGGAAGAATGCTGGTCCCCTGTTCTGCCTCAGAAACAAACTTTCCAAACTTGGAGAAAGCTAGAGGGAAAAAAAAACCAAAACAACCAAACCACACTTCAATGCTTTCCCTTTCGGCTTGGGTCCCCTCATGGCACAGCTCCCTCCTGCACCCCTTGGAGAAGTGCAACACCTCTGAGTTTCTTTTCACATCTTAAAAACCTGGTCGTAAGATATCCTCAGCCTCTTCCTTCTCGGTGATAAAGCCCTCACCAAGCTCACCCCAGCACCAGGCCCAAGTCCCTCCCTGTCCTCCACCTCCAGCCTCAAAGAACTGCTTCTCAGGGGCCCAACCCAACCACCACCACCTGAACAGGCTGCAGGACATCCCACCAACATACATCCCAACCACTCTTCAGAAACATCTAGGAGCTCATGCACGCTTCATCCTTTTCTTTCCCACCCAAGCACAACACGCTTCTGAGGAAGCCCTTCCCACCAGGGTTGGCGAGGAGCCCATGGGCCAGCTTGGTCAATTTGAAAGTCCACAGACACTCAACGCACTCTCTCTGCTTCCAGTTCCCCACTCTTTGGCCCTCACCCATTCCCCTTTGCCATCCCCAAAACCCTTTGGTTTTTTCCCCATTTTCTTTTGTTTTATCTCCCTACACCCCTGCAGGAATAGGAACAAAAGCCACAAGTGGGCACCCAAGAAGGAGCAAGAGCACAGGGGAGCTCCTGAGCTTCATGAACCTCAGGCATTTAGTAACCTCAATAGATGCATCCCTTCCAAGCACCCATCGGGTCCCTCTTGAACCCATACACCTCACCCCAATGCCCTGTGCTGGCTGGACATGGGGCTGACCTGATGCTACGCCTCGATGGACCAGGCAGCCCAAGGAGGAAGGCAACGGCTCTTTGCTTTTCCAGGGTATTAACTAGCCCCATCAGGCTACTTATCCACGTCCAGCAGATTTCCATGAAACCTTTAGAAACATCCCATCTCTGCCACCTCTGCCCATCTGTTGATATTGTCTGAGATCGGCCAAGAACAAAAACCAGCGGGGAACATTAAGCTCTTTAGCAGACAGAGCCAGAGCCTGGACACATGTCTGCAGCTTTCTGCTTTTTCCAGGTTAACACACACTACAACGGCAGCCAACACCGAGCAAAGCAACCCCAAGCTCTCCCCTGCGGTAGCATCTTCAGCAGAGGGACAGAACCAGCCTCAACTCAGGCTCAGCATTTTTTGCCACCTGCAAGACGCTACGGCTGTCAGTCCGCTCCCAGCTATCCACCAGCATCAGCCCTCCCGCGCCAGAAATTACCTTCCTCTTCACGTGAGCCCCACTTAATCGGCATCAGTCAATATAAGCCGCGTTAACCGAGACGGTTTAAATACCATGTCTTTGCTAAGCCAGCTCATTTTGACTGAAGCAGGTCAGGGAGTGCTCACAGGCCCAATTCCTGCGAGCGTTGGTGCTTTCAGAGCCGGCGTGCACCTACATTTCATACAGGTAGAGTTATAATCTGTTTATCCTCGCGTTAAAGCTTTGGACCTCCTGTATAGATCCAAACCAGGTTTAAACGAGACCGGCGCACAGCTTTTATGCTGTTATAGCTATTTCAGATCGCAATTTGATTATTTGGGGTTTAAGACAAAAAGATTACTCATCCCAATCCTCTCCTGTCATTGAGGCAGGCAATGAAATACCATGGCTAATCAGTTACCGTGCGTGAGCTGAGCTGCAGTACCCGGCCGCTAGCGTATCACAGCCACTCCAAAACGTGGGGGGGGAAACACATTAGTTGAATGTTTCTCACGTCTTTCTGCAAATAGTTTCCCTTGTACCTCCTGTGAGTTGCGTATTCAACGCATATTCAACAAACCTCTGCAACCTACAGGGCAGGAGAGCTCAGGGTGGACAGGGAAAAAAGTCCCCACAGTGGCCTAATCACTCTTGACAAGACAATGAGAAAATGAAGTCCCTTTCCAGGAACACAAGTGCGACCCCAGACTAACCTTCGAAGTGGGGGGTAAACTATTTAGGACCTGTGGACTGACTTTGGACCTCACAGCACCCTACCCGGGGCTCTCTAGGTGCTTCCAGCCTACAGAAAAGGAAGATACAGTCAAGTCGGCTCCCGCAGCAGTAGCTAGTTTCATTTAGATGCTGCGGGGTCAAGGACTAAGCCTGAGGTTGCACAAGTCTCAGCACCTCCTTTCAGCCTCAGCATTCCCCAGGCAGTCCTGCAAACCCACCATCACCTTCCTCCAGGTATGACAAGAAAGATCAGTGTCCCAGGCTTAACCCTCTCCTCCACCACATAACCACAAGGTCTTTGGAAAAGGAACTGCTCTACTTGCCAAGAACATCACTATAGCCTTCAACCCACCCATCAGCTATTACCCAGCCTGGAGAACCATCACCTTCCTTCAGGTGGGACAGAAAGACCAGCGTCCCAGGCTTAACCCTCTCCTCCACCATGTAACCATACGGTCTTCAGAAGAGGAACTGCTCTACTTGCCAAGAACATCACTATAGCCTTCAACCCATCCATCAGTTACTACCCAGCCTGGAGAATGGAGTGCAGAGGCAAAACCTGAGGGTCTTTCATCCATATCTGCCCGCTAACCTCAACCACAGCAGAGCTGATGGGCAACCAGCCATGCTGGATCAGGTCTTGAAGTCTAAACCTCTCCCTCTTGCAGCAGAGCAGATGGGCAACCAGCCATGCTGGATCAGGTCTTGAAGTCTAAACCTCTCCCTCTTGCAGCAGAGCAGTCATACCTGGCATCAGCTTCACACTGAGATTCTGAAGCGTGTCCAGAGAAGGGCAAAGCCGGTGAGGGGTCTGGAGAACAAGTCTTATGAAGAGCAGCTGAGGGAGCTGTCGTTGTTCAGCCTGGAGAAAAGGAGGCTGAGGGGAGACCTTCTCGCTCTCTACAACTCCCTGAAAGGAGGGTGTAGGCAGGTGGGGGCCTGTCTCTTCTCCCAGGTAACAAGCGATAGGACAAGAGGATATGGCCTCAAGTTGCACCAGGGGAGGCTTAGAGTGGATATTAGGAAAAATGTCTTCACCAAAAAGGTTATCAAGCATTGGAACAGGCTGCGCGGGGAAGTGGTTGAGGCACCATCCCTGGAGGTATTTAAAAGACGGGTAGACATGGTGCTGAGGGACATGGTTTAGTGATGGGTTTTGTCAGAGTTAGGGTGACGGTTGGACTCGATGATCCGAAAGGTCCCTTCCAACCTAGACAATTCTACGATTGAGGAATAAAGCCCCTAAAACCCTCTGAGCTAGCATGGAGTCTACAGAAAACCCTCTTTGGCCAGCTGAGATGCAAACAGCTAAGTCTGTAGCGAAGAATACCAGCAACAGTTGTTCCGTAGGTGATTTTTTCTCTTTGGCCAGATCTCACAGTGCTGGGGTGTGCTCTTCCGATCACAAGGGCAGCAAAACCGAGGGACACCATTAAAAGCATTTACCCCAAGGTCACAGAGGGAATCCGCAGCAGAAGTGCATATTAATAACAAAGTCTCCTGGCTCCTAGCCTGCTCCATCAGGCCCCTTTCCCCACACAAGTGTTTCCCCTCGTCTCCAATTATTCAGGTAATTGAAATGCCTGCTTCTGTCCTTGAAAATTAAGTTGAAAGTGGCTTGAAAATTAGTTGTAACAACACCAGCCAGGAACTGTTAGCCTCCACAGACGCAGCCCGCAGGGTTGTCTATAAAACTCCATCCAGCAGCAGTGAAGGCTGTTTGGTTTTAATCAACTCTAAATGTATTTGAAGGACACTCCCTGGGTCTTAACAGGGATGTTCGGTATTCAAATTTAAGAGTCTTACCAAATGGCAGAGAAAGACCTCTTCAGGCCATCAGAAATCACAGAACTGGGAAAAGAAATCCCTCCTCTCTTCTAGAGTCTGGTCTGAATCCCCATTTGACCCCAGCTGATTTTAACATAAAAGTTTTGTTGTTAGGTTTGGGTTGTGGGGTTGTTTTTTTTTTGTTGTTTTACTTTGTGGTTTGTCTGTGTTTTTTTGTGTTTGTTTTTTGTTTTGTTTTTTTTTAAAAAAAAAAAACAAAACCAAAACACACTTCATGCATCTGCACGCACTGAAAATAAAAATCGCATCCAGCATTTTTCACTCAGCTGCCACGTCAAATTATGCTCTCCAGGCCATGTGTCAGGCGCGATCTCCTAAATCTACGGGCTATTTTAATAGCAGGAGAGTCAGACTTCCAGCCCTCATCCTACCAGTGACCTGAATGCAGTGGGAGTAGACTGGTTGGCAGAGCTGTAAGAAACAAAAACATTCCCTGAAAAATTTCTGACATTCCTTCAGCATGTTATTTTACTCTTAAATAACCCAAGCAATACTCTAGAGCACCTCAAAGCAAGCTGCAAATACTGAAGAGAGCCCCTAAATTCTACTGTAAAGGTGTTATTAATACCTTCCCAAAGAAGGGAGAAAAATAAAGCATGAAGATTACATGATTCGCCCAAAGTTACAGAGACATGAGCAAACTCTGGTCCTCCCTGAGATAGTCCTGTCTGACAAGAAGAGACGATTCTTCCTTCAGTATCCTTTTTTTCTAGGCTCATTAGCTCCTTGCAGCGGTTCACCTTTATCTTTTCTGAGAAGTGGCAGTCGATGACTTTAAAGAATAAAATGGATTTGGTTATTTAGTCACCAAGAGGAACATGCCCAGCATGTTCAGAAGAAGGAAAAGTCACAGAGATGTATTTCCTCACCCGCAGACAGATTTCTTGTGATGGCAAACGGCAGAGCAAGAGGCTGATACAGCTCCCCAGAGCAGGTCCGATCGCTCCAGCTCAGAGCTGGTTTCCTTTTCACATTACCTGACCAGCACATGTAGGAGAAATCCTTTCCCCGAGCTGAAAAATCAATTTGGTCTTTGACATCCCAGGCACGACCGGTCAGACACACGCTAATCGGTACTGGCACTGCAGCAATTCTGTAGCCCAGAAGCACAGGAGATGCCCCCCGGCAAACCAGTGGATGAAAGCCAGGCTCAAATCAGGTTAAAACAAGTAAACTGGAGAATAAGACACCAAACACCTATTAGCATTAATCCCTATTAATCCCTCTAACTTCACCTCGCTCCATCCTTTCTCCAACTTTTTGGGAGCTGCCTGAGGATCTAAAACCTGGTCCTCGCACCACCACCACAGGACACCAGCACCAAACCATTCCCAAAAGCTTTCCCTTGCCACGAGAGCTGCGTAGGAATTGCTAAGAAACAAAGCAAGTGAAAATCCTCTGTCACTATGTCGTTCAGCATTCGCTCATCCTCTGACAAGATCATGTGGTTGCACAAAGGCAAATTTCCGAGTGGGATGCATAAACAAGAAAGCCGGTTGTAATCCTTCACCTCCACTCAGCTCGAGAAGCATCAGAGACAGCCAAAGAAGAAATAGAGTTACCCAGAGAGGACGTGGAGCTTCCATCACTACAAGTCTTGAAAATAGGGTTAGATGGCCACCAGGCAGGAACGATGTAGATGGGTGGTTGTGCCTTGAGCAGGGGAGAGACTAGACAGCGTCCTAGGTCCATTATTCTCATTATTCCACTGTCCTCACTCACCAGATAAATCCAGGAGAGTGAAACCCTTTATTTGTACAAAGTACAGGTGACTGGTGAGCGAAGCCACTAAAACAACCTTGAGAGAGGAACTCCTGCAAGCCCTGAAGCTGCAGAAGAAAGGACAGCGTTCGCTTCCTTTGATCTTTAGGCAATTCTCCAGTGACAGTGCGAAAAGATGAAGGGTTTTCATAGAATCATAGAATGGTTTGAGTTGGAAAGGACCTTCAAGATCATCTCATTCCAACTCCCCGCCGTGGGCAGGGACACCTTCCACTAGGCCAGGTTGCTCAAAGCCCCGTCCAATCTGACCTTGAACATTTCCAGGGATGGCGCATCCTCAGCTTCCCTGGGCAACCTGGGGCAGTGTCTCACCACCCTCAGAGTGAAAAATTTCTTCCAAACATCTCATCTAAATCTGCCCTCTTCCAGTTTGAAGCCATTACCCCTCATCCTATCACTACATGCCCTTGTAAAAGTCCTTCTCCAGCTTTCTTATAGGCACCCTTCAGGTACTGGAAAGCTGCTGTAAGGTCTACCCTGGAGTCTTCTCTTCTTTACCCTTAAAGAGGCAGCAAGCTGCAGAAGACTCTCAGCTTCCTGAAAGAGACGCAGAGAACTGTAAATCTGAACGAAAGTGAGAGCTGGACATGACTGCTCATGCTACCAGAGCACTTAAAAACCCCAAACAATATTGCGTCTCGTTTGCACCACACAGAGACATCACCAGAACGACAACCTGTCAGCATGGACATCATCTCGAGACCCCACAGGGAGAAAAGATGGGAGAAAGCAACGGGAAAGTCCCCTCCTGAGAAGGATGAGTTACTTTTTTCCAGGGAGCTTACACAACACAGGACAGCCCAGAGCTCGTTCCCATCTTCAGTCAAGGGCTCGTTAGATATTCGTAATTACCCATTCAACTCTACTTTGCTTCTGTGCTTTTGCCACGAAAGGTTGGAACAGATGATCCCTGAGGTCCCTTCCAACCTGGTGCTCTATGAATTGCTTTCTTACTACCTTTACTACTTTCTTGTCCAGGGATAACAGGTAAAGCAACCCACCAAAAATCCCTCAGGCACACCAGCGATCCTCTCGATAGCGAAAAATATCCTTGTCTAGCAGTGGATCAGTAGTTTCCTCTCCTTTACAGATGCTGTCCTTCTCCCAACGCAGCACATCAAGGCCACCTTTGTAAGCAGCAACAGTTCTCGCACCAGAATTCATTTAAACTTTAAAAGGAGGGGAAACACGTCAATCTGACAGGCTATCAGCCGGATTAGCGAAAAGTTTTTAAAAGCTATTGACAACAAGTCCACTTCTGCTTTGGATTCGAAAGACCACGCTGCTCCATTAAGTAACCCAGCCACTCTGCTCACATGAATATTTAAAAGAGAAAAAGCAAAGCATTAGGCGGCCAAGCAGCCCGGGATGTGCACTAATATCTTTGAGAAGAGAGGACAGGACAAAGGAAACGTCAGCACACACAAAGTGGCCAGTGTGATGTCCAGGTTTGAGTTGTTTTTTTTTTTTAATTAAAGGATGGAGTGGGAAAGGTAAGGTCTTCTCCCAGACCACTTTCAACCAGCCTTTCAGCAACGCGCAGCTACTGACACACAGCAGAAAGCCGATCCACACTGAATATCCATTAAGGGAAACGTAATAATGAGAAAAATGTCCCTTCAGTTTAAAGGTAAAACTGTCTGGGATTCATGAAGACACAGCACGTACTAAAGAAAAACTAGTTGAAGCCATGTTTCCTCCCACGTATTACTAGAAAGCCTGAAAAATCTGGAACCACATTAAAAAATGAAAGAAAAAAAATAAAAATAATAATACATCTGAACTACTCTGAAAAAGAAATCAAGTTGCACGTCCACATTTCCCAACTATTGCTGCTTAGCACAGGCCTGGGGATAGAGAGAGCAAGAACGAGGGATCACACAGATCAAAGCAGATCTAAAGCCGTTCGCTGCTCCGAAAAGAAACTTGCAGCTTAACTCACACGCAGCAACAAAGAAAGCTCCCAGGCGCCGAAGCCTTTAGAACACCCAGAAGTCAAAGAGCAACTCTTCTGGAAGCCAGAAGTCCCTAGACTGAAATTCACTGAAGTCAGAGACCAAAGTTACAAGGTACAGAGCAGGGAAAAAAGGGAACAGAAAAAGTTCCGCTCACCCAGCGCTGAGCACAGCTCTGCTTAAGAGTCCATGAGACAAGAAGACATAAAACAAGCTGCCCGCTTTAATATATATTAAAAAGCAAAGGGAAACACCAGGCTGCGGATTTACTGCCTGTCACCAGCAGAGGTTTAACATCTTGATTTCACGATGGTATTCTTCATTACGTTTTATTACCGGGCTTTATGTCGCTACCACAGCGCTCAGGTGGGAATTCAGAGGGTTTCATTCGGGAATGTCTTTAAGTCGAGACACTAAAGAACCCGGCAGTGGGGCACCGCTTTCCCGCCGCTGGCTCGTCTCGGGGGAATGTAAGCGATGCTGAGAGCACCCAGGAGAGGTTCTGCGGCTTCATCCTGCTATGCCGAACCACATGAGTGTTCAGCCGGCACGGGGAGAGGCGGCAGGGATCCTTACGGGGCAGGGAGAGAGGAAATAAAGCCAAATAATAAAGTCACAGGATTTTTAAAGTTACCAATGAGTCGAAGTGGCTGGGCTGCCTCACACGTGCCTAGAAACAACCCATTTTGCAGAGGCTTGCAGCGCTAATAGAGAGGAGTTTTCACTGTCCTATAATAGCCTTGGGGCTGTCAGTCAGGGCATCCTTTCAAGCCACGTATGAGATGTTTTCAGCCACGTACAAGATCTTTTCAGCACCACAAGGAAGTTTTATCCTTACTAGAAAGCTGACCTGCTGCCTCCCCCCCGGCTCGGATAGGACTGACAGCTTATCTGCGCAAGCCTAACTGCTCCAAAACAAATATCCCGCAAGTTCTTGAGTGCGGCAGCAGCCACGGACATCTCCGGGACAAGCCTCCCTGAGCCAGTTCCAGGTCCTGGGGCTGTTTCTAGAGTCACGGCCCGTTTGCCATAGGGATGCTCTACCCCTGAAGGGAGGCAGGAATAACTCCCTGTATAGACACAGCTCGTTCTCAGCATTATTTGGGGAGCAAAGCGGCTGCTGGGAATTGCACGCACTGGCACCTGTTTATCTAGAGGGGCCAGGCAGGGACTGCAAAGAGATAAACAAGGATATCAAGTTTAGGAAGCTTTTCAACAAAGCTGCTTTCCCCACACGATGTCCAGGCAATGGCATGTCACCCACGCCCTGCCCGGCCCCAGAAGGAAAGTGGTGACAGTGGGAGAGTCGCTGGGGCTGGACATCCCCCCTGGTATGGGGGGGAAGGAATTGCTGGGGAGCAGGGATCGCTTTACTGGCGTTGTATATTGTGGCTTTTCTAAACCCTTCAGTTCAACAAGTGTTTGTTCACATACCACACACTGCCCTGTCCTCACCTGTCCTCTGCGGCACACATCCTCACCGACCCGGAGGTTTGCTGGCGAGGGGACGGATGTGCTGGGGAGAGAAATTAAAACCCCATAAAGCAGATGTTTCCCGAGCTCCGGGAAGAAACTGCAAAGCCCAATCTGCCCATGCAGAGCCACATTTTTAATCGCTGATCTCGGCAATGCCCGCAGGCAGCAGCAAAGGGACAGGATCCCCGCTGGCCCGTGATGTACCAGGGTTCAGAGAGAACCAGCCTTCATCCCAGAGAAGCACTTGCAGCCTCTTGAAGTCACAGAATCATAGAATGGTTTGAGTTGGAAGGGACTAGCATCTAGTTNCTGAAGCCTTCTCTTCTCCAGGCTGAACTTCCCCAACTCTCTCAACCTGTCAAAACTCATTCCAAAAAAACAGGCAACAGCACAGTAGGACACTCAGGAAGCAGCGAATGGGGATGGATGTGCTGCGAGCCATCAGCTGGAGAAGGGAGAACAGAGAACCACATATTAAGGGGTATTTCCACATCCTCACTGAGGCTCTACAGCGATCCTCAGTCTGCTTTAGCACCAGAAGACAGGCTACACACAGCCTTGCAAGAGCCAGAAAAAGCAGGGCAGCTTTTTGGTGCCCCCACATGGATTCAGGAACAAGAAAAATAAGTTTCCAGGACACAGGATGCATTTGCTTAACATGCTCCCAATTACGTTCCCCTTCTTCCCTTTTTCCATGTAAACCGCACGCAAACATCTCTGCGGAATGAGGCAGAATCCATCACCCTTCCCTGCTTTTCCCAGGAGGGGAAATGGAAAGATTCAGAGCCGTCAGCAGCGGGTGATTTCTCTCTGCACTTAAAGGCTGTCCTGCAGCACGCAGGGGGTGATGCCTGCATTACCAACGCATCGCAGAGCGGCTCCTGGCAGCGAAAAAGATTCAACCCTAATGAAATTTTGAATATTCGCATCCTCCACTCGGGTTAAGCACTTTTTATAAATGAAGGTAAAGACAAGTTCGATCCAAGCTGTGCAATCCAGACGCAGGTACGCTTTCAACTGATTCACAGCGCTATTTGATGGACCACCAGCTCAAAGCTGAGAGACGCGCTGCTTGTTACAAGGCACGGATGTTGCCCTTATTCTCTTTATAAGATCTTTTAGCTTAAGTACCATCTTTAGAAGTGCGTCTCAGCAAACCCTACCCGTTCACAAGCCAACCCAGCTGCTTGTTAGCCGGTGTATCTTCTGCATCATTCTTTTCCTAGACTCCTTCCATCACCAGCTCTTCAGGACATCGGTTATATTAATTGGTTGGCACATTCTCCCGACTCTAAAGGGTAATTTACAGCCTTGGCGCTGCATGAATAACGGCATGGAGCAAGAGCTCAAGCAAAATAAACCAAGCCCTAGCCACAGCGGGGCTACTGCGAGGCAATCGTGCTAAGTAGAACACTCAGTTTTGTGAATATAAGATTAATTTGAGTCCGTAAAAAAGACCTTCATTTGCTGTGTTCTGGGAGCGCTGGGTTAACTTAGACCTACCAGCTAGATTAAAGGTCCTCTCAAGCAGTGAAATAAAGTTATTGGCTTTGCTCCTCTTTGGTCCTTACCTTCACATTTGAGAACACGGTACCATCATCACTTGCAAAGGCAATTTCCTTTTTTTATGTTGGTGCTCCAGAATCAACTCCTGCTGCTGAGAATCTTACAACTACTTTCACTCTCTTCAGGAAAGATTAATAAAAGGGCTTTGGCACAGCAGCTCCGGCATTTTTCTAGTTTCCAAAGTCCTTGCAGACACGATTGCGAAGTGAATACACAGCGGCATTTCTGCACAAATCTTGTTGGCCTTAACTTCTTCACAGCTAGACAGGAATTGGATGTTTCTGTCACCTGGATTTGACATTGTCAGTCACTAATGCTGCAAAACTTAGTAACAGGGAATTTTGTGCTTAAATTGAAAACTTAGCACTGTAGCAGAGAACTTAATTTACTTCCTTAGAATCACAGAAATGTTGGTGGAACCTCTGGAGCTCTCCAGCTCAACCCTCTGCTCAAAGCAGGAGCACCACCGACACCAAATCAGGGCAGCCACAGCTTCATCTACCCAGATCTGAAACACCTCCAAGGGCAGAGGCTCCACAGACCCTTGAGATGGCCCCAGTGCCCTCAACCTCTTATTTCAAGTCGCATGCCCAAGGTCATCCCAAGATGCTCTGCCACTGGACCATCTCCTTGCATCCTTCTTGAACTGGGATGCCCAAAACCAGGTGCTGTTTACCACTATAGCCCCACCAGTGCCACAAAGAGGGTTAATACCATCTCTGCATCTGCATATTCCTCTAAATACAGCCCAATCCAGTTTGTAATGAGAGGACACTTCTGGTGCTTCCAGCCTAGGTCCAACACAGCCCCAGGCCACTTTAGCAAAGCCACTACTGAACCAGTTGCTTCCCAGAGCACTGGGTCAGGTGGACACTACCCAAGGACATTGGGACTTCAGCGTTTACAGGTTTCCTAAGCTCCACTTCAAGGCACCAAGTTTATAGGATCTGAAGTCCTTCGCAAATATGAATCGCAACTCTCCAGAAAGAGACAAACACGTTGATGTGCAGATCTCTGCAATTCCACCATTCAGAGGAAGATAATCTCTATCAAACAGAATATTCAAAACTAAGCAGAAAGTTGATAACAACTTGCCAAGTCTAGAAACTAGTACCAGGATGAGCCATAGGCTCAGCTGCTTCCTACATTGCAACACATAAAGTACTTACTTTTTTCCAATATACCCTCCCAAAGCAAGGGTCCCGACTTAACTATTACCAGGCAAACATCAGACATGATTTAAATACTAAATATTTAATTACATCTAATTAATTAATTACATCTAATGTACATTTAATTACATAAATACTTAAAGGGTGGGTGTCAGGAGGATGGGGCCAGGCTCTTTTCAGTAGTGCCGGGCAACAGGACAAAGGGTAATGGGCACAAACTTGAACATAGGAAGTTCCATCTCAACATGAGGAGGAACTCCTTGACTTTGAGGGTGGCAGAGCACTGCAACAGGCTGCCCAGAGAGGTGGTAGAGCTTCCATCTCTGGAGACATTCCAAGCCCACCTGGACGCGTTCCTGTGCAACCTGCTCTAGGTGGCCCTGCTTTGGCAGGGAGGTTGGACTAGATGATCTCCAGAGGTCCCTTCCAACCCCTACCAATCTGTGATCTCAACGATAACGGCCCTGATCATCCTCTCCAATCTTCATTTTTTTCTCTTCCAGGCATCCCTCAGCTGTCTCCCTCCACTTTCCGATAAGAGGATGAGAGAAGAAAGTGCTCCAAGACAGTCAACACCACCATTCTGCAAGGTGGTCCCCCCTGAACGACACATGCCATGCCAAAGCACCGCTAAAAGATGAAAAAAAAGTATGAAGAAAGCATGCTAAAGGGGCAATTTTTTTTTTTTAATGAGCTGGCAGAGACCTCTTCTTGTCTTGTGATTTTCTACTTACCCTTTACAAAGCATGACATTAAGAAAACAATCCAACTGTCAAGAAATTATTTACATGACAACAAGTCCCACTGTTCCACTTCTGAAAGGCTTCTACTTCAGTTTTCCATGAGTGGAATTTGTCTTTAGCTTGATCCCCAACTCAGAAATCGAATACGCTTTGGGAATTCTGTCAGATTACCAGAATGTTAACATAGCAGTGTTAACATAACACAATTTACCAAATTCCCCTGCTCACTTCCCTATGTATCTGTACGTATCTGCATCTCTCTATATGCATAGAGAGAGATACAAACCTGGCTCACGTCATTACTCTAGCCCCAGGATGAGCCACAGCAAACGTTAGGGTTTAAAATATACATACCATGAAGCATAAGGGTAAAAGTTAAAGGCCAGATAACTTCAACGGGGCCAGAATTTCACCATCTATTTAAAAACATAAATATATCAACTTACTCATCCCAGTTGCACAGATCTTCCCGGCGTGTTGACCATTTCATCTCAATTTGTAGACCGTTTTATAGCCTCTTAAATAATCCCACTGCTTCTTTAGAGCACCTCATCCTTCAAATATTCATGGTGGAGACTCAACTTTCCCTGGACGTCAGGAATGTCTCGCTCCAAAGCCAACAACTCCCACTGACAATTTGTGGAATAATATTTCCCTGTTTGGTTATCATTTGGACTGTACATATTTAGGAAAGCTAGTCCATTAACCCCATGGTTGGGGGGGGGGGTGTGTAAAATTAACACGTTGCCACATCAGAAAAAAAAATAAATACAACTGCCATATTGAAAGTAAATTCCGTAGTCCATTAAGACAGAAAAGGACCAAACTTTGGTTCTTCTAAACATCGATTATTCTGGAATAATTAATTAGCAGAGCTATAACAATACATAAAATTGCTAGCCTCTGACTCTTCTAATAATTTATGCAAGATTAAAGTATCGCTGTGGTTGCCTTTTCCATTGCCTAATTCAGCATTTTCTTTTTCCTTATGAAAGCAAGACTCCAGATTTAACTGCTCTAATGCCCTTTTACAGTGTTTGGTGTAGTAAAATCTAACAGCCACTATAGCACGTCGGCAGGGAAATGATGGATCGCGGAAGCTCACAGAAGGGGAGCACTGTAAAATGCCCCAGTTAATGTTGAGATAGTAGAGTAAATCTTATTTTAAAAACACATACACACATATATAGACACAGAGCGGTATCTCTGATGAACTTGTTTCACCCTATCAAATCCCCTTTTGATTTTTCTCGTGATAACAGATACTTCCCCACCTCACACCTCGCTTTCCTAATAACCGAGCAAACAACTGCCTTGCAAGGAAACCATTTCAAAGTCATCATCACTAGATTAAGCTCACCAATCAACCCACTCACCGCGACTCAGTCAAGAAAAAACACCATTTGGGTGAGAGGTTGCTCTCTTCTTCAGAAGAAGAGAGTTCATCTCTTTTTTATTTCCCCAATAAGTAGTATTTGAAGCTGTTCTATTTGTGCCCTTTGACTCAAGTATGCCCTTGTCACCCCAAAAAGCTCAGAGTTGAGGCTACCGGGAGATGCACCAGAGCATCCTACGATGCACGAAGCTCTACAGCACCTCCAGTGAAGGCAGGGTGCCCTGAGACAGCTGGTACCACCTCAGACCTTCTCATCATGGTTCCTGAGCCGGACCTTCTCTTGCTTTTCCATAAAATGTGGGTGCTTCTCTCCTGCAATCAGAAGCCATTTGCTACACAGCAGCGTTGCACCTTTCAATAAGCTGGAGACGCTGGCTCAGGTTGCCCAGAGAAGCTGTGGCTGCCCCATCCCTGGAGGTGTTCAGGGCCAGGTTGGACGGGGCCTTGAGCAACCTGGTCTAGTGGGAGGTGTCCCTGCCCATGGCAGGGGAGTTGGAACAAGACGATCTTTAAGGTCCCTTCCAATTCTAACCATTCTATGATTCCAAGCTCAGTCATTACTGATTTTTCAGAAGAGCTCTTTGGTTTTTTACCCAGGCCAACACACACCAGCTTGTTTGTTTTACTGCAGAGACCTCACGTGTTTTGGGGAGGTTCTTCAAGGAAAAGCTGAACTTAGATGGCACATCCCACCCACTGACACATACTTGCCTGGGCACTCTCTGTCCCACACAAGGACAAGATGTCCCAGGACATTTACCGGTGCAGTGAGGAACAGCATGCACTTTGCCACTGTGACCAACACAGGAGTTAATAGCCCACATTAAGGCTCCAAGTATGCTCTTGCCCTTTTCCACTGGAGACCCCCCCCGAGGGCAGGCTTAAGGGCTAATAACACATAGGATCAGTTTTGAGAACAGCTCTGGGCCCACAGTTCAGCGGCCGTATCAGTACGCCCACACAACACCCTTCCTCGATACTATTCAAAACAACCCCGAGCACCATCCAAAATAGAACGCTGGCGAAAAACTGCACGCGTGTGGATTAGAGAGAGGCATAAGGGAGGATGAAACGTTCCTCAAACTCAAATCTCCCATGGGCAATAGCAAAATTCCTGTTGACAACTGAAGTAAACGCGTTTCCCCCATCCTTTAGACTAAAGCAGAAACTTGAAACCGCCAAAGCTGCTGCAACAGCACAGTTTTGTAGGACTCATGAGATGTTGTCAGGTCCACAAAGCACTTACCCCAGGTGCACTTATGCATCTGTTACATATTCTGAGGGGTATTATTCATTTATATCGCTTTGTAGAGCACACAAAACGAACAGGCAAGTCCTCGAATGAACGGCTTCTAACTCAGCTCAGCAGCAATAGAGAGAAATCGCTGTACGCAGCTTGTGAGTTGCTACTAGGAAAATCAAGTGGGAAGTGTTTGCAAAAGAAAATTTAAAAAAATAGTAATAAAAAGACTTGTAAACAGGGATTTGGAGAAGAACAGGAAGCAGAACGGAGAAACCTACCCAGGTTTTACAGGGAGTGGAGCATCTGCTGGGGCGGGATTTGGGGAGTCCTGACAGCGCTGCGGAGGATCCTCCGATCACCCGCACAGGCATCAGTTCACAGCACGGGAAACATCAGTAATTTCAACTGTGACCGTGCCAGGGATACCTTCAGTCAGTTTGTGCATTAGGTGAAAGAAAACAGCAAAAGGAGGAAACAAAAAAGGGAAAAAGAAAAGAAATTCATTGTCAAGCTCCAGGTTACAGAGGCTTTTTTTTTTGCCCCCCAAGTGCCTTAAACGCCCACTTTTATTTTTCTTATTTTTACTTTAAGAACCTAAGAAGAGACAGCCAAGGGGATAAGAGGCAGCAGCACAGAAATTCAGCTCAATTTGGAGCAGCAGGTAGAGCCAGACGGGTTGAAAACCATTTGAAAAGCTTCAGTACGCAGCCTGAGCAGCCAGACGAAGACAAACCCCTTCACGCGAGCGCTCGCTAGGGACAAGTGAGGAACCAACCCCGCTCAGAATTACAAGCAAGGTTTGCAGCGTTCAACCGCTCGGAACAAAAAAATATCCCAAACAGCAAAGAAATCACACGCACTGCATTCGTAAAGTCAGCACAACAGTGTCCAGCCTCTATTCTTTAGTAGCACAAGCTATAAACGCAGACTCTTTATCTTTTATCAACTCTCTGCCATTCCAGCACTGAATACCGGCTTCACCGTAAAAAAATAACAGCAAGGAGAGACATCCAGCATTCAACAAGCACCAATGACCCAAATTATACCATGCCACCCTCATCTGAGGATGTGCTATTTGGAGTAATAGGTTACAGGCACTTGCCAAAAAGTGGCACGACACAAGCCCCAGGAGGACGAGCGAGATGCTCATACCACTGCGCTAAGACCTACTGCTCTGTTTTCTCCCCCCCC
>VWZL01002418.1:111965-128038 GCA_013396915.1 Stercorarius parasiticus
GGAGCAGCAGGTAGAGCCAGACGGGTTGAAAACCATTTGAAAAGCTTCAGTACGCAGCCTGAGCAGCCAGACGAAGACAAACCCCTTCACGCGAGCGCTCGCTAGGGACAAGTGAGGAACCAACCCCGCTCAGAATTACAAGCAAGGTTTGCAGCGTTCAACCGCTCGGAACAAAAAAATATCCCAAACAGCAAAGAAATCACACGCACTGCATTCGTAAAGTCAGCACAACAGTGTCCAGCCTCTATTCTTTAGTAGCACAAGCTATAAACGCAGACTCTTTATCTTTTATCAACTCTCTGCCATTCCAGCACTGAATACCGGCTTCACCGTAAAAAAATAACAGCAAGGAGAGACATCCAGCATTCAACAAGCACCAATGACCCAAATTATACCATGCCACCCTCATCTGAGGATGTGCTATTTGGAGTAATAGGTTACAGGCACTTGCCAAAAAGTGGCACGACACAAGCCCCAGGAGGACGAGCGAGATGCTCATACCACTGCGCTAAGACCTACTGCTCTGTTTTCTCCCCCCCGTAATAGGTTACAGGCACTTGCCAAAAAGTGGCACGACACAAGCCCCAGGAGGACGAGCGAGATGCTCATACCACTGCGCTAAGACCTACTGCTCTGTTTTCTCCCCCCCCNGAGCAGGGTGGCTTTCTATGCCATCACCTGCATCTCCCCAGATCCTCATTGCTTGGTCCACATCTTTATCCCTGGCAGAGGTTTATCTACAGGTCTCATACCCTCCCAAGGAGCACCTTGCACCCATAGAATCATGGAATGGTTTGGGTGGGAAGGGACCTTCAAGATCATCCAGTTCCAACCCCCCCTGCCCTGGGCAGGGACACCTCCCACTAGACCACGTTGCTCCAAGCCCCGTCCAACCTGGCCTTGAACACCTCCAGGGATGGGGCAGCCACAGCTTCTCTGAGCAACCTGGGCCAGGGGCTCACCACCCTCACAGCAAAGAATTTCTTCCTAATATCTAACCTAAATCTGCACACTACCACCTGCAGATCACATCTCCGACACATTTCAGTCTGGATGTTCCCCTATCGCAGTCACCATTTTACCTGACCCCAAAACCAAACGCTGTAGCGCTTGAGCCAAGCGCTGGGGAGAAGGCGGCTGTCCACATGGTGACGCCTCCTCGGTTAGCAAGGCTGACTTCCCTCGCTCGAAGCAGCCTGTTATTTTTAAAAGAGGGCTCCAAAAACAGAATCCCCGCTGCTGGCTGCCTACAGCTCCTCTTGCAGCTTGGGACAAGTCACCTGTAAATGCCAAGTAAAGCCAGAAACCCAAAACCGTTACTTACGAACACTGACGTAACTGGGGCCGGCAAAAAGCCAAGTATGTGAACTTTTCCCAATTACTGCGAAGGAGCGAGCAGCCCCTTCGCCAGCCACACTCCACCCCTGGCTCCCAAGGACAAGGCAGTGAAAGCGAGACCTGACAACGTCATGATTTATGGGCAAGGTCAAACCTACGTACGGCAGCGTGATGACATTAGCCTTGCTGGCCTTGAGCGTCGAACCTGCCAAGGGTTGGAATATGTTAGGAAGGATCTGCTCCGAAAGACAAGACTGATGATGGAGCAGAGAAGAAAAGACATGAGGAACTCTAAGGGGTCCTGAGCAGTGCTGAGCACGATACAAGGGCTTCCTTTGAGGGCAGGGATCGCCACCTCCGACTCCTTCTAATAAGACGTAAGAGAGACATCACACTCCAGCTTAACTCATACGTAACGTGATCTGAGATGGCACCTCACAAACAGCAGCAATACCTTGTGCGATTCACTGAAAATTAAAAAAAAAAAAAGCAAGGAATACACCTTAAAAAATTAATAATAATAAAAAACCAACCACAAGAGTGCCCCAATGGGAATCTCCCCGTATTTACTCACTGGCCTTCACTTTAGAAGAAAAAACAAAAAAATAGAAGAGGGTATAAAATCCATTGCTGAGATTTTCAAAGCTGCCAGAGGGATACAAACACCCAGTGTCAATAAAATTAACAGCAGCTGAGCATTCAGATGCCAGCCATAACTTACTCCTCACCATTTACGCCCCGTTTACTTTCTGCACTTGCCTGGGCACGAGTAATGCAAACCAGCTCCTTCCACTTCTGCCACCAGTCTTTTTCCATCCCAAGACCCTCGTGCCACACAGCTCGTGTTATCGGGCAAAGAGAAATTAGTGTTTAGGGAATTTTTTTGGAAGGTGAGCGTCACTCTGATTGAAATTAAAGAGTTGTAGAAACTCTCCTGCAGGTGCCAGGGTGAAGCAGGTCTTAGGAAGGAATCCTTACGGAATTTCTCTCTGGAAAGAAGCAAATACAAACAGGATTTCCTTCTATTCAGCACATTCAGAAAAGCCAGCCTCAATGCTGGTGGTGGGAAGAGAGGACAAGCAGGAAACTGGTAACACAAACCCCTGTCTTATCTCAACCTGGAGCATGAGAAAGACAAAGATAAGCAGGAAAGGAATATTTTAGAGGGGGAAAACCACAAAAACTAGTCTCCTAGCTGTACGTGTAGCGGATGCAACAAAGGATAGGCTCAAAATTTACTCTTGCTCTGGCCACACTCCAGTCATTGCTGCGGTTCCCCATCTGTTCGGCTTCCTTTGCTAAGGCACGTGGTCGGTGGAGATGGCAATGCGGCCCCTCCTGTGCCACCTCACCCAACCACCGTTTCATTAGTTAATGCCTGCAAAGCGCTCTGAAAAGGCAAAGTGCTGAGTAACAGTATTATTCCCACCCCAGCACGAGTCCACTCCACTCTCCCAACCCAAAGAACAAAAGAAACGAAAGGATGAACCCCCATGGCACAGTCGGAGTGACATCCCTCACAGCACAGCTCCTCGCGTGGCAATCGCCCTGACCCACCGCAGCGAAAGCATCTCTTTTCTGCCACCCACCTCTCCCAAGCATAATCCAAAAGCTACTAGTTAAAAACCAGTTTAATACGCAGACCAGGAGATCACTCCAAGCAGGAGGAGGGCGCTAAGCTTTTAACTCGGGAGGTTCAGTTGGGACGCCGGCGAAGTAAGTTCATCTGGAGCAGAAGACGACACAACTGGTTTCCATCCTGCACGCTTACGCGATGATCTTGCACTAAACCATCCGACACCAAATTATTTAAGAAATAAATACACATAGCGCTACACTACGGAAGGGTCCCCAGAGAAAGCTGCTTCTCACTTTCTGCATCTTCTGCTTTCAGCCAGCTGTGATTGTGCCTAAGCAATCCTGGGCACACGGCTGAGAAGTCCTGCCTGGAAGGGGACATTACGGAGGGGAAAAGACACCGAGGAGCCTCTTGCCGGCATCTTTGTAATATTCTGTAATCCCCCCGGGCGAGGCGGGCAGCCCGCACTGCTGCTGAACAATGCAGTTTTGAATTCAATTAAAGTGATTATCTGTTGTGCCAAATAAATTGTGTACAGCATATATCCTGCAGCATTTTACACCTTCAGGCTCATTATTTTCTAACTGTTTCCTCCTGTTTATGCGCTTTCAAATTAAATTGCTGATAATATGCGCCAAAATAAAAAATGAGCGCACCTTGTCCGAAGAAAATTGATTCTCCTTTTTCCTGAACCGGGCGATTGCCAGGTTTTATATACTCTGTTCCTGGCGATCATTAGTAATTCAATTTTCTTTTTATTAGCCCCCTTATCTGCTGAGCAATATAGTGGCAGAGCTGACCTCTTTCGCACGGGTAAATGTTTAAAATCTTTTCCCTGATTAATTTTGCCAGTTAAGGAAAAGAGGAGAAATGGCCCGGCTCTTAGCCATCACAATGAATAAAGCTTAATGTTGATTGTGATGGAATTTCTAATGCCAAGGAAATTGATTGAACGCAGCAATTACACTGCAATAGTAACTCAAGGGAAATGGGATAGTTTTCTCCTGGCCATAGCCTTTTGGTTATTTAAAACAATCCAATTTGCAAGGATAATTATATATTAGTGTTTTATCTGCCACTTGAAATGAACATGGGAGTTTTGATACTGGCCCAGCATTAGCAGGTTATTGCTGCAAATTACTTGATATCTGCTTTCTTTCACATAAAGACGAAATTAGGCCATCAATAACCAGAAAAAGGTGGACCACAGAGATGCGAGGGGCACGAGTGCCCTCTGCAGGGCTGCAGGGAAGGAAGGGCAGCACGAGAGACTCCCCAAAATCACCAGTTCTCCTCCTTGCCGGAGCATACCATAAAACCACCGCTTCCATGCCGGACATGTGGCAAATATGCATGGAGCAGCTCCCCATCCATATGTCCAGCCCATCAATGTTCATCTTTGACATTGAAAGAAATTAAAAAAAAATAAAAATCTTAAATTTTCAGCACTTACTTCTAGTTTTTCCTAGAGAAAAAGCCTGGGGAATAAGAAACGACAGTGCTGTTGTGCCGAATGCCTGAGCAGGGTGAACCCTTAACCAGCACAACGGTGTTGCACAAGAGCTGCGGCAGCCAAGGAGGGCAACAGCATTGATTTTTTTGCAAGGGTGAGGAAAGGTTCACGACTGCAAGCATTTACTCACCTGCCTTTCATCAAAAACAAGAGTTGAGAAAGGGCCTCATCCTGCAAGACATCAAACAGGCGACCGGCAAGAGCTGGAAGTAAAAGGCTGTTGGGAAACAGGCGATTCCTGCATCTGCACAGGACTTGTAGCACAGGAGGAGCGGGCACATCCCTCTGCCATCGCATCTGGATTAGTCAAACTTCACTTAGAAGTTGTTGGTTTTGCCCTTTAAAACCAGTGATAAAAAAATCACGCCTCTACACTTTCAGGAATAACCCCATCTCCAGTTTGGAGAAGGCGGATAAAGGCTGCCCAAGCTAATGGGACAGCACACGGCCAAAAAGCGCTGCAGGAAGCGGCGTTGTCCCACCGTACGCACCACAATTTGATTATATTGGCCATTTGCTGTAACAAATAAGCAACAGAAAGCCAATTCCGGCTAGACATTTACCATTTAGACAACATAATTACAACATACCCTTATTGGCAGGAAAGTTACTCGGCAAATGACAGAGCAGGAGTCCAGTATTTATCCTCCAAATCAAACCCTTGGGTTCAGATGCCAAAAAAAAAAAAAGATGGTTGGGGGAATTGCCATCCGTGGAAATTCCACCCACATCTTAATTACCAGACAGCCTCCCCCTGCTTCTTGCATCCGAAATGGGATTGCAGTATGAGGGCTGCATTATTTCTATGCAACACAGTGACACCAGTGGCCTGAGGACCGTATTCAGCAGCCGGATGATCCTTTCTGGTCCTCCAGCTTTTCCGTGGATAAGGAGAGGAGCAACTGCTGCCTTTTATCCCTCTAGTACCAGATCCCTGATTCAGATCCCAACTGTCTTGTCTACACTCCCAGCAAAACAATTATCTCCAAGTTCTCCTTCCCTCCAAAAAGAGCTTAAGAACTTAAATGGGAAGAAAAGAAAAAAAACCAAAGGAATACTTTAATATTAATGGCACATTAATATTAAGTACTAAGTGGTCAAGAAGTCCAACTGGATTAGAAATGCTTCGCCCCTCTACCGTCCCATCAGAGCAACTTCAATTTGGGGCATACCCCAATTTCTGAGTGGTTGTTAAGTGTTCCACTTAATCAGATGAGTAGTTTGGAGTTAATTGATAACAGCTGCAGGTGTAACACTCATCATGAGAGCTGCCCAAATAATCACAAGTGAACTGCTACCACTCTGCCACTTTCCCTTTTCTCTCTAGTACGATCACTGATCCTTAAATGAAAACACGGTGATTCCCAGAGAGCCAAGCGCCTCTGAATACAGACTACCAGGAGACACCAATGTGAAACCAAGTCTCAACGGCAGCTGGAAGAGCTGCCCCACTGCATGAGATCAAACAAGTCCATTTGGGTGCGAAAAGGGAACTGGAGAGTCGGGAGACGGACAGACCTTTCTGTTACCCACTTCGGGAAAGGCAGGACAAATGCCTCTGCCTTCGGTACGTACCACAGGGCTCGTGCCACGAATGCCAAAAGCCTGTTTAACAGGGCAAACAAGAAAACAGCAAAGCTGTGTCACACCACTGCCCACATCAGCAGGGAAGGAAGGGGCTGACCCAGCTTTTTGCACCCATGCTGCAGTACATGAAGCAGGACACGGTCCTCCCCAGCTGTCCTTCTGTCCTCAGCCCTGGCACGGGATCTCACAGCTCCCTGGGGACACAGGTGTGCTGGGTGCCCACTCGGCATTGGCACCCATCGGACCCAGGCTCCAGCGCGACTGTATCTGTTAAGGCAGATCACAAACCCGGCACAAACCATCCGGCTTTTGCATCCATTTGTTAGCTGGGTGTTGTGCATATCCAGGCAAACTAATCAGCAGTAAGTCCCTCAGCTGGCCCAGGACTATCACCAGTCTACTCCCAGCAAGAGAGGCAACGGTGTTGCTTCGGCATCAAGCCAGAGACTTAACATCAGCCTCACTGCTCCATTCATGCCCCACTCTGCTCCCAGAGGCTCCCAGTAACATCTCTGTATCCCACCGATTTCCCTCACACTTGTCTTGCAAGAAACAGCAAGAATTAAGACTCCAAAAAGCGATTAATACCCACACTTTGCACAAGCAGAGAGAAATAAAAACAAGCCTCCCGAAACCTTCTCAGATAATCTGAGAGCCAGGAATTCAACCCACAAGCCTTCGCTTAATCCCAGCTCACTATAGGACTGCTGTAAAGCCAGAAGACAACTACCACAAAATTATACATTTAGAGGCACCAAATGGGAGTGACGTCTGAGCTGTTCCAAGCGCTATCAGTGGCTGGGCTCTCTCATCAGATTATGGGATGCTGCCTTGAAAATGTCCCTGCCCCATCCAGCATCTAACAACCTCTTTGTACTAGGCCATACCTGTCTCCTTAGGCAAAAAAAGAGTCCTAGCACATGTAGGAACAGTGCAGCAATAATTCAACAGCTGTAGAAACCCAGAGCATAAGAATAGTTCAACACATTAAGCTGCAAATACACTGCCTGGGATTGAACCCTCTCGAAGAAAAGCCTTAAAGTATAAGGGATTCAAACCTATAAACTCAATTCTAATCAAAGGAGCCAAGCCCACAGGCTAATTACGAAGGTGAGCATGAAGGGTCAAGGTCTGTCGGACTTAGTCACTCCATGCCAAGGCTGCTGCTGGCGAGAGGAAGGTGAACGCTGGAACGTGTGGGGCAGGCACCTTGCTAGTCCTCAGCCTTAACCAGATGCCCCGCAAGCAGCACCAACCCTGTCAAAAATTCATTTTGCAATTCCAAAGCCATCAAGACTCTTGCTGAATTTCTCTGATAACTCTGGAGAAGCAAAGCAGCCGCGCATCACTCGGCAGCGGTCTCACAGAGCTGCCGATGGCACAGGAAGGAGCAAATCCAAGTCCTCTGGGATCCCCTGAGATGATGGTACAACAGAGGTTAGATTACCAACAACCACCTACCCCTCCGATACCAGCATTTGATGTCCCAGCAGTGAGGGGAAAGCCTGAAAGTGCAGTAGAGAAAAGATCACAAGAACTTTCAGACTTACGCTGTTGCGTCACCTCTTTGAGAACCTCTCCAGGAAGGGGACAAACAACCAAGTTCTCACAGTCACCATGTCAGGAGAAAATCTACCCAGCAAGATATCTCAACTGTGCAAAGTCCTCCCAGCAGAAAGATGTATTCTGTTCAGCTCTGCAGAGAAGCTGCACACAGCAGCAGCAAACACAGCAGAAACAACCTTGTTCCCTCCTCCCTGGGGAGGAGAAAGGCAGCCTAAGAAGTCCTTCCAGAGCTTCAAGCAAACGGATCCCAGTACCACTTGCCAGTCCATTTTTCAGTCCAAATGACGGCGGATCTATCACAGTATAATTTCTCTCCGCTGCAGAAGGCAAGAAAGAAATTTAGAAGTCATTTCATAATTATGGTGGGGAAGCATTTTTAATTCGCTGTCTAAGGCATCACTGTCCGTGCTCCCACTAGCACAGCGAGGCACGGGGAAAAGAAGGATTTGCGGCATTTATGAAGTGAGAAAGAGCAGTCTCACATGTGCACAAACATATACACAAGAAAAGGCAGGCGGGACATTTCCTTTTGGTTTTAGTCATTTTAAGACCCAAATCAAGATATATTTTTACAACAGGTATTGCAGTTTGTAAAGAAAAAAAAACACAAGGCAGAGTCACCAAGTTTTATCGAAGCAGATCCTTGTTTCCACACTTCTGAGCTAAGACCGTGAAGTGTACAAATCCAAGCTGGAAAATAATTTAAGTCACCTCAACACAGAAAACTCACAACTCTTATAAATTAGGGTTTTGTCTGTGCTAGGCTTGCCTAGCATCTATCAGGAACAGTTTGATAATTTGATCCACTTTTAGAGAGGGGAATGAACTACATGCTCTCCCAAAGTCACTCCCAGACCCATTTTCCATTTTTTTTCCCCCCCGACTTTCTCTAAACGTCTTTATTTCCCAACTTCTACTTTGATCAAAGCCAGGATCACAGCCATATTTCTACTCTGTCTACGTATTTTCCGCCCTACGCAGTTTAAGATAAAAACTCTTTTCAGTATGGGAACATTACCTTCAATCAAGGAACCAGGATTCAGAATACGTTCCCAAAAGACACAGGCTTTTGGCAGCTGCCAGTCAGGCTCCCGGGGGGCAGAAGATTTCGATCCATTTTGTATATTCTTAACCTACGTGAAGTTTCACTTTGGCTGGGCACACGTTTTTACTGACAGCTTCTAAAATGAAGAGATGTTTGCCAAGCCAAGCGAGCTTCGATGTGTGCCAGGAGCCTTCCCAAGGCAGCAGCTTCAGCGCCGTCACCTCCTCGACGACGCACGCAGCTGAGCAAACAGCTCTGCAGAAACCCAGGTATAAACACAGGGCTAAATGGAGAGCAAGAATCTGGTTTAACCTTGGTTGTTATAGCAATAAGTATAAGCAAGAACCTCTCTGGATACCATTCCTAGGCATAAATTAGAAACAATCAGGTCTTATCTCTCCGGGAGCAAACAGTATCTGGACAATACGCCATGAATTACAGAGTTCAGTTCATTAGAAGAGGCTTCTAAATTGGTTCTGTTTTACCTCAAACCAGGACACTCAGGTCTGTCCCTGGGTCACCCAAACAGCTTATATCCCTGTACCCAGCAGCGTCTCAATTTCCTCATCCATAAAATGCTGTTGCAACCCAAATTGCCCTGTATCTCCAGAGCCTACACCAGAGCTGCTCAGACCAGGCTCTCAGCAAGCACAGCAAGTTCTTTAAAAAGGAGCTTTACAGCATAAAGATTTATTCATTGACTCGCACTGGACATGCTACGCCGTAGAAAGGTCCCCAACAAGCAGCTTGTGAGGTGTGAATCCTAAATTAACCCCAGTAGGCATTTCCTGGGACGCTGAAGGGCTGCGTTCCCCACATCACCATCACCCAAGGAAGAAAAGCCTTAATGCTTCCACATCACCATCACAGTTGGATCTGGCCACATCCTGTATCTACCACCTCTGGTTTCAGAGATCACAGAAGAGCAACCAATGTGCAAATTCGACCGAGACTTCCAACTATACATGCTGTCTTCATGTACTGCATGAAAACTTCCAACTCAGTGCCTGGAGGTGCATCCTTCATGCCTTTCCAGACACCGAAAGGTTTGGTGACATCCTTAAACGGAACAAGACTCAGCCCCAAAGTCAGACAACTGCTTGAATGCTGGACTATCGATGCAACTGCACAAAGGCCCATCTTATTCTCCCCACCCCTGCCTCTACCATGAGTTATTGTCTGCGTCCTAAAGCGCCAGATCCAAAATTCTCCTCCCAGCGTCCCCCGCCATCCCTCCAAACCCCTCCTCAAACACACACATTAAGAGGAAAAAAACCTTTTTCTTCTCCTCCCACAAGAAGCTTTTCCCTTCCCTGAACTACAAGCCCCCAATTTTTGTCTTTTCGTCCATCACAAAACAGCAACATCTCGATGCAGAGCTACTTGAACGCAAAATAACTATAATCACACATGTAAACTCAGTAGTTGAAGCGCAGGGCAGGAAACCACAGAAGCGTCCTCCCGAAAACAGGCTCAACAGCTTTACATTTGGAGGCAGATCGCAGACACGTCATGGCCCGAAGAGCCCTCCCGACTCGAGTGATGCCTACCACAGTGTCACCGGCCACCCTGCCGTATGTGAACGAGCTCAGAGCAGGAACACAAGCAAAACGTGCTTCATATGTTTTTAGAAAACTGAATCTCAGGGGGTTGAAGCCGCTTGTCCGTGATAACGTCACCACTGAACAGCAGAACCAGACTTCGAGCCAGAAACATCACAAAAACGTTTCACACATGCATAGATACAGCTCTGCAAGCTCTAAGCAGCTGATTTCTGCTTTGACCATTGCCAACCCAAGGCAACACAACACAGACACAAACTACCCATTCACAAACACAATGGACCCAGCATTCCTCCACTTATTGCTAATTTAAGCAAATTACATACAAAACTTAAATGCCCACAGACATTGCACTGGGATACAGGCGCATTAGGTAGGTCTGTAGATGCCAGAGGAGTATCTCATGACATGCACCAGCTTTTGCCCAGTGCAAAAAGAGAGATTATCATTATGGATGTATTACTGCCTCTGCCATCCTCTTCCTTCCTTGAGCACCTTCCTATTTCATGCCCGTACGTCCAGCAAAACCACATTAAAAGCGAGAAGCAGCTTTAAAACGACCTTGTCTGGAGATGTCAAAGCACAAGACAGCTCTGGGGTAAGGTAGAAGCCTTACTCCAGCCAAACTTCTACTCCTCAATGTTTCCTCCAGGACCAACACCAGCAGCTTCAGTTCCCAGAGGAGCTGGTAACCCATTTCCAAATCCAAGAGCCTCTGTTGGAACCACTCCACCGTCACGCAGTCAGCGAGCACTATCACCCCTTGGGACAGCTGTTCCTACCTTCCTTGGTGGAGACTTGCATCCTGGTGGCCGGCAGCCTGCAGAGCCTGTGCTTGGTGATCTGCACCAGGCCCTTGGGCGAGGAGCGTTTTGGCGTCACGGAAGGTTTCCCTCGCGAGTTTTTCTTCCTGAGATGGAAGTGGCTTTTCAGAGGCGTGGTGGGCGAGGAGCTGTTCTTCTTATCTGTTGGGGAACTGCAAAGATGCAACACCATAGAGTTAAAAAAACGGTAGAGAGGTGACTCAAACACACTTGGTCCCCTTGCCTGGAGCTCAGAAGAGAAGCTGGCTCACCAAGCTCCACACTGCTCCCCTACCCAAGGGCGATAAGAAGCACTGAACAGAAAATTGCAAGTAAATAGGCAAGCGTGACGAATTTCTGGCGAGGGACAAAGAGGTATCTGACAGCCTAACTCAACTCATTCCCTTCTGCTTTCTCCTCAGCATATGTGGTAGGGGAGAGGATGCTGTGCTTTAGTGAGATGAAGGGAGTCTCATGTCCCTGACTGCCAAAAAATCCCAAAATAATCCCAGCTTCTCCAAGCACCTTACCGCAGAGTGACCTTCCCAGAACAACCCACCAACAGACGCATCCCCCAGCAAAGCAGGAGGGCAAGGCAAGGATGGAAAACTATGGTGAAGTGTTGATCGGAGGATCTGGGAAACAGAAGCAGGAATCAAGGCATCAGATCCTCAATCAGGATCTGTGTTACCAGCTCATTGCATCAGTTATTTAGGCCTCAGTCCTCATTTTTCAAGAGCTCAGGCTTAGTGTTACTACATCATGAAAGGAGCCAAAGCACACATCCACTACGCTGAGGACACTTCCGAGTTCAGTGGTAGAGTAGAGGTCACACAGCTGTGCCACCAACCCTCACTCCATCCCGCGTATCCCTTCCCTGCAGCACAGGCTGGGCTTGCATCCAGCCCTGCTGAGAAAAGCAGCACTAAACAGCTTTCCCACCGGGAGCACAACGTAACGAAGCCCTCGCAGCACTTCACCGACACACCGGCTTCCAGAGAAAGTTTGGTCCCAATCTCTTATCTGTTTCCCCTCGACTCCCAGCCCGGTGCAAACCCCTTTGGCAGATAACTCGGCCCACACGCCTTTTCCTTCCGCCAAGCTTCGTTTACAACCTTCCCATTGTACTCTGTTCCCATCAGACACGGTCAGGGGGGAGAACTTGCTCCACAGAGCCCAGGAGTATCTGCTGGTCTGGCACAGCGCATTCCCCCAAGGTAGCTACAGCAGCCACAGATCTGTCACCCGCTTGACAAGGAGAAGGAAGATCGAGAGCCTTCAGAGAGAATGTTTTGGGATACTGGTGGATAGCAGTAACCTCCCCAGGGAGGAAAGTACCAGCAGAACATCACAGACAACGCTTCTTCCCAGCACGCAGAGCTCACCTCCCGCCCCTGCTCCATCCCAGGGTCTGCACAATGCTTTACAGGGACAGACCATACACGATAACAGCAACTCAAGCTACTTCTCCCTCCTTTCCCCAGCCCCCAACGCAACAAGGTTATGGGAGTCTGAAAATAAATCAAGATAGCTATTTCCTGCCCTTTGAATATCAGTCTGTTATTCATGTCAGGGAGGAATCTCCTAAGGGCTGCAGCAAAGTCTTCGGAGAAGAGGGATGGGAGATGAGAAGAAAATCCAGCTCTGTTTGAAAGGTTGAAGTCAGAGTTACACAGATTGCTAAAACAATTAAAACCTGAGGTCTTCCAACCCTGGAAAGTGGGATGCCTCCAGACAGAACAAAGTCACCACATTCGGAAAGAGAAAGGCAAATAAACATTCCAATACACAACAATCCTCGTTGGAATTTCACTTATACCACAACTTACAGAATCACAGAATCTGTGAAGCCAATGGCCACAAAATACAACCAGTGCAACGACACCGCTCTGAAGACGACCAGCAACTTACCCCAAGCTTCCTTTTCTCTTGATGATTTTTGTCCGACTCTTCACTTTATAACTGGACAGCGCAGCGGCCTCGTTGAAGGAGGATTTCGCCCCGCTGAGACCAACAGATGCAGCACTCAGAGGAGGTGGGGCCACCCCAGCTTGAGGGAGGTTGGGGGCTGGAGGCTTTTTCTGATCCTCGGATCGCCACCTGAATGCTGATTTGGAGGTGGAGGGTGAGGTCTGCAGGCTGGAGGCTTTCCACTTGTACTTGCTGGGAGAAACACCCGGTTTGGACTGCAGTCCTGATTTCTTCAGCTTTGCTCCCAAGTCTGCTTTTGGTGATAGTTTAGTACCTCTGTCCGCTCCACTGGCAACCTTCTTAGCAGTTTCAGAAACTCTAGGGCTGACCCATCTTTTCACAGTGCGAGAGCATTTACCAGGGTTTGCGACCCACGTGTAATTAGTTTTCCTGAACTTCAAAGCTTTGCTGGAGACTGATGTTGAGGCGGCTCTTTGGAGACCAGGAGCTTTGGGGACTATGGAAAACCTGCTCTTCATTGGAGACATCCCAACCACCAAAGTCGTAGTCTGAGTGGGTCTAGAGCATGTCTCGCCATTTCCAAGCACCATTGGCTCTCTGAAAGCATCCGTGACTTGCTCACAACTAGACTGCCCTGGAGCTGGTGGTTCTGCCTTCCTCCATACCAAATGCTGAGCCGGCTCATGATCTGGCAACACCAAAGGCCGCTGTGGCTCCGATTTCAGTGTTACGGCGCTTTCACTGGAGCTTCCACAGGAGACAGAGGAGCTCTCGGTCACGTCACTGGCCAGACGCACCGTTCTAGGTTTATCCGACACACTCACATATGCTGAACTCACGAACCGGTGAGATGAACTAAATGAAACCGAGAGAGAGGGTCTTCTCTCTTCGTTTTGGCTTGCGTACAGAGATTCTGTCACATTTTTACTGTCACCTGGAGCAGTGACCATCGTTTTCAGCCCAGAAAACTCACAGTAAGAACCCACATCACCAAAACCTTTCGTATCTATGAACGGGCCAGCCCTCTGTGGCAGCTGGATCCCCACAACTATATTACCATCCATGGTTAAGTCCACATGTCTCTCTGGGGATGATTCTGGTGGCTCAGGTGTCTGGCTGTCCCCATGGCTTCCAAAAGCCCCAGACGTGCTGGCACTTCCACCACTTCCAATATCACACGCCGATCCTGGCGGCCGGTTGACGAGGGAGTATTTTTTCCTCCAGGAGTGACCCTGGCGCAGTTGGAAATCCCTGGGAGCCTGCTGGGGGTACCTGGCCGAAAATGCCCCTCTCCTGCTGAAGGGAGGCTGTCGGGGGTTGTTCCATCTCGGTGGCACAGATGACAGCGTCCGCGGCGCATCCCCATGAGCGTTTTTATGGTCATTTATGAGACCTAAGGAGAAGACGACAGTGTCTGTGTTAATCACCAGTCCCACGGGAGTTTGACAGCATCACAGCACTGGTTTTCCTCATGCTGCAGTGAGGATGATTGCTCCGCGCAGGCTCACACAGGCTGCATTTCAGCTAACCAGTGCCGGAAGGAAAAGCTTAAAACAAATATCTCCCTCAGTCCTCATGAAAATCAGTCACAAAAGCTATTTCACAGAACAGGTCAACTTGCAGGCATGAACCACAGACTCACCAACAGACTCTTAACACTAGTTAACACCGACTAGTCCTCTCAGCCACCTTTTGCCCCCTTATGCTCCTTTTTATGTGCCAAAATGGATGCCTGAATTGTTGTTTTTGGAGCTTAATTTTTTAAAAATGCTAATTTTATTTCCAGATATCTTGTCAGAGCAGTCTCTGCTGGTCTGTTCATGCACATAGCCAAGCACAGCCACCATCAGCTCAAACATAGAGCACACAATCACAGAATCGTTTAGGTTGGCGAAAACCTTTAAGATCATCGAGTCCAATCATTAACCTAACACTGCCAAGTTCACCACTAAACCATGTCCCTAAGTGCCAGATCTACACATCTTTTAAATCCCTCCAGGGACGGTGACTCAATCACTTCCCTGGGCAGCCTGTTCTAGTGCTTGATAACCCTTTTGGTGAAGAAATTTTTCCTAAGATCCAATCTAAACCTCCCCTGGTACAACTTGGGGCCATTTCTTCTTGTCCTGTCACTTGTTACTTGGGAGAAGAGACCCACCCCCACCTGCCTACACCCTCCTTTCAGGGAGTTATAGAGAGTGAGAAGGTCTCTCCTCAGCCTTCTTTACTCCAGACTAAACAACCCCAGTTCCCTCAGCCACTCCTCATAAGCCTTGTGCTCCAGACCCTTCACCAGCTTCATGTCTCTTCTTCTTTAAAGCAGCAACGAGGAGGCTCCAAGGCGTCCCCAGCTTCGCTGTTGAGTCACTGCAGATCCCTCTGCCAAGCCACCACACCTCCACGGTGCTTTGGTCTACTAAAGAAGTCCTTTGGATAACAGATACGTGTCAATTAGGGAGGGTCTGCGCTTGTTAAGCATGAGTGTTTACAAAACCCTTTCAATAAAAGGGATTATCAAAGGATTTTTGAGCATTTTAGGCATGTGTCAGCATAGAAAAGTTCTTCCTGCAGGAGGGGTGACAGAGCTGCTGGAAGAGCAGTGTCAGCAGATCCCTCCTGGAGGAGGCAAGGCCACATTCTCCTCCCACACAGGAGCTCCTGGACAGAGGCAGATCCCCCGCAAGGACCAAGCGGAGTTTGTGGCCTTACTAATGAGGAAAAATTACATTGGGGTCTATAAATAGAGTGAGAGAGACTGCTAAGAATAAGCGCTGATGCTCACCAGAGCTAGTAAAGGGCACGCAAATATATTTCCCCTTCTCCTCCACCACACTGAGGAGTCAAGGGACAGAGGGCGAAGGGCACAGCCACGGGGGCTGCGGGGCAGGGGACACCCCCTTTCCCCAGCCAGGAGGGTTACAGACCCTGTAGGGGCCAGTGGCTTGGGGATTCCCTCCATCTGGTGGGGACTCCCAACCCCCACCCCCAACGCTCTCTGTTCCCTCCCTGCCTTGGCCCAGCCGGCATTCCTGGGTCATCTCCATCTCCCTCCTTCTCCTCCCCCACCTAGGTCCCCTCTACCTCCCCCACCCTTCAGGCCCCTCCCAAGCCTCAGCCCCTCCCCCCTCGGCGTCCCCTCTGTTCCACC
>VWZL01002418.1:129111-153526 GCA_013396915.1 Stercorarius parasiticus
CCCAGCCTCATCCAGCCATCCCCTATCCCCATCCCAGCCTGGTCCAGCTGTCCCCATCTCTTGTCCCCATCTCAGCTTTGTCCAGCTGTCCCCATCCCCTGTTCCTGGCCTGGACTATCACAAATGTCCCCTGGCCCCATCCCAACCTGTTCCAGCTGACCCCAGACCCTGTGCCCAGCCCAGCCCAGTGTGGTTGTCCCCAGCCTGGGCTATCCCAGCTGTCTCTTGTCCCCATCCCAGCCTGGTCCACCTCTCCCCATCTCCTGTCCCCTTCTCTGCCTGGTCCAGCTGTCCCTATCCTGGGTCCCCTGCCCAGCCTAATCCAGCCATCCCCTGTCCCCCCTCTTGTCCCCTGCCCAGCCAGGCCCCTCTGCCCGCCTCTGCCTTCTNTCCCCAGCCTCATCCAACCATCCCCTGTCCCCATTCCAGCCCAGTGTGGTTGTCCCTAGCCTGGGCTATCCCAGCTGCCTCTTGTCCCCAGCCCAGCCTAGTCTGGCTGTCCCCAGTCCCTGTCCCTTCCCCAGCCTCATCCAGCCATCCCCTGTCCCCAACCCAGCCTGGTCCAGATGTCCCCATCCCCTGTCACAATCTCAGCCTTGTCCAGCTGTCCCCAGCCCCTGTCCCCAGCCTGGGCTATCCCAACTGTCCCCTGCCCCCCCCCCAGCCCAGCCCGGTCCANCTCATCCAGCCATCCCCTATCCCCATCCCAGCCTGGTCCAGCTGTCCCCATCTCTTGTCCCCATCTCAGCTTTGTCCAGCTGTCCCCATCCCCTGTTCCTGGCCTGGACTATCACAAATGTCCCCTGGCCCCATCCCAACCTGTTCCAGCTGACCCCAGACCCTGTGCCCAGCCCACCACAGTGTGGTTGTCCCCAGCCTGGGCTATCCCAGCTGTCTCTTGTCCCCATCCCAGCCTGGTCCACCTCTCCCCATCTCCTGTCCCCTTCTCTGCCTGGTCCAGCTGTCCCTATCCTGGGTCCCCTGCCCAGCCTAATCCAGCCATCCCCTGTCCCCCCTCTTGTCCCCTGCCCAGCCAGGCCCCTCTGCCCGCCTCTGCCTTCTCCCGTCACGAATGTCTGCCGGTGGCCCACCATCTCCCTCAGCCTGTGCCTGCAGGCGCAAGGGAGAGGACCTTCTGGTGGCCCCACAGGACCATCTCCAGCAAGGAAACTTTAATTTCACTCATCAGCCTTGAAAGTCTTCTTTTCTCATACTTTGGCTGTCATTGTTTAAAATGTTTTGCAGGAGAAATAGTCCCGAAGCTGAGCTGCAAAGGTTACTTGTGGCAGTGAAGGAAAACATAGATGTTTTCAGCTTCCTGCAAGAACGGGCAAGTTTGGTTCCTAATTTAAAGTCTTTGTTGTGCATTAAATGTGCCAATAAGGTTTCAGCAGCAGCAGAGCAAAATACCTGCTGCAGTCAGGGTAATTTTGAGACATTGTCTGGGCACGGGAACTTGCACCTTCTAATTAAGCAAGAAAAAGGGGTAAGTGGCTCTGCAAGTCGCAGTTTGTAACACGTTTCATGGGCAGCACTCAGGGCAGTTCACATTCTCCCCCATGACTCGATTCCTCCCAGAAACTAGGGGCAAATCGAGAGCAGAAGGCAGTTTTCTTAGGTCCAGTTACAGTCCCTATCCCCTAAAAGGACTTTCTTTGACCTGAACTGTACTTCGGAGCATGTGTCACATCCTAAAATTCAGATATAAATATAAATATATAAGTATAAATCAGGAGTATCCACAGAGTGCAACTGAGAGCACAATCAAAGGAGACTATAATTTATATGGACGTTATCTTTAAGGAGTTTGTTTTCTGAATAATTTCATTCTTCCCTAAGGGAATAAGACCTGTAACTTTAAACAAAGCCGTAACAGAACCTCAAGCCTGCAAAAGGAGATAAAAATCCGGACTAAAATTATTTTTTAAACAATTTGGGGAAAAAAAAAGCTGAGCCAAGTAGCTGTACCAGTGCGACGCTATTTCCTTCTAAACACTCCCATGATGGGAACTTTAGAAAAGCAACCGATCATCAACCTCAAATCGTTTAAAACAGAAGCTGTCCCCAGGGACATCTCGCTTCCCGTCGCAGTCAGCGAGCTCTGCCTGTCACAGCTCTGATCAAACAATGTCCCCAGAGCAAGCCCACCATTCGCCTGCTCGGAAAGGTAGATTTAGTGAATTATTTACGGTGCGTTTTAAAGCAATTCAGTGGTGGAATATGGGGAAGAGCCAGCCCGTAGCAATAAACTGCTTTGTATGGATGGTAGCAAAAGCTTCAAAATACAAAGCAGTTGGGGAGCCTGGCCCTTATTTGCCTCCCCTGAAGCCCAAAGACTGCAAAAAGAACCCCTACACCCTCTCTTTTTGCAACGCCATGCACATATGGGAACAGGCTGGGGACCAGGCAGGCAGAGATGGCAGCTCTCCTCCCTTTCGGTGGCCTCATATCAGCTTCAATCGATCACAAAGCCCCACCCAGAGTTTCGTAACCGCATATAAACTGGCAGAAATTGGCACTTCTGCCAAAAGAAGCCTCCTCCGCTCCCAGCTGCTCGTTCCCTCCCTTGTGCTGGCACAAGGATTGGAGTGGCTTGCATAAATGAGCTAGAACGGGCTGCTCTGAATTAAAATTAATTCAGCACACGCAGAGGAAAAGCTAATTTTTAACACAGGGAAGCCATGTATCCAGCACTCCCACAAACCTCAACCTCAGGAAAGAGTGAGCTAAAAGCAGCGGGCCCCGTTTTGTCAATATCTACACCAAAATGCAGAACTAGAAAAAGCAAAGTACGGGGCAAGGCAGTGCTAGAGGTTCTTGGGCCGCTTGCGATCCTCCTCGGATGCTCGTTGGGTACTCCCCATAAGGAGAGCTTCAGTGGGGTGGGTGCATCCAGAGGAGCAGGGGCAACATTTTAAGCACG
The DNA here is from genome assembly GCA_013396915.1 of Stercorarius parasiticus. Lineage (NCBI taxonomy): Eukaryota > Metazoa > Chordata > Aves > Charadriiformes > Stercorariidae > Stercorarius > Stercorarius parasiticus. The sequence goes on from VWZL01002418.1 coordinate 132,035, forward strand.
AACCAGATCTTCTCCAGGAAATTAAAAGGAGCATCCTGCCTCAGGGCAAACAGTTGGCATAGTTTCACGTATCTGCCCTGCAATTCATGCAGAGGGCAAAGGAGGGACGAGGATGCTGCATCACCAAAACAAATGCTTTTTTTCCTTTTCAGCCCACTGTCAGGAAACGCTGCCCATTCAGCTCCCTCACCACTCGGTGCCCGTTACAAGCAACACATCTGAAAGCTGCAGGAATCCACAGCGCTTGTTCTTCTTTGTTCATAGCACCACGCTTGTATGACACTTGTTTGTAAGTCTAATTTAATTAAAAAAACAGTAAAAAGCAAGTGCAGGTTTTTGACGCTGCGCTGTCAGGGTGTCTGTGTGTGAGAGAACGCCCCAGGGAGGGTAGCACATTTAAGAGAAATTAAATTGTCTCATTCAGCCCAGAATAAACATGGTGCTAATCCCTCTAATGGCCTTAAACATCAACCGAACTGCGGATCCAGCGACAAGCGTGCAATAGGACCCAATTAAGCTGCTCACACGTTTGAAATCGTGGCCTCATCGGCTTCGGTTTAGTCTGGAGTCTCTCGATGGCTTTCTGTAAACTTGCTGAGACAAGCTAAACCACCAAACTTCGTTAAACGCTGCACCAGCAGATTGCAGAGACCTGATGACAGGGTGAGTGGGAGGCACTGGTGTTTCTGCCGCCTGCTCCCACAAGCAGGTTTACGAAGGTACCGGGATCTCCTAGGATCCTGGGATCCTCCAGCATTGCCTAAAACACCCAGCACTGCCTGGGATCCGTTTGCAGGAGCATCGTGCATAGGACAGCAGAGTAACTATTCTCTCTGGGGGCACCTGTGAGTCTCAGCTGGAGCGTTGCACCAAGCTTTTGGGGAGACATGTTAATAAAAATGCAGAAAAATTGGTGAGAATCCAGAAGAAAGTGGAAAATCAAAAGAGTAAAGGTTTTAAAAAAACATCACCTATAAAGAAAAGCTGAAACATTTTCATGTTTTGATTTAAAAAAAAAAAAAAAGAGGATGGTAAACAATATTAGAAATAGATCTCCAATTAAGTGTGCTTGATGTTCACTGGTGGTAGTAAAGGAGGTATTAGCTTCATTTGCAGCAAAGAAGATTCAAGTTACACCTCAGGAAAAATTTTCCGACTATCTAGAGGAGGGATTACCTGGTGAAGATGGGAAGCTTTAAGGTAAGTGTGTTCCTGGTGTGGTGGAGACATGCTGAATCCCACCGGGGGCTCTGATTTAGGCGTCCTCAGCTTGTTTTAAACCTCTGTTTCTACAGTCTTGTTGGCTCCATGGCGTCTTGCATGTGTGGTCCCAACATCAGTGGTTGTGTCCTGCCTCCTTTTGCTGAAGCATCATGAAGAAAAGAGCCCTGAGCTGAGCCCCCAGTTCCCTCCTGCACCAACCGCAGTCATGGCATGGACTCACTGAATGTGATCTGGCTGCAAAGCAACTTCTCCTTCTCCTTCTCCTTCTCCTTCTCCTTCTCCTTCTCCTTCTCCTTCTCATTCTCATTCTCCTCCTCATCTTTCTCTTCATCCCTCTCCCTCTCCTTCTCCTCCTCCTCCTCATCTTTCTCTTCTATCTCCATCTCCTTCTCCTCCTTCTCCTCATCTTTCTCTTCATCCTTCTCCTCATCTTTCTCTTCATCCTTCTCCTCTCTTCATCCTTCTCCTTCTCCGTCTCCTTCTCCTTCTCCTTCTCCTTCTCCGTCTCCTTCTCTTTCTCTTCCTCCTCCTTCTTCTCCTTCTCCTTCTGGTTTAGTTTTCAGCTTAACCTGGTCACTAATGAGTTTCACCATCCAGTCCCAGGAGTGCAAGTGATGGGACAGAGGTCCATGGGAGGAGAACAGTGCAAGGAGCACCTTTCTAAACAGTAGCATGGACCTGCATTGCTCTAACCCAAGCACAACCCCACGCTGTTTCAGAATGCCCACGGCTGTGAGTTCCAGCTGATTGCAAGACAAAAACCCCTGATTTAGAAAGAAGACCCAAATCCAGGCTCCAGCTGCTGAGAAATCTCTGCCTCCCACTTCGACCAGCATCATGGATGTCCAGATAACTCTCTGGGAAATGCATTGCTCAGGTGGCAGGGGCTCACCCAGCCCGGGGAGCCGGTGGGAGCTGTGCAGACACTTAGGAGGAAGATGAGGCATCTGAATTTGTCATGGAAGGAGACCAGGAGCCAATGCAAAGCTTAAGGAGGAGGCGTGACACAGGCCAAGCAGCAGGCAGAGGAGATAATTTTAGTAGCTGCAGCAGCTTGTTGGCTAGACTCAAGCAATACAAAGATTAAAATAAAAAAAAACAAAAAGGAGGAAGAATTACTTCAGAGAGGATTGTAGGACAGGTTTCCATTAGAGATGAGGAACAAGTAATGCCATTGTATAAGACAGTGGTGAAAACTAACTTGCAATGGTGTGCATAATTCCATGTCTGTGTTAGATAAATGAGTTCAGACTGGAAGAGGTCTAGGAGTGGTTGCTGAAATCCTCAGGGAAATGGAGAGCCTCTCATTAGAGGTGACCCAAACAGTTGAGTTTTCTTAGCCTTGCACACCAAGGGATGATACAGCTGCTCTCTGCAAACGTGTCAGAGGAAGAAGGCAATGTTGCAGGAAAAGGAAGACCTGTTCAAGCCCCCTCATGGGGGCAAATGCCTAAATGCCCCAATCCTCACTAAGCCACTGCCAGGTGGTGCAAAGCTGCTCCCCGGATACCGAGCCCCGCTGAAGTCATAGAATCATAGAATGGGTGGGAAGGGACGTTTAAAGGCCATCTAGTCCAACCCCCTGCCATGAGCAGGGACATGTGCCACTCGACCAGGTTGCTCAAAGCCCCGTCCAACCTGGCCTTGAACCCCTCCAGGGATGGGGCAGCCACACCTTCTCTGGGCAACCTGGGCCAGTCCCTCACCGCCCTCAGTGTAAAACATTTCCTTATGTCCCATCCAAACCTACCCTCTTCCAGTTTAAAACCATTGCCCCTCAACCTGTCATTGAAGGCCCAACTAAAAAGTCTGTCCCCAGCTTTCCTGGAGCCCCTTTAGGGGCTGGAAGGGGCTCGAAGGTCTCCCCAGAGCCTTCTCTTCTCCAGGCTGGACACTCCCAACTCTCTCAGCCTGTCCTCCCAGCAGAGGGGCTCCAGCCCTCCCAGCAGCTCCGGGGCCTCCTCTGGCCCCGCTCCAACAGCTCCATGTCCTTCTGCTGTTGGTGGCCCCAGAGCTGGAGGCATCACTGCAGGGGGGTCTCCTCTGAGCGGAGCAGAGGGGCAGAAGCCCCTCCCTCGCCCTGCTGGCCACGCTGCTGGGGATGCAGCCCAGGATGCAGGTGGTTTTCTGGGCTGCCAGCGCATGTTGCCGGCTCATGGCCAGCTTTTCCCCCCCCCGCAGGACCCCCAAGCCCTTCTCAGCAGGGCTGCTCTTCATCCCTTCATCCCCCAGTCTGTATTGATACTGGAGATTGCCCCAACTCAAGTGCAGGACCTTGCAACACAAGAAGATAGTATGGGATTATTACATTTACACTTGAAACTAGACGCCACTAATCATCCTAAGAACCAGAGCCCAAACCAAGTGAGCTTATGTAGAAGAGGTGAGCAGAGGCCTGAGCTCAGGCTCCAAGGAGGTTGGACCCTGCATCGTGCAGCACCACAACTCTGCCATGCAGTGGGGACACAACGTAGATGTAAATACATGCAAATAAACCACTTTGCCCACAATTGAGCAGCTGGGCAGTATTTCCTCCCAAGCTCACCATCCAGGAGCTTATTTTGTGTCTTTTTGTGTCCCACTTCTGTTTTTAACCTATTCGAAGCATCAGCTTATGAGTCTCAGCCCTTCCTAATATCGTCTTGGACTCTGCGTGCTGCTACAATTTGGAGCACGAGCTCTGCTTACACAGCAACCCACGGACAAGCTCAGCCTCCAGCTGCGAGAGGAGCTCACAGGCTATTTACCGCTGAAGAAAGTTACTACTTCTCCAAAAAGTTTTTCCCATTTTAACATGAGGGGGGAAAAAAAGTGCTTCCCAAGGGCAAACAAACTCTAGAATCACATTTTTGCTGATAATAGCAAGACTCAGGAGCGCGGGCTCAAGGGAAGGAGATGTCTCTTGGGTTTGATGGAAAACAGAGAGGAAAATGTCAGTAGCAGGAAAAGAAACTGCTGCACGATCCTAAAGGAAAAGCCACTGTCATTTATCAAGTGGGCACTAGTTTTCTGCTGCGATGTCTGTTTTTGGGCCCTCTTTCCTGCCTGCAGTCTCGCTTCTGGCGCACGAGCTGCATGCAGACCTAAATACATGTATTTGGGGAAGGGGAGAAATCAGAGCGATGATCTGTATGCTTCCACGTCGCTGTCATTCCCAGTCAGGGTGGTTATTTTCCAAGATATTTAAAGTGGGAACAGAGGGCAAAGCCTCCTTTTTCTCTTCCACGTTCACCCACTGAAGTTGGGATGGTTTGATCTTGCGTGAAGGCAGCAAGGACTGACCACAAACCATAAACCTTTCTAAGCAGCAAGAGCAGCTACAGCTCTGCCATGGTTTCAGCTGGGATGGAGTTGACTTTCTTGCTAGCAGCTGGCAGAGTGCTATGTTTTGTCTTTGGGATGGGAATAGTGTGATAGTACACTAGTGGTTTTGGTTGTTGCTAAGCACTCAAGGCTTTTTCTGCTCCTCATACCGCCCGACCAGCAAGTAGGCTGGGGAGGGGCACAAGAAGTCAGGAGGTGTCATGGCCCAGACAGCTGACCCCAGCCGACGAAAGGGATAGTCCATGCCACATGGCATCATGCTCAGTATATAATGCTGGGGGAAGAGGAAAGAAGGGGGGGACGTTTGGACTTACGGCATTTGTCTTCTCAAGTAAACATTACGCGTGGTGGAGCCCTGCCTTCCTGGAGACGGCTGAACGCCTGCCTGACGATGGGAAGTAGTGAAGGAAATCCTTGTTTTGCTTTGCTTGCGTACGTGGCTTTTGCTCTACCTATTATATCATCGTTATCTCAACCCACAAGTTTTTCTTCACTTTTACTCTTTTGATTCTCCCCCCCATCCCACTTGAGGCCAGCTAGAACCACAGCTGTGTGGTTCTAGCTGCCGACTGGGGTTAAACCACAACAACCTCAATTAATCTGAAGACTTCCCAAGCCCTCTGCTCTGTGGGGCAGAGGATCCTGCAGGGTAATGGCACCCCACAGCAAAATGCATTTTCCTTTACTGAGTGAGGAGGTATCTGTGACCACAGTGACTTGTGGGACCCCACCAGCTCCTGGAAATGGAGACATGGCTGTTTCCCTTGCAGTGAATGCTTCATTTCCAAGGGGTACAACTATGGTGGCATCTCCATAAATGATACATGCCATGACCACAGCATAAGATCATGGTGTCTTCTCCATAAATGAAAAAATTCATATTGGTCCAGCTTCAGTTGTGAAGGAGGAAGGACTTTGCTCCCCAAGCGCTCGGGAGTTGGACTTTTCCTTGCTGGGAAAGGTTAGGAAAGAAATCCATACGTTGACGATTGTAAATGTTTGCATTAAAAATGTGGTTTGCCTGTTCAGCCAGCACCACTGACCGGCGTCGCTTAGTGGAACTGAGATGGAGAGCATGCCCAGCCAGGTATCTGTGCTTGCCCCCGGCCAGTGCCATTGCAACACCGGCTGCCGTTGCGACATTCCCACGTTGCACGACCTGCTGCTCAGGGGTTCATTGCTAAAAACATTTGCAAATCCTTTTGGCGCAATGAGGTTTCGGGAATTTCACAATACTGCCAAAGAGAGGGGAAGCAAACAGTTCTCAACAAATACTGAGCTGTGAGTTAGTGACTGAGCAATGGCATTGACTGGATCTTACAGCAGCTATTGAAGGAAAAGAAGCATTGGCGATTTCTTTGCAAACCCTGGCAGAGGGGAAAGGATGCTCTGGAAGAAGGTGGTGAAATTTGGAGACCTTTCTGTGTTTGTTTTGACATGCCTGCTCTCCTGACAGGGTCTCGGGAGCTCTGCGGGCACCACCGACCCACCGGGGCATTGGAGAGCTGTGGGCAAAGCAGAGACTGATGCTCACGTCCATCAGTAACTATCAACCATGGAAAGCTGCAGAGGAAATTAAATTTGCTTGATTCTTCCTGGGATCATTTTTTCCTGCCACACACAAAAATTGCAACCGCTGAAGCTCCTCTGCATTTTGGTGGAGGTTTGTTGTCACCTCCTGATGGAGTTTTGCTCTTGCAAAATGAAGGTCCTTTGATGGATTCATGGCTTCTCCTTGAGTGCAGCTCTGCCATCCTGGCATCGGCATTGGCAGCTCCACGATGTCCCAACGCCTCCTCTGACCTGCATGGATGACTCACCTCAGGGTTTTTAAGAGAGGCACATGGATTTTGGGTGCTCAGCATCACCAGTTTGGGCGAGGGGGACCCAGTACCCCTCGGGGCCTCCTGTAGGTGAGCAGGGAGGCTCCAGTTCCTCTGGCCCTTCCAGCCTCCATAGGATGCTTTGCTTTGGTAATGGCTTGCTTACAGCTCTGCTCCAGGGAAGCTAAAATTAAAACAGTGACTCCATTGCAGACTGAAAACAGAGCATTCCTTCTCCACCCGCGTGCTTTGGATGGACATCAGAAGCCAAACCCAGGCTGTTAAATCCCCTGTGTAAAAACAATCTTCTATTCTGATCCTCAGTCCACCGCGGCTTGCTGCGGTCGGGATGTTCAGTTCCCAGACCAGCGTTCAGGGGGCTCTGAAATGGGATTTGCCTGGAAAGGGAAAACATAAACACAAGAAGCCAGTATCTCTGCAGCTTATTGCCTTAAACAAAAGCTTATTCTGCTCCAGAGAAGGGGGAAAACAGAAGTTAATTCATGGATAAAGAAAGAAAAAAAAAAAGCCTTCGGGATTTCATTTTCACACCATACATCACCTAATTCTTTGGGAAAGGGGAGTTTTGCACTCAGCTGGTACAAAGATGGAGATTTCTCCCTGCTCCCCTGTCAGCCAAGACCCTTAGTGTGGGACCAGCCCTCATGGGGGCAAACGCCTAAATGCCCCAATCCTTGCTGAGCCACTGCCAGGTGGTGCAAAGCTGCTCCCCGGATACCGAGCCCCGCTGAAGTCATAGAATCATAGAATCATAGAATCATAGAGTGGTTTGAGTTGGAAGGGACCTTTGAAGGTCATCTAGTCCAACCCCCTGCCATGAGCAGGGACATGTGCCACTCGACCAGGTTGCTCAAAGCCCCGTCCAACCTGGCCTTGAACCCCTCCAGGGATGGGGCAGCCACACCTTCTCTGGGCAACCTGGGCCAATCCCTCACCGCCCTCAGTGTAAAACATTTCCTTATGTCCCATCCAAACCTACCCTCTTCCAGTTTAAAACCGTGTCCTTCTGCTGTTGGTGGCCCCAGAGCTGGAGGCAGCACTGCAGGGGGGTCTCCCCAGAGCGGAGCAGAGGGGCAGAAGCCCCCACCTTGCCCTGCTGCTCATGCTGCTGGGGATGCAGCCCAGGATGCAGGTGGCTTTCTGGGCTGCCAGCGCACATTGCCAGGTCATGTCCCATTTTTCATCCACCAGTAGTTCTCTATAGGGTTCCTCCCTATCGCTTCATCCCCAGTCTGTATTGATGCAGGGGGTTGCCCCCACCCAGGTGCAGGACCCTGCCCTTGGCTTCATTGAACTTTATGAGGTTTGCACGGGCCAAGTCTTAGCAGGGCTGCCAAAATCTCCTTCCCTGCAATGGCAATTGGATGCAGCACCAGCAAAACCTGGCAAGACAGTGCTTTGCTGCGAGCTACCCGTCCCACCATTGTATTTTTGGAGAGTTGATTGTACGACCTTTAATTTGCAGCCCCTCATATGTGTGAGCATATGTTGGCACACCCCATGAAGTGACACTCGGGACCCCAATGGTTTCCAGTGGGTCCATATGTGTCACCATCATAGGGGCCATCGCTGGTCCTCAGCTCTTGTTGTTGCAGTTTGGATGGGTGCACATGTGGACGGGACATTTCTCCTGACCCTAAAACTCCCCAACACTGGGACATGTCCCTTGCTTGGTGGCCAACGCTGTGCTGCTCCTGCTGGCCCCTGGGCTTCAGGCTTCTCTGGGATGAGAAGATCAAATATGGATGGGGGATAGAAAGGGGAAAGGCGGTGTTTCCAGCAAGAAAAGAGTTAAAATAAAGATAAGACTTCCGCTCCATGGAGGAGAGAAATTAATGACTCCCATAAGCAGGGAGTGAGTCTGCAAGCCAGGAGTACCTTGGCAGCCTCTGGGGAAGGAACAAGGATTTTGGAGGGCTCAGATCAACTCTAAATGTGTCCCATATTTAATTAGTAAAATGGTTTTTCAGGGATTTTAGGCCTGAAATGGTCTGCACAGCTCCTCGTTCATGGCAGATCCTCTGTCCTCTCTCCCACCAGGGCTGGTGGCAAGCCCTGGCTCTGCTGAGCCTCCATCACCAGGACCCCCAGCTGCCTGAGCCTCCTTCACCAAGCCCCCCCAAGTGCCTGAACCACCAACACTAGAACCTCCAGGTTCCTGAGCTTCCATCATTGGGATCTCCAGGTGCCTGAGCATCCATCACCTGAACCCCCAGATGCCTGAGCCTTCATCGCAGGGATCCCCATCTGCCTGAACCACCAACACCAGGAACTCTGGGTTCCTAAGCCTCCATCACCTGCACACCCAGCTGCCTGAGCCTCCATCACCAGGAGCCCTGGGTGCATGAGCCTCCATCACCTGGGTCCTCAAGTGCCTGAGCCTCCATCACTGGCATCTCCAGGTGCCTGAACCTTTGTCACAGGGATTCCCAGGTGCCTGATCCTCCATCACAGGGAGCCCTGGGTGCCTGAAACTCCATCACCTGGATCCTCAAGTGCCTGAGTCTCCATCACTGGCACCCACAGATGCCTGAACCTTTGTCACCAGTACCCCCAATATGCTCCAGGAATCTCAGAGCCCCAGCACCGCAGTATCCCCTCCTGGTCTAAATCCCCAAAGCCTGGGGCTGGGGAGGAAGCCCGTGCTCCCCCCCTGCACCCCTGGTCCCACCTCACACCCCTGCCTCCCCAAATTCCTACAAAAAGCACCTGCCCCCATAGCACTGGTGGGTCTTTGCCCATCCAGCACCCATCAAAGGGACAAAACAGGGGCTGTGACATCAAGCCCTCTCCCTCGCTGCCTTCCCCCCTCTCTCCAGCTGTTTCTTTCCCCCCACTGCAGTCCCCATCCCTTTTCTTCCCGTACATTTGAGGCAGGACAAAACTCATAACAGCAGTGGACTCCGGTCCCCCGTCACTCACGGGGGCCCAAATCAGCATCACAGCAGGGACAGCTCAAGGCACTGCAGCCGCTTTCCTTATCTTTAACCCTTTTTTGCCAAATATTTCCACTCAGGCAACCCCATCGCTGTCCCAGGGTGCCCCCCAGCCAGTGGCAGGGCCTGGGGGCACCCCCACAAAGCCAGTCCCCATCTTGAGTTCCTCTAGATGTCACCCTCAGCCGTCTTTTTCCCCCCGCTCGGATTTTCCTTTCTCCAAGATCCTGCTTTTTTTTTTTTTTTNCGCATCCCGCCCCGTCGGGGACCCCGCTGCTCCCCGGGTTGGCCGAGCACCCCTCGGCACCCCCTCTCCGCACCCCTCTCCCAACCCCAGCCCCTCTTGGCCCGGAGGCCGGGGTGGGGAGGAATCTGCCACTTCAACGCAGACACCGTCAATTTTGGGGTGACTTTGCTTTTTTGCCTTTTTTTTTTTTTTGGGCTGGGTTTTCTTCCTACGCCACCCTCTTCGCCCGCAAAGGTGCCCCCGCCATCCTGCGGTGGCCGGATGGTTTTTCTCCCCCCCGGCTCTGAACCGCAAGACCGTCGCTGTTGGCGCTGCCCGTCTTCTCCCACCGCCGCTGGATGCCAACACCGGGGCCGGATTCAGCCTCGGCGAGAAGGTCACGATACCTCCAGCCCACCCTTTTCCTCCCCGCTGTCGCCAAGCCCGGCTCCGTGCCGTGGCCGTGGTGCGGCGGAGGGGACGTCGGCAGTAGAGGAAACCCACGCCCGGGGCGAGCAGAGAAAATCCCCTGGGAGGTTTCGGCTATTTGGTTCGTCCTCTCCTGCATGAGACAACCTCGGCTCTGCGGCTCCGCCGGGCTATGGCCACGCAGTGAAGATGTCCGTGGCCAGGCTCAACAGCGTCAATGGCTTTCTGGAGGACGGCAGGATGGAGGCAGGGGACATGGGCAGGATCCTCCGCTGCCTGGAGATGGGCACTGTCCTCACCTTGTTCTATCAGAAGAAGTCACAGAGGCCGGAGCGAAGGACCTTCCAGGTGAAGCTGGAGACCAGGCAGATCATCTGGAGCCGGACACCCGAGAAGGTGGAAGGGGACAGTGAGTATCGGTAGCAGCGGCGCCCTGGGCTGGGGATGTGCCAGTGGGGTGCCCAGCCATGGTGGGGTGCCTGCCTGTGGGGTGCTTGGCCATGGTGGCATGTCCTACCGTCGTGGGGTGACTAGTTGTGGGGTGCCTTGCCATGGTGGGGTGTCCTATTGTGGTGGGGTGACTGGTTGTGGGGTGACTGGTCATGGTGGAGTGTCCTACTGTGGTGGGGTGACTGGTTGTGGGATACCTGGCTGTGGTGGGGTGTCCAGCTGCAGTGGGGTGCCTGGCCATGACATACCCAGCCATGACAGGCTGCGTGACAGTGGCATGCCCCGCCACAGTGGCATGCCCGGCCACCCAACCACGGCTGTGGTAGGGTGCCCACTGCAGTGGGGTGCCTGCACATAATGGGGTGCCTGGCTGCAATGGGGTGCCCAGCCATGGTGGGGTGCCCGGCCTTGGTGAGATGCCTGGCCATGGTGAGATGCCTGGCCGTGATGCACTGCCTGGTTGTGTTAGGGTCCTGGCTGTGGTGGGGTGCCCGGAAATAGTGGGGTGCTGGGCCATGGTGGGGTGCCCAGCCACAGCGGAGTGCCCGGCTGCAGTAGGGCGTCTCTCCATGGTGGGATTCTTGGCCATGGTAGAGTGCCTGGCCATGGTGGGATCCTGGCCATATTTGGATGCCTGACCACGGTGGGGTCTCTGGCCATGGTGGGATGTAGTGGGATGCCCTGCCATGGCTGGATGTCCAGCCATGGTGGGATGCCCTACCGTAGTGGGGTGCTTGGCCATCGTAGGATGCCCAGAGATATAAAGGCAGGAGCTGCTGGGCTGAGCAACCCTGGCCTCCTCCATCATGGCTCACCTGGCCCATAACTTGCCATGGGTCTCAAGTTGCTGCCATTTCATCCCTGGGGTTTTGTACCCCCCCTGGCAAGGAGGTAAAGGAGCCAGACACCATCTTGCCAGCTCACAGTGCTTTTAACCCCCAAAATGGGGTGCTTAGGCTGCCAGGCCATCATGGGGTGGAGCGTGGTGGTAGTCCCATGCAGCCCAGAGAGGACTTGGCCAACTGGGCTCTACCCCACATGCAGTAATGACATCAATACAAAGTTTGGATGGGGCCTGGACTGGTGTGGACTGGTGGCACTGGGATCCATCACAGGTGATGCTCCCATTGGAGCATCCATAAAAATCACCCTTCCTTGTGGCTTTACTTGCGGCTAGTAGGCTTTTGGTTGGTCCATCGGTGGGATCCCATGCCTTGGTGGGTTGCTTGTTACCTCAAGACTTGCACCTCCTCTTAAATTGAGCTAAAAAGAGCCAATGGATGAAAAGACAGGGTTGGGGTGACACAGAGCCATACCATCACCTCATCCCACAGCCCCATACGGGGAGGAACCCAGTTTGGGGGTATCATCTCACCCTGGAGGTTTGGGAGAAGACAAGTGCCTTTTCCCTAGGAGAGCTCAGGGGGTGTCCTTAATAATCACCCAATTACCCACCCCAAAATCACCACCCATCACTAATTTTGCACAAGATGGAGCAAAATCCCCAGGAAGGTTCAGCTCCTGCTCGGAGGGGCCGACGCCGAGCCAGGCTGCCGGCCACGGCGAGGCTTTGGGAGGTGGCAACCAGAGATGAGCATTGGCACGAGCAGGATACGTGCTTGTCCAGACCTGCTGGGCATGGGAGCAGAATTGTGGGAGGAGGAGGAGGAGGAACGGGTAAGGGGAGGAAGGCCACCCATTTTTGAAGAAGTGACTTTGGTTCTCATAGGGAAGAGGTCATTCTGTACTCACAGAAATAACACTTTTCCAGTGCCTTGGTTTTTTTGGGGGCCATCACACACCACTGGGTCAGGGTCTCAGTCACTCCCTGCCTCAGTTTCCCCACCGGTGCCTTGGGATCTATCTTCTCCCATGCAGCAGCCCAAAACCCCCCGTGGGAATGAGTGGGCATCCTCTGAGGTCACCCAAAAGGGGGAAAAAAATATGAAAATCCCTCCAGAAATGGTACAATCCTGCCATCCAACCCCACCACCTGCTTCCCCCAGCCCTGGGTGGGAGCAATCCCGCTCTCGGTACTGGGTGGGAGCATCTTCACGCCTTGGTCCAGCCCTGCTCCGTGCTCGCACGTTCTCCCACTCTACTGTGATTTTGTGGAAGCGCCGGGATCTCCTCTTCACCCCTGGGGTCTCGCTCCCACCCTGCGCCCGACCTCATGCCTGCCCAGGCCATTTTAAATCCCCCCTTCAACCTTCAACCTCCTGCTTGCAGAGGGATTAGCGGGGACGACCGACAGCGCTGATGTCTCTGTTACGNGTGACTGGTCATGGTGGAGTGTCCTACTGTGGTGGGGTGACTGGTTGTGGGATACCTGGCTGTGGTGGGGTGTCCAGCTGCAGTGGGGTGCCTGGCCATGACATACCCAGCCATGACAGGCTGCGTGACAGTGGCATGCCCCGCCACAGTGGCATGCCCGGCCACCCAACCACGGCTGTGGTAGGGTGCCCACTGCAGTGGGGTGCCTGCACATAATGGGGTGCCTGGCTGCAATGGGGTGCCCAGCCATGGTGGGGTGCCCGGCCTTGGTGAGATGCCTGGCCATGGTGAGATGCCTGGCCGTGATGCACTGCCTGGTTGTGTTAGGGTCCTGGCTGTGGTGGGGTGCCCGGAAATAGTGGGGTGCTGGGCCATGGTGGGGTGCCCAGCCACAGCGGAGTGCCCGGCTGCAGTAGGGCGTCTCTCCATGGTGGGATTCTTGGCCATGGTAGAGTGCCTGGCCATGGTGGGATCCTGGCCATATTTGGATGCCTGACCACGGTGGGGTCTCTGGCCATGGTGGGATGTAGTGGGATGCCCTGCCATGGCTGGATGTCCAGCCATGGTGGGATGCCCTACCGTAGTGGGGTGCTTGGCCATCGTAGGATGCCCAGAGATATAAAGGCAGGAGCTGCTGGGCTGAGCAACCCTGGCCTCCTCCATCATGGCTCACCTGGCCCATAACTTGCCATGGGTCTCAAGTTGCTGCCATTTCATCCCTGGGGTTTTGTACCCCCCCTGGCAAGGAGGTAAAGGAGCCAGACACCATCTTGCCAGCTCACAGTGCTTTTAACCCCCAAAATGGGGTGCTTAGGCTGCCAGGCCATCATGGGGTGGAGCGTGGTGGTAGTCCCATGCAGCCCAGAGAGGACTTGGCCAACTGGGCTCTACCCCACATGCAGTAATGACATCAATACAAAGTTTGGATGGGGCCTGGACTGGTGTGGACTGGTGGCACTGGGATCCATCACAGGTGATGCTCCCATTGGAGCATCCATAAAAATCACCCTTCCTTGTGGCTTTACTTGCGGCTAGTAGGCTTTTGGTTGGTCCATCGGTGGGATCCCATGCCTTGGTGGGTTGCTTGTTACCTCAAGACTTGCACCTCCTCTTAAATTGAGCTAAAAAGAGCCAATGGATGAAAAGACAGGGTTGGGGTGACACAGAGCCATACCATCACCTCATCCCACAGCCCCATACGGGGAGGAACCCAGTTTGGGGGTATCATCTCACCCTGGAGGTTTGGGAGAAGACAAGTGCCTTTTCCCTAGGAGAGCTCAGGGGGTGTCCTTAATAATCACCCAATTACCCACCCCAAAATCACCACCCATCACTAATTTTGCACAAGATGGAGCAAAATCCCCAGGAAGGTTCAGCTCCTGCTCGGAGGGGCCGACGCCGAGCCAGGCTGCCGGCCACGGCGAGGCTTTGGGAGGTGGCAACCAGAGATGAGCATTGGCACGAGCAGGATACGTGCTTGTCCAGACCTGCTGGGCATGGGAGCAGAATTGTGGGAGGAGGAGGAGGAGGAACGGGTAAGGGGAGGAAGGCCACCCATTTTTGAAGAAGTGACTTTGGTTCTCATAGGGAAGAGGTCATTCTGTACTCACAGAAATAACACTTTTCCAGTGCCTTGGTTTTTTTGGGGGCCATCACACACCACTGGGTCAGGGTCTCAGTCACTCCCTGCCTCAGTTTCCCCACCGGTGCCTTGGGATCTATCTTCTCCCATGCAGCAGCCCAAAACCCCCCGTGGGAATGAGTGGGCATCCTCTGAGGTCACCCAAAAGGGGTAAAAAAATATGAAAATCCCTCCAGAAATGGTACAATCCTGCCATCCAACCCCACCACCTGCTTCCCCCAGCCCTGGGTGGGAGCAATCCCGCTCTCGGTACTGGGTGGGAGCATCTTCACGCCTTGGTCCAGCCCTGCTCCGTGCTCGCACGTTCTCCCACTCTACTGTGATTTTGTGGAAGCGCCGGGATCTCCTCTTCACCCCTGGGGTCTCGCTCCCACCCTGCGCCCGACCTCATGCCTGCCCAGGCCATTTTAAATCCCCCCTTCAACCTTCAACCTCCTGCTTGCAGAGGGATTAGCGGGGACGACCGACAGCGCTGATGTCTCTGTTACGTCCTGGCAGGGCCAGGACACAGATCCTGGCTCGCCCTGAGACGCCCCGCGCCATGCAGGCTAATTACACGCTTTGTTAAGCAGCCAATAGACGCGTGTCCACGTCGATGGGGTCACCTGTAGCATCGCCTCCAAAATTAGCCTCATCCCGGAGGGTTTCCAGCCCATCGCCCTCGACAGACCCCGGTCCCCAGTGCAAGGATGAAATCTAGTGGAAAACAGCCCAAAAGGGACCTTTGCAAGAAATTTAAAGAAATAAGAATGAAGGCAGCCTGGCAAACCTGAGAGCATTTCATAGGGTGGTTTGCAACCAGGTTTGCCACGATGACGGGTAATTGGGATCACACCTTCGGCCTCACTAACGCCCAGTAATTAGAAATAGGACCACTTGGGGAGGAGAAAATCCAGACAGGGTATAACGCTGCTGGACCAGGAGGAAATCTTTTATTTCAGGTTTTAAATCAGCTTCACAATACCACGGGGAGCCCTGGGGGTTGCGGTCTCCCAGTTTCCCCTGGACAGGAGAGTCTGAGCTGCCACATGTCCTGCAAGAAGGGTTGACCGAGGCGAACACGAGGGAACATGGCTCAGGCCACCATAGCTCTGCACAGGCCAGTGGGATTTCCCAGTACAACCATTCCCTCCAGCCGCTTTGTTTTGCTTTTCTCCTAATGCATTAAGAAAACTCCCAGGCTCTCAGCATCCCTAAAAGTCATCGGGCAGAACCTGGCCCTACATCATCTTCCCACCATTTAAAATCTTCTTTGCCCCACGTTGCTCGTTTTGCATTAGAAGAGAAAAGGGATTTTCGCAGCTGGAACCGACTTCCAGAGTGTTTTAATCGCCCGGGACCCCTGAGACAATGCGGGGAGGAGTTTGGAGACATAGTTCTGACATGATCGTTGCAAATCCGCTGCAGATGTGGTTTCCAGGAAGCCGCCATCCGCGTTGCATTGTGTAGCCCTGTGCTGCTCCCTCTTCCCCCGGCTCT
The DNA here is from genome assembly GCA_013396915.1 of Stercorarius parasiticus. NCBI lineage: Eukaryota > Metazoa > Chordata > Aves > Charadriiformes > Stercorariidae > Stercorarius > Stercorarius parasiticus. Next base: position 147,863 of record VWZL01002418.1, read on the forward strand.
TCATGGGGCTGGGCTATTTGCCCTGTGGAGACAGACCTGGGGGTGCTGATGGGTGAAAAATGGGACATGAGCCGCCAGCGTGTGCTGGCAGCCCAGAAACCCCCAGCATCCCGGGCTGCATCCCCAGCAGCGTGGGCAGCAGGGCGAGGGGGGGGATTTTGCCCCTCTGCTCCGCTCTGGGGAGACCCCCCTGCAGTGCTGCCTCCAGCTCTGGGGCACCAACAGCAGAAGGACATGGAGCTGTTGGAGCAGGGCCAGAGGAGGCCCCGGAGCTGCTGGGAGGGCTGGAGCCCCTCTGCTGGGAGGACAGGCTGAGAGAGCTGGGGGGGTTCAGCCTGGAGAAGAGAAGGCTCCGGGGAGACCTTCCAGCCCCTTCCAGGCCCTAAAGGGGCTCCAGGAAAGCTGGGGAGGGACTCTGGATCAGGGAGGGAAGCCGTGGGATGAGGGGAACAGTTTTAAACTGAAAGAGGGGAGATTTAGATTAGGAAGATATTTTTTACTCTGAGGGTGGTGAGCCCCTGGCCCAGGTTGCCCAGAGAGGTGGTGGCTGCCCCATCCCTGGAAACATTCCAGGCCAGGCTGGACGGGGCTTTGCGCAACCTGGTCTAGTTGAAGATGTCCCTGCCCATGGCAGGGGGGTTGGACTAGATGGCCTTCAAAGGTCCCTTCCAACTCAAATTATTTGATGAGTCTATGATTATTGGCAGCACCCAGAGGTCAGGTCCGAGGCCGGATCCTGGCTGTGTTGGCTTGGGGGAACGGCTGCATTGCAAGTTGTTGTCAGAGCCCCGGTAGCCACTGGCTTCTCACCCCTCTCCAGTGCCCTGCAAATGGGCAGGTTTGGGGATGAGCAGCTGGTTTTTAACCTATAAACCCATTTTTTCACCCAAATATCTGCCTGTTTGTATCAGATTGGGTTTGCTCTGAGCCATGGGGCCTGCACAGAGACAGCAACGGGGTTTCATTTCTTGAGCTCTAGTCCCAAAACGAAGCACACGCAGTGGTACAGACCTCCTGTGTATCATGTGTGCTAAAATCTCACCCTGATCCATGAAATCTGGCTTGCGGTCATCCAGCGAGGGGAGGCTGGATAAAGCCTCCAGTGTTTTCTGGTGCTTTTCCGCCAAGAAAAACTATTCTGCACCTCTTTTCTTGCTTAATCAGGCCGATTTCTCCCCCATCCCTTATTCCTCCCCACGTTCGGCTTTTATTTATCCCCTTTGGTTTAGGCTGAGGGTTTCTGTGGAGGCACTGATATGTCTGCACCCTTCCCCACCGCCGCATCGGAAACACAGCCGGGCTGGAAATTCTCCGGGAAATGACCCATTTCCTCAGCAGGACAATACCCCGGTGTGGTGGTCCAGCCGCCCTTGGCCACACAAAGGCCTTTCCGGTGCTGGCGGCTCAGCTCCAGAGAGCAAAGCTGCCCAGGGACGATGCTCATGGTATCAAGAACACCTTTGAGTGTTATTACTAATATCATCATATTATGTTTCTGCTCCCGGCGGGATGTGTCTGCTCGGCTAAACCAGGGGTTGGAAATCTCGCCCAGCAGCGTAGTGGTTGAGGAAGACCGCGGTCCGGAAACCCAGCCCTCCCGCCGCTGGCTGAGCTTTATATAGCGAGATGAGAGAGCAGGAAAGAAACGCCCTGTGGTCCGGGTTGCCAGGACTCAAATTGCCACCTTTGGGCAGACATCTTCAATTAAATGATGAGCTCAGCCTGACCCGGAGCAGGGTACATCTTGGGGAGGAGAAGGCAGGGGAGAGGTGGCTGGAGATGTCGGGATGGGGAAGGCTGAGCCTGGAGGACACGTGGCACCCACAAAGCAGAGAAACCAGAGGGCAGCGCTGTGGAGATGCCACATCCTAGGGACATGAGACCCTGGAGAGCACACAACAATGGGGTGCCATCGCACATCTGGGGGAAGTGCTGCAGGGACATGCCATCCTGGGGGTGTGGCTCCCTGGAGGACCCAGGGACCCAGCACCCATGGTGCTGTGACACAGCTGCAGCAGTGCTGCAGGAACACCCCATCCTGGGGACACAGTTCCCTGGACGACACGTGGCCATGGCACCCATGGTGCTGTCACACAGCTGCAACAGTGCTACAGGACCACCCTATCCTGGGGACATGGCTTCCTGGAGGACACATGGCGTGGCACCCATGGTGCTGTCACACACCTGCAGGAGTGCTGCAGGGACACCCTGTCCTGGGGACATGGATTCCTGGAGGACACATGGCCATGGCACCTACGATGCCATCATGGACCAACAGGCAGTGCCACAGGGACGCCCCATTCTGGAGACATGGTTCCCTGAAGGACATGCAATACCCATGGTGCCATCACACTAGCAGACACATCACTGGAGGGCAGTGGAGACATATCTTCCTAGAGGACACATGACCACAGCACCCACAGTTCATCACACACCCATGGGCAATGCCATGGGGACACCCCATCCTGGGAACAAGGCTCCCCAGAGGACAAGTGGTCTCCCAGCAGTCCCACCTCTTGCAGCCTCCCCAAGCCCCACACGTGGGTCCGTGGTAGTAGGGTGGCTGGGAACAGTTCCATGTCCCTCTCTCCCCACAGTCGACATTCGGGAGATCAAGGAGATCCGCCTGGGAAAGAACTCACGGGACTTCGAGCGCTACCCTGAGGACGCTCGCAAGCTTGACTTCACCATGTGCTTCATCATCCTCTACGGGATGGACTTCAGGCTGAGGACGCTCAGTGTGGCTGGTGTGTGGGCTCCCTCTCCTCTCCCCCTGACCACCCTTGGGCTCTCACTCCCTCCCCAGCACCCCATCTCCCCCATCCCAACCTCACCACCCTCCTCCTCCTCCTCCAGCTTTCTGCGAGGAGGACATCAACCTGTGGATAACGGGCCTCAACTGGCTGGTGGCGGACACACAGAAAGCCCAGACCCCGCTGCAGATCGAGAGGTGAGGAAGGATCAGCACGTCCCATTTCCCAGTCCCCGTCTGGGTTTGGTCCCCCTTGGGACTGAGTGCCGTCTGTCCATCCCTTCCTTACCAGGTGGCTGCGGAAACAGTTCGATGGGATGGACCGGTCGCGGGAAGGCAGGTGAGCACTCACATGGCTCCGTGCTGAGAAGCTGATGGTGGATTCAGCTGGACAGGGCCATATCCACCCAGTTGCACCCCAAATCTGGAGTCTGAGCCAGGCTGGGAGCAGGATTTGTGGGGCAAGGTAGTACCAGGTTATTTGGGGTGCTCGAAGGCACTGAAAATCAGACTCTAGTGAAGGTCCCCTCCTTGCTGCTATAGGAACCAGGGGGACCTTGATGCCCACGTGCATGCTGCTGCGTTTCCACCAGCACCAATAGGGGCTGGACTGTTAATACAGCCCATAAACATCTCCCCAGGACACAAAAAAAACCAAATGAAGTGAATTTGGACTTTAATCATAGAATGATAGAATAGTTTACGTTGGAAGGTACCTTAAAGATCATCTAGTCCAATACCCTGCCATGGGCAGGGACATCTTCCACTAGACCAGGTTGCCCATCCAACCTGGTCTTGAACACCTCCAGGGTTGGGGCATCCACAGCTTCTCTGGGCAACCATGATTATGGGGATGGGCATCATCTCCAGATGGGATAATGGCTTAGAGCATGCGGTTGGTTCCCGGACATGCTCCCTCTGCCTGACCCTCTGCTCACACTTCCTCCAGACCCCATTGTAATTAGGGGTCCTGTGCCACTGTGGGGATGCACAGCCCAGTCGGGTGGAAGCCCCACACACCAGAAACCACGCTCGCACCAGGATCTGGGGTGGGACCTTTGGTGTCAGGAGCTGAGACCCATCTGGGGTTTATCCATCCTCTGTGGGGACTGGTGGGTGTCCTGACGCTGGCTCGCCCTCTCGCAGCATCACAGTGAAGGACCTGAAGGCCATGCTGCCGCAGGTGAACTACCGCGTCCCCAACATGAGGTTCCTACGGGACAAGCTCGTGGTAAGGACCCCTTGGGCACCCCGGTTATGCAGGGAGAAGGTCTTTGAGCCCCCACAGCCGGGCTGGAGCCAGCCCTGGTGTTGCTGGCTCAGGTTGGGTGGCCCAACTCTCATGCATCCCCCTCTCCGGCAGGAGGTGGAAGCCAGGAACGAGATGACTTTCTCCCACTTCATCCAGTTCTACAAAAACCTGATGTTCGATGCACAGAAGTCGGTAAGAGCCATGGCTTGTCCTCCTGAGCATCCCCTGCCCAGTGCGGTATGTCCCCGGCCAGCTAAGCCTGGTGCTCTCCTTTGCCTTGCAGGTCATCGAGCAGCTGGAGCTCTCCTTCCCCTTGCGGTGAGTACCTGGGAGCCCCCCGGCTCCCATCCTGGACAAGTGTCCAAGGGTTGAATCCATTGGGTGGGCAATGCAGCTGGGCTGTGGGGCAGAGCCTGGGGAGAGCAGAGGGTCTGGGTGCTGCGCGTTGTCCCAGAGCATCTCCCAGCATTGGTTATGCTGAGCCTGCGGCAGGGTTGGGGTGACAGGGATGGTGGGGATGGCAAGGGTGATCCGAGCAGTGGAGATGGGAGCTGGGATGGGAGCAGGGATGGGAGAGGGGATGGGAGCGGGGATGGGAGCAGGAATGGAAGCAGGGACAAGTAGGGATGGCAGTGGAAATGGGAATGGGGATGGGAGCAGGAATGGAAGCAGGGATGAGTAGGGATAGCAGTGGAAATGGGAGCGGGGATGGGAGTGGGGATGGGAGTAGAGATGGGAATGGAGATGGGAATGGAGATGGGAGTGGAGATGGGAGCAGGAATGTGAAGGGATGTGTGAAGAGGGGTGGGAACAAGGATGGGAGAAGGAATTGGAGTGGGGATGGGAACTGAGATGGGAGCACAGATGAGCGGTAGTATGAGAGGGCATGGGAGAAGGCATGGGAGGTGGGATGGGAGCAGGGATGGCAGCAAGGATGGGAGCAGGGATGGCAGTGGGGTTATCAGTAGGGATGTGAGCAGAGATGCGAGCAAGGATGGGAGCAGGGATGAGTAAGGATCACAGTGGAGATGGGAGCGGGGATGGGAGAGGGAATGGGAGTAGGGATGGAAGCAAGTATGAGCAGATGGCAGTGGAGATGGGAGTGGGGATGAGGGCAGGGATGTGACCAGGGATGGAAGCGGGGATGTGAGTGGGGACAGGAGCAGGGATGTGAGCGGGAATGGTAGCAGGGATGTGAGTAGGGATGGGTGCCAGAGATGTATGGACATGTCGCCCTGTCCCCATCCCCATACCCTCCGGCAACGCTGCACACTCTGGCTTTGTGCCCGCCTCTCCCAACTCATAGGGCGACACTGGGAGTGTTTGCTCTAGCAGCGCCCAACAGCTTGAGGTGCCCCTTGCACCCCCATGGCCTGTGCTTTCCCTGAGCCCCTTGCCAGCTGCCACAGTGGGAGGCTTCAAGGGGCCGAGCTGCGGGTGGACGTTGGTGGCCTCGACTCCCCCATGGGGTCTACCCCAGCTCTTCCTCCTGGTCCTTGTTGACGGCCCTTCCGTGCCCCAGGAACGTGGACCGCCCCGAGCTGTGCCAAGTCTCCCTCTACGACTTCCAGAAGTTCCTGCTACACGACCAGAAGGTGGGTGCCCTTAGAGACTCCTGCAGCATCGCGCTCAGCCTCAACCTTGGGGACTCCCATGGGAT
>VWZL01002418.1:154711-191598 GCA_013396915.1 Stercorarius parasiticus
GTGGGGTTATCAGTAGGGATGTGAGCAGAGATGCGAGCAAGGATGGGAGCAGGGATGAGTAAGGATCACAGTGGAGATGGGAGCGGGGATGGGAGAGGGAATGGGAGTAGGGATGGAAGCAAGTATGAGCAGATGGCAGTGGAGATGGGAGTGGGGATGAGGGCAGGGATGTGACCAGGGATGGAAGCGGGGATGTGAGTGGGGACAGGAGCAGGGATGTGAGCGGGAATGGTAGCAGGGATGTGAGTAGGGATGGGTGCCAGAGATGTATGGACATGTCGCCCTGTCCCCATCCCCATACCCTCCGGCAACGCTGCACACTCTGGCTTTGTGCCCGCCTCTCCCAACTCATAGGGCGACACTGGGAGTGTTTGCTCTAGCAGCGCCCAACAGCTTGAGGTGCCCCTTGCACCCCCATGGCCTGTGCTTTCCCTGAGCCCCTTGCCAGCTGCCACAGTGGGAGGCTTCAAGGGGCCGAGCTGCGGGTGGACGTTGGTGGCCTCGACTCCCCCATGGGGTCTACCCCAGCTCTTCCTCCTGGTCCTTGTTGACGGCCCTTCCGTGCCCCAGGAACGTGGACCGCCCCGAGCTGTGCCAAGTCTCCCTCTACGACTTCCAGAAGTTCCTGCTACACGACCAGAAGGTGGGTGCCCTTAGAGACTCCTGCAGCATCGCGCTCAGCCTCAACCTTGGGGACTCCCATGGGATGCCCCAGTCCAGTTCCCCCTGTAACAGCAGCCGTGTTTGCACCCCAGGAGCCCTGGGCCAGCGACGTGGGCATGGTGCGGGACTACATGTGCACCTACCTCAAGGAAGGCTCCAGCGAGGTGGCAGACCCCTCCTTCCAGCTGGATGAGGTGGGTGGTCCCACATGGCACCCACTCAGGGGTGTCTACCCAGCCCTGGCAGGCTCTGACCTCTCTGCTTCCTCCCCTAGTTCCTCACGTACCTCTTCTCCAAGGAGAACATGGTGATGGATGCCAAGTATGAGCGCGTGGTGCCTGAGGAGATGAACCACCCCCTGTCCCAGTACTGGATTTCCTCTTCCCACAACACGTAAGGACAGGGTGGGCTCTCCTCAGGGACCTCCCTGAGCATCCCATCACACCAGCCGGGGCAGCCTTGGCCGCTGATGGTCCTTGTTCTCTGCAGGTACCTGACAGGGGACCAGTTCTCCAGCGAGTCCTCCCTGGAGGCATATGCCCGCTGCCTGCGCATGGGCTGCCGCTGCATCGAGCGTGAGTCCCCCCCAGCACCACACAGAGATGCTGAGCACCCCCTCCAGCATCCTGTTTCACATCAGATGACCATCCCATGTACCCATCCCATGGCACTGGGTGGGGGGATCTTCCATGTCCTTTTGGGGCTTGAAAACAATGTGCAGTCAGTGACCAGCATGTGTTAACCAAGGTGTCTCCCCTCTCAGTGGACTGCTGGGATGGCCCAGACGATCTCCCTATCATCTACCATGGCCACACACTCACCTCCAAGATCAAGTTCCTGGATGTGCTGCACACCATCAAGGAGCATGCATTCGTCACCTCCGAGTAAGCCCCAGCCCCGCACCAACACCCCAGTTCTGGGCCAGGCAGGCAACCTCTCCTTTGCTTTCTCCCCAAGCCACCATTCCCACCTGCTTCCTCCAGGTTCCCCATCATCCTCTCCATTGAAGACCACTGCAGCATCGTCCAGCAGAGGAACATGGCCTCCCACTTCAAGAAGGTCTTTGGGGACATGCTACTCACCAAGCCAGTGGACATCAATGCCGATGAGCTGCCCTCACCCACCCAGCTCAAGAAGAAGATCCTAATCAAGGTGTGGGGTGGGCATCGCCCCAAAGCCCCTCTTTTTTGGGAGGGACAAGGACCATGTTGGGCTGGCAGGGATGGCGATTATCCCAAATCTTGGATCTCAAGAGCAATATCTCTCTGTGCACATGCAGTAGGACGTCAGAGAGACGTCATACTGCAAGAGGCTGTCAAGGGAAAGAGGGGGTGGTGGAGGGGGACCTGTAGGAGCCCAGGTGTGGCCTGAGGGCTGGGAGCTCAGCATGATGGGGACGCCATACCCACTGCTGAGCTCCCCCACCTGTGCTGTCCCCAGCACAAGAAACTGGTTGAAGGGAACCTGTACGAAGAGGTCTCCACCGCCAGTTACTCAGAGAACGACATCAGCAACTCCATCAAGAATGGCATCCTCTACCTCGAAGATCCCATCGACCACGTAAGGATCTCCCTGCTGATGACAGCCAGGGTCCAAGCAGGGTCTGTCGGATGGGGATGAGCATCGTGGTTTGCGTTGGGCATGGGGCATGGGTTCTCCTAGACCATTGCAATGCCATGGGGAGATGGGGCAGGGGCAGAAACAGAGGTCTCGAAGTCCCATCCCTCCATGCCACCATCCTGCCCACCTTGGTGATGCTCTTCTTCCCTCCCAGACCTGGAGCCCCCATTATTTTGTCCTGACGAGCAACAAGATCTACTACTCAGAGGAGACGTCCCGCTACCAGTTCAACGAGGATGAGGAGGAGGTGGAGCAGAAGGAGGTGTGTGCGGAGCAGAATGTGCCCACGGCGGGGTGGGGGGAAATGCTAACCCCAGGGCACCTCTCCCATTTTGGGGTGAACTTGCAGGAGTTCAACAACAACGAGCTGCACTTCACGGAGAAGTGGTTCCATGGGAAGCTGGGAGGTGGCCGCGATGGACGGCAGATCGCCGAGAAGCTGCTGCACGAGTACTGTACCGAGACGGGCGGCAAGGACGGCACCTTCCTGGTGCGCGAGAGCGAGACCTTCGTGGGTGACTACACCCTCTCCTTCTGGTAGGAGCCCTGGGGGGGAGGCAGGATCCCACTTTCCCCAACCCAGTCTGGGCGTTCCACCAACTAATCCATGGTTTGGTGGCTGAAATGGCATTCTAGGGGGGAAACACCACTTATTTGCATGGCACGTGGACCCTTGAACATGGGATGGTGGGAATGTGAACCCCAATTGACTCACTCCTGCCTTCTCCCCACCACCATGGCAGGAGGTCCAGCCGGGTGCAGCACTGTCGGATCCACTCACGGCAGGAGGCCGGTGCCACCAAGTTCTACCTGACGGACAACCTGGTCTTTGACAGCCTCTACAGCCTCATCTGCCACTACCGCGAGGTGCCGCTCCGCTGCAATGAGTTTGAGATGCGCCTCACCGACCCCGTCCCCCAACCCAATGCCCACGAGAGCAAAGAGTGAGGATGGTGCCCATCCCCATCCCCTTGGTCCCCTGGGTCCACCAGCCTCCTCCATCCCTGGTGTCAGGTCTTGAGTGCCTCCTGGGGCACAGGGATTCCAGCGCCATCCCACCATCTCCGTTCTCTACCCGGCCAGGTGGTACCACGCCAGCTTGACGCGCCTACAGGCCGAGCACATGCTGATGCGGGTCCCACGGGATGGAGCCTTCCTGGTGCGCAAGCGCAGTGAACCCAACTCCTACGCCATCTCCTTCCGGTGAGTGTGGCCACCCCAGCACCGTGAGGCTGGTTGGGCTTGGCCACATTGCCAAGCTGAGAACTGCCTGGCTCATGTCTGTTGTGACTCCAAGCTGGGTGGCAAGGGCTTGCTCTGGGTCAGCAGGGTGACACGGTGGGACACAGGATGCTGTCACAGGGGGGAAACCCTAGCTGTGATGATGGGAAAGCCGTGTCCTCCGGGTGATCTCCCTGGTGGCATCCCTGCTAGGGCAGAGCATCTCCTGCCGCCTGTCCCCATCATGGACCCAGGCTCTGGCCACCCCTGACATATCCCCCCACGGGCTGTCTTGGTCCCAGGGCGGAGGGGAAGATCAAGCACTGCCGCATCCAGCAGGAAGGTCGGCTCTTCATGCTGGGCAGCTCAGCCGAGTTCGAGAGCCTTGTGGACCTCGTCAGCTACTATGAGAAGCACCCGCTTTACCGCAAGATGAAGCTGCGCTACCCCATCAACGAGGAGACCCTGGAGAAGATGGGCACCACTGTGAGTGCTCCTGGTGGTGGGGATGGTGGGGACAGGGGCTCTGCACCGTGGGCAACCCATTCCTGTCTGCAGCTCCACCACGGTGGGAAGGTCTTCTCTAACTTCTTGGGTGAAGCCCAACCAGAATCAGCCAAGCTTGTTCTGCAGCCATTGCGCACAGTTACAGCTCCACTGTAATTCCCTTCCAATGAGTTGGAAAGGGATATTAGGTCCCTCTCAACATCATCATGATCACACACGGTGGCCCAGATCCCACCACATCCCCTTGTAGCCCCTTCCTGCATCCAGATGACCCACTCAGGTATTTCTCCTTGCAGGAGCTGGACTATGGAGCCCTGTACGAGGTGCGGACCCCCCACTTCTATGTAGAGGCCAACAAGATGCCGATGGCCAGGGTAAGGATCTGAGCTGGTGTCCCTGGGAGGTGAAGGGTGGTGGGACTTGGCGATTCTAGTGCTGGGACTCCTGGGCGGTGTCCCCCCAGACCCACATCTCCCACCACCGACCTGAGAAGTGGTGATGTTTTCCTGCATTTTTCTGACCCTTGAGTGATGATGCAGTTGGTTAGACCTTCTCCACCACCCCATCACTAGGGGCAGTTCAGGTTCCACCAACAGTATCATAACAGCATGGTGCGTGAGGTCTGGAGAGAGCCCAGCCTAGAGCAAGGACCTGGCACAAGTTTGCCCCAACAGTGAGGAAACCTCCATGGGTCCCTTTGCATCGGGGAACTCTGAATGAGAAGGCATGGGGTCAGTTCCCAGGTGGTGGAGTCTCCATCCTCAGAGGTTTGTGGGACTTGGCTCATCTCAGAGCTGACCCAGTCTCCATTCTCGGAGGTTTTCAGGACCGGGGTGGTATTGGAGTGACCCAGTCTCCGTTCTCAGAGGTTTTTGGGACCAGGCTGGTCTCAGAGCAGACCCTGGAGGAGGCTGAACTGGAGCCCCAAGGTTCCTTCCCTGTGATCCTACAATCCCATGGTCCAGCACTGCTGTGTCTTAAAGGTCCCTTTGCGGCAAAGCAGCTCTCAGGCTAAGACTGGACACCAGAAAGCTTAAACCAAAGGGTTTTTCCAGGGAGTGCGGTAATATTGGGGGATTAACCCCTTCAGTGCACCGGGAGAAACCACTGGGGGACCCAGAAAAGGAACCCTCTTTGCACTGAATGTGGTGGTCCCATGGGACTGCGGGCACCTCCAGCCCTCCTGCCCCCTCTGACATGTTTCACTGCTGGTGTAGGCAATTTGGGAATATCATTTGGGGTGTTGGACTCTCAGGAGCTCCCACACTCCACTGTGGGGGCTCAAGGAGTTGGGCTGAGCAGGCAGCACTGCCCACCAGCGTCCCTGGCGCTGGGTGGTGACACCTGTCCCTCTCCCCGGTGGCCCAGTGCACAGTGAAGGCCCTCTATGACTACAAAGCGCAGCGGGAGGATGAGCTATCATTCTGCAAGCAGGCCATCATCCACAACGTCGACAAGCAGGACGGCGGCTGGTGAGGGCGGTTGGATGGTCCCTGGGTGGGCATTGCCATGGGTGGGGGGTGATGGGGACACCCCAGGTGTCATCCTACGGTGGGTTTTAACTGCCTCCTTTTCTGTCCCCTTATCCCTTCTCCAACCACTCCCCAACACCGCATGCAGCATGAACACCCTGTCCCCCCCCTTAATCGGTCTGCTTGCCTTGATCCTCTCACCCCTTGCAGGTGGCGGGGGGACTACGGGGGCAAGAAGCAACTGTGGTTCCCGGCCAACTATGTGGAGGAGATCATCAGCACACAAGCGCAGGAACAGGATGAGGCCGTGAGTGACCTTTCCCCATGCACCTGTTACCAAGGCTGCCTGAGATGCTCCCAGCCTTGCACCAGCCTGGACCCTTATCTGGAGGCTGGGGGATGCTCCCAGCTCCGCTCCAGCCCAGACCATTATCCAGAGGTTGGGGAGTGCTCATGGTCCTGCTCCAGCTTGGATCCTTCACTGGAAGCTGGGGAATGCTCCTGGCCCTGTGTCATTCCAGACCCTTATCCAGAGGCTGAGGGATGGTCATGGTTCTGCTCCAGTCTGGACCCTTATTCAGACTCTGGGGGATGCTCCCAGTCCCGCTCCAGCTCAGACTCTTTTCTGGAAGCTGGAGGATGCTCCTGGCCCCACACCAGCCCAGACCTTTACCTGGAGGCTGGGGGATGCTTAGCCGTGGAGCAGAGCCTGCCAAGAGGGTGTTTTTTACTGTGTTTTGCTTGGACTTAGAGGATTCGGAGGGCTGGAGGGAGCCTGCCAAACAGAGGGGGCACCAGTCTTGGCCCCGCATGCCTGCCCCACCGCCTCTTCTTCCTTCCTCTCTTGCAGTCATCGGAAAACAGCCCCCTGGGGAACTTCCTGAAGGGCTTCATCGATGTGCCGTCCTGCCACGTCGGTGAGTGTCACCAACGTGACCCTGCTGTGGCTACGGGAGCCCACCGGGACAGCACACACCCCACACTGAAGCTCAGTGCCATGAGCTGAGGCTCCCCAAACTTATCACGCAATTGCCAGCTAGGCTCGTGCGTGGCACAGCATGTTGGGGAGCAACGTGGGGTTGGGTTCGGAGGGATTTGGTTGATTTTGGGGGAATTCAGAGGACTTCAGAGGTCTGGATGAATCAGGGGATATTTACCACTGGCTGAAAGGAAAATGCATTTCAACGCACAAAGCTGAAACCATTCATGAGAAAAATGGGACCCTCACAAGAGGAGGACCCCAATGGCTGGTGGGGTGCCAGGGGGGGCTGGTGGGGGCCTGGGAGTGGGACCGCTGAGGTTTCATTTGCTCCACAGAGCCATCCATTGGGAATGTCTTCAAGTAAAGCCCCCCTCTGATGTCCTTATAGTTATCTCCAAAGACGGGAGGAGCTCCAAACCATTTGTCTTCACCATCCATTCCCAGCAGATGTCCCACGCAGCCCAGTCGCTGGACGTGGCCGCGGACACGCAGGAGGAACTCAGCGAGTGGGTGGCCAAGATCCGAGAGGCCACGCAGAACGCCGACGCCAGGGTGAGGGGCACCGGGGTGCAGAGGATGGCGATGGACAGTCCCGTCCCTCAGTGGATGGTCCCCAACATCTCCAAAGGAGGAGGCTGAGGGGAGACTTTCAGCTCCTGTTTTCCCTTGTGCAGATGCAAGAGGGGAAGATCATGGAGCGGAGGAAGAAGATTGCGCTGGAACTCTCCGAACTGGTTGTGTATTGCCGCCCAGTGCCGTTCGATGAGGACAGTAAGAGCTGGAGAAAGGGGGTGGTGGGATAAGCATGGGAAGAGATGGGGTGGGGGCAACAAAGTGGTCATGGCAGACCAACCCATGGGCCACCGGAGAGCCTTGTGTCCTCCACTGATGGTCATCTTGATGCTTTCAGAGATTGGGACAGACAAGGCGTGCTACCGGGACATGTCCTCCTTCCCGGAGACCAAGGCGGAGAAGTATGCCAACCGCAGCAAGGGCAAGAAGTTCCTGCAGTACAACCGGCGCCAGCTCAGCCGCATCTACCCCAAAGGGCAGCGCCTGGACTCCTCCAACTATGACCCGTTGCCCATGTGGATCTGCGGTAGCCAGCTTGTGGCCCTCAACTTCCAGACGCCTGGTAAATCCTGCTCCTGGGGTGGTTGCTGGGCTCATCCCTGCAGGTCACCCCAAAATTCCCATCCCTGGTGTCTCTGCCCTGAGTCCTGTTGCTGGAGGTGGTTTGGATGATCTCTCCAACCTTTGTCCTCATCCCGATGGGGACATTTCCATGCAGTTCTTGGGTCCTTCATGCAAAACCCAGCTGCATCCCTTCTCCAACCAGGGTTGGAGGCTCTTAGTAGGGGGTTTGCCAGGGCAGGACTGTGGGGTCCCTGAGCCCCATGGCTCACAGCTGATCTGTCCCCACGGCCACAGACAAGCCAATGCAGCTGAACCAGGCACTCTTCATGCTCGGTGGTCGCAGCGGCTACGTCCTGCAGCCTGACATCATGAGGGATGAGACGTTCGACCCCTTCGACAAGAACAGTCTGAAGATTGTGGAGCCCATCACAGTGCAGCTGCAGGCAAGTGGGCGAGGACAGCAAGGTGACCTGAGAGGTCACCATCAAGATGGGGTCTTCCTTCTTCCTTGGTTTTGGGTCAACTAGGGTTGGTTTTTACATGTTTCAGCCCCATATTTTCTCCATGGAGATCATTACCCCATGATCTCTTCAGTTTGTTGGTCTTTCTCCACTTGCAGCATCATTTTTCCCAGGGCAGAACCCCGCAATTGCACAGAGCTGAGCCCAGCCTGAGCATGAGCGAGGTGGAGGGTAAAGTAGCTAAAACAAACCCCGAAGCACCTTACCCAACCCTTGGGTAATTTTGGCGTTAGGGCTGGGACAGGTTGGTTTGTAGGCACCTGACTCTTGAGCATGGCATGAATCCAGAAAAGGTTTTATAAATCATTTGGCGGATACAGCTAAAATCAAGCCAAACCTAGTCCAAGGTCATAAATAAGGTGTGGTGTGGCTAATTATGGCCACAAAGCTTTTGGCAAGCCCAAAACACCCAAAATTTTTTATGCTGAGGGTGGTGAGACACTGGCCCAGGTTGCCCAGAGAGGTGGGAGATGCCCCATCCCTGGAAACATTCCAGGCCAGGTTGGACGGGGCTCTGAGCAACCTGCTCTAGTTGAAGATGTTCCTGCTCATGGCAGGGGGTTAGACTAGATGGTCATTAAATGTCTCCTCCAACCCAAACCATTCTGGGATTCTATGATTCTAAAATGGCCAAGCCACGGGGTTGCCCTGGAGAGTCCTTCTTCGTCTGATATAGCCAAACCTCACCTTCCTCTTCCTCCTGCAGATCCTCGGTGCCCGGCACCTACCCAAGAACGGGAGGAGTATCGTGTGCCCCTTCGTGGAGGTGGAGGTGTGCGGCTCCGAGTATGACAACAGCAAGAACAAGACGGACGTTGTAGGTGAGGGTTCACGTGGATGACGTTCCCACCCAGCCCTTGAGCCTGGTGACAGGTGGGGATGATGGGACACCCCTAACTGTGCCCTTTGGGGTCCTCTTGGACATGTGGGTGATGGAGCTGGTTTTTGTGGAGGAGTGAAGAGAACAGGCATCTCCCACTTCCGTGCTGGTGCCATGCAGGTGATGTCCAGGTGTCCAGCCCCACCCTGACCCTCCTTGCTTTCTCCTCACCCCCCAGCTGACAACGGCTTCAACCCCGTCTGGCTCTTCAAGCAGTTTGTCTTCGACATCAACAACCCCGAGTTCGCCTTCCTCCGCTTCGTGGTGTATGAGGAGGACATGTTCAGTGACCCCAACTTCTTGGCACAAGCCACCTTCCCCGTCAAGGGCCTCAAAACAGGTATGGTCCTTCCATCTGTACCATCATCATCATCATCATCATAGAATGCTTTCGGTTGGAAGGGACCTGTAAAGGTCATCTGGTCCAACCCTTCTGTAATTATCATCATCATCATGATCATCATCATCTTCTCGGGGATCTGGCCAGGGTGAGGAGCTCAGACCCTGCCATGGGGCTGAGCTCTTGTGGTGGTGGTGTTTCCAGGCTACCGGTCGGTGCCATTGAAGAACAGCTACACCGAGGACCTGGAGCTTGCCGCCCTCCTCATCCACATCGAGATCATCAATGCCAAGGCAGGTGGCCCAGGTGGCTTGGGGAACTCCATGCCTCGGTTTCCCCAGCTGAAGCAAGGGGGAACAGCACGCTGGCTTGTCCTGTCTAACCCACCAGCCTCATACCCTTGTGTTGGAGCAGGAGGAAGATGAGGAGAACCTCTACTCATCCATCCAGCAGCTACGGGACCGCGCCAGTGAGCTCTCCAGCCAAGTCTCCAGCTACGAGCGCACCAATGGCTGCGACTCCCGCTACCAGCAGCGCCTCGATGAGCTGCGGGCAGCCCAGGAGCGGCTCATGGAGCTCACTGAAGTCCGCAACCGCAAGTGAGTTTCCCCTCCCCGTGGCTTCAGGAGGTCCCTTTCAGGAGGGTCCCTAAGGCCATCAACCTTCTCCCCACCAGGTTGATGGAGAAGAAGAAGAGGGACCGGCAGATGGTCACCAAACGCAGCTGAGCTGGTTGGGTGTGAGCCCACCATGGCCCCCCCCAGCCACCTCCTCTCCTGCTGCGAAGGGAGGTGGGGTGGCCGGATCCAGACCCCCCCACGCCTGGGGCTGGGTGATAATGGTGTGACAAATTTGGGGACAAAAGGGGACTTCGGGTAGTTCTGCCTGTGACATTTCTCCATCTGGGCGAGGCAGGAGGTAGGATGCTCCCGTGTAAATCCCAGGCACCTCTAGCTTCGTCCCATGTCCCCTGGGGTTGGTGGCCATGTCCCTGTCCCCACGGGGTGGCCACCATGGCTCCTCTTCACCCCACATCCTCCGTGTCCCACCACCCCATGGCAGGGGGAGGGCTGCGATGATCCCCACAACCAATGGGGAAACTGAGGCACAGATGCCCAGACGGCCCANGGGCACAGGGGGGGACCCCAAAATGTCCGGAGATGCCCCTGGCATGGGCACGGGCATGAGGGAACGGGGGACCAGGTCTAGGGATGTCCCATGGGGCAGGGTGGCTGGTGACAGGGTGCCCTGAGCAGGTATCAGGCAGACTCGGGCACTGAGGTGACCCCGGGGGGGGGACAAAGGGATGTCCCCGAGGTGACGCCAGCATTGGCACCAAACCGTGGGAATGGGGACAGGTCCTGCTGGTAAAGCCAATGGAGGTGGTGCCCGGTGAGGCGGTGGCTGGGGACATCTTGGGGTGTCCCCCGGGGTTGGGGTGTCCGGGCGGGGGGATCTGTGTATTCTTTGTATGAAAATAAATCTATTTAGCCAATATTTATACCTCGTCGCCGTGGCCTGGTGTCCCCTCCCACCAGCTCTGCCCACCACTGCCAATGTCCCCAGGGTGGGTGATGTCCCCAGGGTGGTGGTTCGGTCATCCTGGATGCAGTGTGTCACCCTTGTCCCCACGACATGTGTCCCAGCAGTGGTGGGGACACCCAGGCAGTGCGGCGGTGGGCAGGGCCACCCAGGGAGGGGACACAGGATGCAGGACACGGAACACAAGGCACAGGGCCAGGGGGACACACAGCTATGGCAATGTAGGGTCATAGGGGCCATGGAGACAAATGGCCATGGGGACACAGGACACAGGGCTCTGGAGTTTCAGGGACTGTGGGGACAGGGGACACAGGGCTATGGGGACACACAGCTATGGGAAAGCAGAGACTATGGTGACATGGGACACACAGTCATGGGGCCACAGGGCCATGGGGACACGGGGCCATGGGACATAGTAGACAGGGACATGGGGACACACAGTTATGGGGACATGGGACACATGGTTATGGGGCCACAGGGCCACAGGTCACAGGACACAAGAGACAGGGCCATGGGGCCTGGGGACACATGATCATGGGGGCACATGGTCACAGGGACACGGGGCTGTGGGGACACAGGGCCATGGGGACATGGGCCATGGGGACAGAGGGCTATGGGAACATGGGATACGGTGCCATGGGGAACACAGACCATGGGGACAGGGGACAGAGGACACAGGGCCATGGGGACAGGGGACACATGACACAGGGCCATGAGGACACGGGCCGTGGGGACACAGGACACGGGCCATGTGCTGTTGGGGCAGAGGACACAGGGCCATGGGGACAGGGGACAGAGGACACAGGGCCATGGGGACAGGGGACAGAGGACACAGGGCCATGGGGACAGGGGACAGAGGACACAGGGCCATGGGGACAGGGGACACAGGACCGCGGGGACATGGACCCCTCCCGCCCCGCTGGGTCCCAGCAGGGGGCGGGGCGATGCAGCCACGCGTCCCGCCCTCTCCCTTTCATTGGCTGCTCTCCTCGCCCTCCGCCTCTTCCCATTGGCTGGCGAGCCGGCGGCGGCAGGGTGGGCCGGAAGCGGTCGGCGTTCCCCCCCCCATGAGAGACGGAAGAGCGGGGCCGGAGACGGTGANTAATTCCGCTTTAATTTTAATTATCTGGCGCTTTCCGGCTTCCTCGCAACATAATCCATCAGGTTTCGGCCCCATTTAAAGCACCGCAAGCCCAAACATCGCACCTTAGCCTGGATGTGCTTTTATTTCTATTAACCTGTGAGGGAATTGCGTATGTTCTGTTGTTAAAGAGATAGTTTGCTCTTGGTTTTCGTGAGGAAAAGGGATTACTCTTGGTTTTCATGAGGAAAACAGTTTATTCTTTGGGGAGGAAAATGGTTTATTCTGGTTTTCCTCTTTTGGCAGCAGTTAGAGCACCGTAGGTTTTCTTGTATTTCATGTGGAGAGAGAACTTTAAAAAAAAAAAAGTAAAATAAAACCATGGTCCTGAAAATGCAAGATTGAGTTAGGGGGGTTTGGGACACAGAATGTTATTGTTTAGTTCTGTCCTTTAAAAATCACGGAATCTCCAGCCTTTACTCCACCAGCAGAGCTACAAAACGTCGTCAGCGAGTTGCGTGGATGGGAAATAAGGGAACTGCTGCATGCCACGGCGTTTCTTCCACTTCCACCGCCTGCTGTCGCCTTCCAGCTTGTGTATGGCAGAGCAGGGGGGGGGTGTCACCCTGGCATGGCCGCCCCTGTGTACCCCCATAGCACCTTGTGTCTTCGAGGGGGGGGTCAGCCCGGAGTGAATTTTGCTGGATTCCCTGCAGATTTGGTGATGTGCTGGCAGGAGTCACTCGGTAGAAAGAAGGAGGAGCGTGAGCGTGGTTTGCAGGGCCCTGCCTCGCTGCCGCACATTCGGTTCTTGAATTGATACACGTGAAATTAGCCACGCTGGCAAAGCCAAGTGGGTGCTAATTGAGGATACCCATGTTTTTTTGGGGGGGTGGGGTGGGGTGTGTCTGTCATTCCATTTTGAGACCAGACCTTCAGCTGCAGCAAACGAGCGTTGCCCAAAAGCAGTACAGCAGCATTTAGATCAGGTCTCCAAGCCACCTTCCTACCCATTAAGGTTAAAAACATAAGAGTGGAAGGGAGATAGCTGCCACGATGAGCCCAAACACAAGGGAAGCTCCAGGATCTGATCGGGCATTGTGTGATTATTATTTTTTTTTTCAACTGTCTTTTCCTAATACTTTTAAAAATGAGTTCTCTTGGTATTAATCTCCAGGGAAGTCCCCAGTAACGCTGCCCTCCTTGCTGAGCTCTCTGCAGCCTTTCTCTTCAAGCTCTGCCTACGTTTTCCTCCCAACCCACCCATTTGTTGTTCTTACGAGCAGCTGCATTCATGCTTCCTGCCGCAATGCCCCGAGTGTGCTTCTACTTCCCTTAATTACATCTGCTCAATTCCTCCTCTCTCCATTTCGAACTTTGCAGAAACTTCTACCAGGTAGCCCGTAGTGGAAACCCCTTTTTTTCCTTTCTTAATTTCCTCCATGGGCTAGAAACGGGCACATCTCTTATTTTTCTCTGTATTGGCCAGGTTCTGTCCACCTGCAGGATGATGTTTCTATATTCACCCCATTTTTATGTTGTAACAAAATGTCTGGATCCTGGCTGTGCGTGGTACCGTCAAAAGTGAGATGGGGAGGGGTAAAACACGTGAGAATTTAGAATTGAAGCGTAAAAATGTACTTCTTATTCCAGATATTTGGACTTCTTTTTAATATATTTGTTTTGAAAGATGGTGATCTTTAATGCCTCAGCATAGCAATGTGGTAGGTGCCGTGCTTTGCGTGTGTTTTGAATATTAATGTGCTTTGTATTTTGAATATTAGTGTGCTTTAACATGACATCGAAGAACTCTAGTCGCAGTCTAGAACTCCCTTTTTAGAGAATTTTTAAAAGGCAGAATTTAGCCTTTGCCCCACTCCTGCAAGTTAGGATGAAAAGAAAGCAGGAGGTGGAATTTAATGAGGCAGTTCTGGCTGTACCATGTTGTCGAGAACAGGACAGACGAGATGCCGCTCTGTGCAGCTTCTTACTGGGAGGGTTTAGTAGAGAAGACAGAGCCAGACTCGTCCCACGGATGCACATTGTGGGGACAAGAGGTGATGGGACAAGCAGGAACGTGGGAAACCTTGGTTAGATGTTTGTTTTTTCTTTTCCACCGTGAAGGCAATCAAACACTGTGTCCCTGCCCATGGCAGGGGGACTGGAACTAGATGATCTTTAAGGTCCTTTTCAACCTAAACCATTCTATGAAACACTGGAACAAGGGACCAGGGCGGCTGCAGGATCTCTGTCCTTGGAGATGCTCAAAACTCAACCGGGTGAGGCTTTGAGCAACCTGCTTTGAGTGCGGGGTTGGGCTCGAGACCTCTACCAACCTGAATTCTGAGATCCCACGATAACATGCATGTCTCTTCACTGGTGTGACTCTCCCGTTTCTCACAACCCAGGGGAATGACGATGACCAGCCTCCTGCCTTCAGCAGGGGACGGGAACTGCTATTACATCCTGACAGAAGACTGTGCTTATGGCAGCAAGTACTTCCAAGCTGGGAACATGTGCTTCTGCAGCGAGAGAAGTTACCTGCGCAACTTCTCCGATGACGGGCCCCCGGCTTGCTTCTTGAAAGTCATCATGCTGGATGACAGCTCCACCGTCACGATAAAAGTAGAAATCCTGCAGCCTGTGCGCGAGGAGATGGCCGTCTTCCTCCTGGCCATCAGCAGCCACAACGAACGCTTGAACTATTTCTTGGAGAGGCTGAGCCTTGAAGCGGCTCTGCGGGCAGTGCTGGGACAAAAAGTGATGGTGGAGGTTGACCGGCAATATTTCCCTGGAATCGTCCGCTACATTGGGAGCATTTCCAAAAACACTTTGGCTGTGCTGTCGCCGTTCTTCTTCGGGGTGGAATTGCAGGTAAAGTGGCCGAGAAAGTAAGTTTCTTATTTTCCTGTAATGTTTGCTTTTGCTTTTCTGCACAACGTATGCAATGTGCTTTTCTGGCGTGTTTTCAGGGCGAGGGAGAAAACAGAGGGTGCAGCGATGGATCTTACAACGGCACTGAGTATTTCAAGTGTAAGCGGAACTGCGGGATCTTCCTGCCGTTTAGCAGAGTCCAGTTTACACCTGCACCAGATGACGACTATATGAAACAGAAGCCAAAAGCAGACACGAAGGAGGGGGTTCCTGTGAAAGTGGGAGATGCTGTTAGCTTCTACGTGGACGAGGTTCTCACAAAAGGAATAGCGATGGCAGTTTACAGGGAAGGAACCCAATGGTTCGTTAAAGTTTGTCCGGTAAGAGCAGTCTCGCTGCCTTTTCTTGGTTTGGGGGGATTTTTTAAAAAAAAACTATGTTCTGGTGGGACATTAAAGAGAAGTGGATGGAATGTCTAAAAGGGTCATGAGATTACATGCAAATTTTCCAGGCCTGTTTGGAAAAATTGGTTCATATTCCAGGAGTACCCGATGTCTGATAAAGCATTTAGCTGATAGATTTTTATTTTTTTTTTTGCTCTCCTTTCAGGAAGAAGAAGGAACAACTGACATTTTCAGAGAAATCCCTATGGACTCTGTTGTGAAGGAAAGCTTGCAAAGTAGGTTACCATCAGATGTGTCTGCCCTGTGTACCTTCCCGGGGATTTAGCATTTATTTCTTCTCTGCAAGGTACTGCTGAGCTGAAAGTCCAACAAAAGCTTCAGCTAGTCCCAATTTAGTTGATCAGGAGACAGAGAAGGTCCACGGAAAAAGTCTCAAGTTCTGGCGAAAATTTTTTGCGTGAGGCAACTAAAGCTGAGCCTCCTCATTTATCAGGAGGAAGAAAAGAGAGTCTGATTGCAATGCATAAGCATTTCCTAGGGGAGAAGGCACCACTGGTTAACAAGTCTTTAATTTAGCTGTAGAAGGTGGAGCAGGAGTCTCATCCTGATGCCAGACAAACTGAGGAAGGCGCAGATGCCAGCAGCGATGGTGTGAGTCATTGGACAAGAGAAGAAATTAGTGGAATCTCTCTGTTGCCATCAAAAGACACTGTGCAGCTGTGAGGGCCAGCCCGAGGGGAGCCATCATTAGGCTCTTCACTTGAGTTGATTCATCTCACTAAAAGCAGAAAAACAATTTGAAAATAACCCTCTTGCTGCCGTGTCGTAGTCCGAAATGGCTCTGTAAAGGGCTGGATTAGCCTCGGGGCCAGCGAGAGGCTGAAGTGTGCAGCCTTGAGCAGGGAAACAAGGAGCAGGATCATCCCCTCTCAGCCTGTTAGACCAGCTTAGCAGTATCACTGGGAATTACGCCTTATGGCTCTGGTGCTTGGCTTCATGCTTGTCCGTGTGGTCTATAATTTCAAAATAGACCTGCTATTAAATGAGATCCATTAAGTGTCTGTCATTAGGTGTTGACTTCTTAACCTCATTTGACATTTTGTGTTGCCTCCCAGGTTTATTTTCACCCTTCGAGTCCGACATGGGCTTGGGACACCCAAACCAAATGAAACGAGAGATAAGCGAGAGCGCTGAGGAGTGTGAAAGCAGGAATTCATCCCTGGAGGTGAACTCCATGGTCCAGATCACCTTGGACAAGGGAAATCAGGTTTCGGGAATCATCCGCTGGTTGGGCTACCTGCCCCAAATTAAGCACAAAATGGCAGGAGTTGAACTGGTAAGGAGCAAAATATTTCCTGCTGTGAGATTGTGTATCAGAATGGGCAGGTCTTGGTTGCTCTTGTCTTTTGAGACCTTCAGCTGGTGGCTGGGGTCTGTGACGTGTCAAGAGTCTGAACTGTGAGGGCAAGCACATGATTGTGCCCTCCCTTAGGCTGGAAGAGTGAGCCTGCGGAATGATTACGAAGGTTGGTTTGCTCTCCAAGAGCAATGTTATTGGAATGTGGGACGGAATAATCACGAATCCTACAAGCAGCATCAGTAGATTCAAAATATAACCAGAATAAATGAAAACAGTCAACAAAATGGGACCAAACTTGTACACAGCTCTTAAGATATTAAAATGGCCATGTGGGGGATGGCACCTAATTCGTGGAAAGCCTGCTCTCGTGTTATTCCTCAATGCTCTTTTCCCAGGATGAAGACAAGGGGGTTACTGCTGGTGAATGGCTGGGCAAATACTACTTCCACTGCGCTCCAAAGCGTGGCCTCTTCGTGAAGCTGCAGTCCTGCCAGCCCGACGTTCGCTTCCAGTGTTCGCGCAACAGTGAGCTGAGCCTCGTGGATTACAGTGAGTTCTCTGTGGAGAGGGGAGACAGTGCCGTGCTGGGACAAGGCACGCTCTGGAGAAGCCTCATGTGTAATTCCTTAATCAGCGGTTTAATATTCTTCATTTTCTTTGAGCATTCCAAAAGTTGACTGTTTTAAGGATGTTGAGGTTGCCATGGTGGTATTTATAGGGAATGCCCCACAAATAGGAGAGATAGTAATTAATTTATTACAGGGATAATGTAGACTAGGGCATTGGATATAGGATCGTAGAATCATAGAATGGTTTGGGTTGGAAGGGACCTTAAAAATCATCTAGTTCCAACCCCCCCTGCCCTGGGCAGGGACACCTCCCACCAGCCCAGGTCGCTCAACGCCCGATCCAGCCTGGCCTTGAACACCTCCAGGGATGGGGCAGCCACAGCTTCTCTGGGCAACCTGGGCCAGGGGCTCACCACCCTCAGAGTAAAAAATTTCTGCCTGATATCTAATCTAAATCTCCCCTTTTTCAGTTTGAAGCCATTATCCCTCATTCTATCACTACATGCCCTTGTAAAAAGTCCCTCTCCAGCTTTCTTGTAGTCCCCCTTCAGAGACTAGAAAGCTGCTATCAGGTCTCCCCGGAGCCTTCTCTTCTCCAGGCTGAACCCCCCCAACTCTCTCAGCCTGTCCTCCCAGCAGAGGGGCTCCAGCCCTCCCAGCATCTCCGAGGCCTCCTCTGGCCCCGCTCCAGTAGCTCCGTGTCCTTCTGCTGTTGGTGGCCCCAGAGCTGGAGGCAGCACTGCAGGGGGGTCTCCTCCGAGCGGAGCAGAGGGGCAGAATCCCCCCCCTCGCCCTGCTGCCCACGCTGCTGGAGATGCAGCCCATGATGCGGGGGGCTTTCTGGGCTGCCAGCGCACATTGCCTGCTCGTGTTGAGCTTCTCATCAACCAACACCCCCAAGTCCTCCTCCTCCTCAGGGCTGCTCTCAAACCATTCTCCACCCATCCTGGATTTGTGCTTGGGATTGCCGCAACCCAGATGCAGGTCCTTGCACTTGGCCTTGTTGAGCTTCATGAGGTTGGCATGGGCCCTTCTTTCAAGCCTCTCCAGATCCCTGTGGATGGCATCCCTTCCCTCCAGCGTGTTGACTGCACCACGCAGCTTGGTGTCATTGGCAGTTGGTGTCATCGGTGCTCTCAATGCCACTGTCCATGTCACCAACAAAGATGTTAAACAGCACCAGTCCCAGAACTGACCCCTAACCAATAGGGCAATGTATTGTGATTGTCTCTAGAAATGAGGTCTCTGTGGCATGGATATGTTGGAGAAGGGGAAGCTGGCAGGAAATGTAGAGGGGTAACAAAGGATAGAAGTCCAGAGCAACAGTCTTTGCAAGGCATTGTGAAGGCTGCAAGCAAGGCAGGGTTCTTCTGCCTGTGGTTTTCAGGGCAGAAGAAAAAGTCTTGTATAACTGAGACCTGAATATGAGCAAGTGTTTTAGGTCTAGGGCCTGGCCTCACTACTGCGTGTTAAATGTGGCTCTGGAGAATTGGAGTGGGTAACTCAGACCCCATGGCCAAGATGTCAGGTGATAACGGTGTTGCACCTGGGGATTGAGAAATCAGAGGTAGCTTGGGAAGGGGGAGAGGATTATATCAATTTTAATTTAGAGCTTGATGTGACGATAAGACATTCACAAGAAGATGCGGGGAAGCACAGGTCGGTATTCTCGTTTGAACAGGAAGAAATTCCTCCAGAGCAGAGAAGACAGTGTGAACTAGCCGTTTAGAAACTGTAAATGAGATCATTCTAAATGAGAAGACAGGATTCTTGTAAGGACTGCCCAAAAACTGGGAGCAGGGACAAGGAAGAATGTCTTAAGGACATGCTAAAGAGAGGGGCTTGAGTTACAAGGGGAGAATGCTGAAGAAACCAGGAAAGACCAGTTTGAGAAAGCCACCTGTGAAGCTGAAGGAGATGACAGGCCGGTGGCATAAGGCTATTAAAGCACAGTTGTCTGTTTGTCCCCTTGGCTACTGGAGTCACAGGTCTTCCAACAGAGAGATCCCAACGAGCAGCACCAGCTTGTTTGTAGCTCTTTTGTCTTCGTTTTACTTGGCATAACGATGGCAGAGGCGGTATGGATTGCTAGGGCATGTCTCTAGTGAAGAAAAGATGTTTTTGGTCTCCGTTTCCAGTAGATGAATTATTAAAGAGACAAATCATCCCAGCGTGGCTGAGTCCCAGCAGGAGCGGCGCAGAAGAGCGTGGCACTGACTTCTGAGCGGAGCAGGCCTCTGGGGCATTGGGGAAGGGCTGAGCTGACCCAGATAAGGTGGGAAGCTAAAGGGAGTTGCTTCTGTTCCTTCTTTTGCAGGAGGACAAGAAGTTCTTCCGCAGGTTCCAGACAGTTTTCCCCCTCTCAGGAATGAGACAGCGGTGCATGTCCTGCGAGGGCGGATGAAGGGGATCCAAGGCCACTGTAATTCCTGCTATATGGACGCAGCTCTTTTCAGGTAAGGACTTGCTTGGGTGTTGCCGTTTCATTAAATGAGTGGTTTTTTTAATTGGGCAGAGCCCTAAACTGCAACCCTCCCCTGGACTTCCAAGGTGGCTGGAAATTTACCCGGTATAGAGCAGACTATAACTGTGTGGAGATGCAGCCTTGATGCTTGCTGCTTTTTGATCTCCTTCCTAATCTGGTGGGTTCTCAGGCCCTGAAGTAGCCCTCGTGAGGACCTAAGGTACCCGTGTGTCTGTCATGCAGGGCGGTGAGAGATCGTAGTTCTCTGGACTCGGACCGTGCCGACTCTGTCACTGGAGGTAATGGCTGGAAAGATTTCAAAGAAACCGCCCAGGAGGTCCCAGCTTCACTGTGCAGCACTGTTTGGAGAGGAAAAGACTCAGTGGTGCCCCCCCCGAGCAGTTTTGGCTGCAAAGTACGAGATTTCATTCTCTCTGAGCTGTTTCCGTGCTTACTACCAGTGTTCATTAAACCAGATGTGGTTTATCTCACTGCGGAGACACGCTGTCGCTCACCTTTCTGTAATTGCATGCATCGACCGTTGAAAATAAAAGCCACCGACTGTCACCAGGCACAATGGTTGGGTTCTAACTACTGTTGCAAACCCATCAGACTTACACCCTTCACACTCTTTTCACAGCCTCTTCTCCTGTACGTCCGTGCTGGACTCTATGCTCTTCAAGCCGTTCCCGCTGTGTGACAGGAATGTCCAGAGCATTCTGCGGGATGAGATTGTTAATCCCCTCCGGAAGTGAGTATAGTATGCGGGAATCCTGGAGGTCATCCGTCTGCCTTCAGACCTTCTCTGCTGCCCTGTCAGATGGCACCTGTGACTGAGGGAGGGGGCTACCTGGAGGGGTTTCTCCTCTCAGCCACATCCAAAGGTCTTAAAATCAGGTTCTTCCTCCAGTTGGTCCCTTCCCCGGGTTGTGAGGCTGTCACGACTCCTGCTGCATGTGTGTGTGTCTCCCCTGCTTAGATTGAAGCCTTGAGAGCTGCGGCTCTCAGTCAAAGGACAAAAAGAGGATTCCTGAGGTTCAGAACATCTCTGTGGGGGAACCCTGGAGTTGATGAAGCAGTGGCATTGCAGTTAGTCCCAAAGGCAGTATGCGATGCCAGGCTGGATGAGGGTAAACCATGTCGTGAAAGCTAAATTCTCTGGAATTTCTATCAAAGATAGCAGGTTCTTTCCTCATCCTTCCTAGAGACTTGTGGAAGAGAGGCATGGAGAGCTGATTGAACATAAAACATCAGCATCTTCCTTGAGGACCAGAGTCCTGGCACTGGCAGCAGAAATACAACCCTGGGGTGTTCTGTGATGCTGAGATGTGATTGAGAGCAGCCCAATAGAGAAGGACTTGGGGATGAAAAATCGGACATGAGCTGACAACGTGCGCTGGCAGCCCAGAAAGCCCCCCACACCCTGGGCTGCATCCCCAGCAGCGTGCGCAGCAGGGCGAGGGGAGGGGATTCTGCCCCTCTGCTCCGCTCTGGGGAGACCCCCCTGCAGTGCCGCCTCCAGCTCTGGGGACAGCAGGAGGACACGGAGCTGTTGGAGCGGGGCCAGAGGAGGCCCCGGAGCTGCTGGGAGGGCTGGAGCCCCTCTGCTGGGAGGACAGGCTGAGAGAGCTGGGGGGGTTCAGCCTGGAGAAGAGAAGGCTCCGGGGAGACCTTGTGGACTTTCAATAAAGGAATGGGGCTTGTAAGAAAGATGAAGAGAGCATTTTTACCAGGGACTGTAGTGATACGACAAGGGGAAATGGTTTTAAACTGAAAGGTTAGATTTAGATTGGACATAAGGAAGAAATGTTTTAGGCTGAGGGTGGTGAGCCCCTGGCCCAGGTTGCCCAGAGAGGTGGGAGATGCCCCATCCCTGGAAACACTCCAGGCCAGGCTGGACGGGGCTTTGAGCAACCTGCTTTAGTGGAAGGTGTCCCTGCCTGTGGCGGTGGGGTTGGACTAGATGATCTCTAAAAGCCCCTTCCAACCCAAACTATTCTATGATCCCATGATTTACATACACTGGAGAGATCATCGGCTGCTTCTTGTTTCTAGGACCGGCTTCGTCAGGGCTCGGAGCGTGATGCACCTTAGGGAGCAGCTAACTGAAAAGGGCCAGTGTTCAAGCTTTACCAACGCTGAGAAAGGTCATGTGCTCTCTGGGGCCTTCCCCGGGCTGCTTCGTTCTGCGCCGCCTCATCCAGGCACCAGGCTGACAGCGTAATTGTATGCTTCTCCCAGGCACGTGCATTAATGTGCCTGCTCTGCTGTTCGTTTATGCAAAACTGCCCATGTAAAATACTTTCCGCTTTTAAAACTCTACTCTGAAATTTGTCCTGACGTCTGATAGAAAGATGGGAATTGTGGGGTCTCGTACCTGGTGGCAGCTGTTGCCAGGAGGGGAGAAGATCTGTGCGAACGGAATTTAAACAAGGGAAATTTCCTCAACCTTTATACTTTGAGTTATACCCCGATAAATCCAGTCCCGATGTCCCTGCTAGAATCCAGCCTGATTTATCCTTTTGCCAAGATCGGCTTGTCTTTGAGTTCTGATAAGTCATTTTAGGTTCCTCAAAGACTGTAGCCTTGTTTTAAATAAGACGGAAAACACCTGTAGCCGAAGCCCACCTCTCTCTGGTTCCAATCACCACGTTCCCATCCAAGCACAGCAAGGCCCCCCCTAGTTCACAACAAGAAAACAGATTACGCCAGCGCCAAACATCACCGCAACAATCCATAAGTACATGGATAGTAAACAAGTGGCGTTGATTCTTCCAGAAACAGCAGGTGTCTTGTCAGTCAACAGCACTTGCGTTTTGTACTATTGCGTATTTATTTTAGCCAGGGATAGTTTAACCGCTCGGTTTCTTGAATTTCCATAGCTGTCCCCGATTTCACTTTGGGTTTATACTGTTGGTGCTAGCAGCAACTCTCTGTTAAGGTCTCTGAGATAGCGTCGCTGCGGTGGCCCAGCTTTTAAGAGTGTAGTATCTGAGCCTTGGTTTGCTTTTTTTCATGCTCACCCTAGGATTTATGCATTAACCACTTGCTCTCAGTTTTTAGCCCGATTTTCCCCTCACCTAGAGTAAAAGAGGAGATTCCGGGTTCACGAAATGCTGGCTCATGTTTATCTGGCAGCTTTTGCGTTCTGGATGCAGTGGGGCAAGGGAGCATTCCTGGTGTGACCCATGCTTTCCTCTGACTTTCCAGATCCTGAGGAGTTCCTCAATCTCATAATGCAGCAGATCCTGGGAATAGAGCCACTCTTGAAACTGCAGTAAGTTTCCGTATTTAAGTGATACAATTTACCCAGGCCAAGCTCGTTAGTTATCCACCTCACCATCACCGGGGTGTTACTTGCACCTTTTCACCGAGGCTTCGGAGGCACAGCTCTGAGTTGCGTGCAGCTCCTCTCTTGCTCTCTGTGCGATCTTGCTTGTTGTGGTCTTGTCCCGGGTGACGCGTCCAAGAAAAGACGCTTCCAAACTCTCCCTGGAGGTGCCGCCTTCAGAAAATGGTGATTAAAAACCTTGTCTCATCCTTAGGGAGAGCCAGCAGGGGTTCGGGAAATGTAGTGTCCAGCTTCAGCGCAGAGCCAGCAGTATCCGCCAGCCTTTGGATGTGCTTGGGATGGGTCCAGACTGTCAAGCTGGCTCAGGTCCTGCAGCCTCTCAAACAGGCAGTCCACGGATGCAGTCCCAGTTTTTCAGGACTCTACAAAGAGGATGAGAGGCTGAAGGAAGCCAAAAATAACTGTGCTGTTCAGGAGCACAGAAGGGGATTGTTCGGTTTCTGCGCTCCTTTGTTGAGACGTCAGTCAAGCCGTAGATCGTGGAGTACTCGGAAAGGCTGAGCACAAAGATGACTCTGTGCTGCAGCTCCCCTGCAGAGGGTCATCTGAAGGAAATCCTTTCTCTGCTGGCTCAGGGATGTAGGGGTTGCGGGAGATCTGCTGTGCACAGCTCACCTTTTGAATGCACCGAGTTTTGCTCTCTGGCTTTTGTATGTGCAGTTAGAAATAGATCTTTCATCTGAGAAGGAGTTTGCCGATTGTGCCGTAGCGCAGTGGATTTTAAAAATACTGCAATGTCTTTTAGTATTTACGTTGACGAGGGGAAAGCGAGTTCTGCTCCTAGGAGCAGGATGTGATGCTATGGAGGGATAATGAGGCTGAAGATGGTGCCTGTATCCTCCTCTCATTACATGTATTTAGTATTTCTGGGTGGAAAAAATCCTTCCTGTCAGCGTTGCATCAAGCAGCCCTTGGTGCCTTGGGCCCAGAAGCTCTTGCAGGACAACTAGTATGTCCCTCTGGGAGCTCAGATGTTTGTGGCACTGCATAAACAAGCCCCGTGCCCACTCCTTGCAGGTCGGGAAGCCAGGAGGAGCAGCAGGACTGTTACTGTTACCAGATTTTTATGGACAAACAGGAGGATCTGGTGGTTCCCGACGTGCAGCAGTTAGTGGAACACTCCTTCCTGACTTACGATCTGAAGCTAGTGGAGGTGAGCCCAGCTACCTTCCACCTCCGCTGCTATCTGCCACCTCTTTCTTGCTTCCTCCAACATTCCTCTGCCTGCCGGTGGGTCTGCAGTGGCTCTAATACGTCCGACGCTGCAAAGAAGCAGGATATGGCCACAAGAGAGAGGTCTTGGGGAATCTGAGGGTGACCTGGGTAGAGGGCTGTGCTTTCCCTGTTGCCGTTTTGTCTCGTGAATAACTAGAGCAGAAAGTCTTTCCTCCCAGCAGCAATATGAAGAGAAGAGGCTCTGGGACTTGTCTGTTCTGACCTGGTCATTTATTTGCTTTTCTTTTCCCAGATCCCATCTTGCTTCATTATCCAAATGCCGCGTTTTGGGAAGGAATACAAAATGTTCAGCAAAATCATTCCTTCCTTGGAGCTGGATATAACAGATCTGCTGCTTGACAGTAAGTTGGTGGGCAATGGTAAAGCTGCTGGCTGGGACTGCGAGCAACCAGGTGACAGATCTCGCCTCTTTGGGTTGTGAGCAGATGTGAGGTGGGCTCATGGTGTGATTCTTCTTCCCTGACCACCGGTTTTGGCAGGACAAGTCGGATTTCAGGTGAGACCTGGAGAAGACGCATCCTCTCACTCGTGTTGCCCCTGCAGGTCCCAGGGAGTGCTGCGTGTGTGGGGACGTTGCCACCCTGGAGTGTTCCGAGTGTTTTAAAGACAAGGTATTTGCAGCTACGGGCCTGAAGCAGTTCTGCAGCGCCTGCTCCAGACAGGTATTTGTTTTCTTTGACTGCTCACGAAATCTGCCTCGGTGGCTGACAGCAGAACCCCACAAAATACCCGAGTTTCCCCTGCTGTCCCTGCAGCCATTCAGGTTGGGCACAACGGGGCTCCTTCCTGAGCATCAGTCCCACCACCTCCATCAGCTGCATGATGCTGCACATTATTGAACCTTCTGCTTGCACAGAGCCTAAATAAGGACTGATCCTGCGCGGACTGAGTGCTGGGCCCTCCACGCTGTCTCACCAAGAGCATTCCTACATCTTTCTGGCCTTTCTTGGAGCGTGGCAGGCTCCCGTCTCGGCTTCTTGCTGCCAACCTGTCAACACAATGCCATTCTCTGGCACGTAGGGAGGAGTCGGCCGCACAAGAGGCAGATCAGTAGGGAATAAACTGGTGATCTGACCCCTGCACGCTCCTCTTTCAGGCCAGGTTCAGTTCTGCCCGCTCAGCAGGGCCACCCCATCCTCTCTCCTCAGGTTCACTCCCACTACCGACGGAAAAAGCACAAACCAACCAGGCTGCACGTCCCAGAAGAGTTTCACAGCCGGAACCCCCGGGGCAGCCAACAGGTCCCTCGCGAGAAGATGGAGCTCTTCGCCGTGCTCTGCATCGAGACGAGTCATTACGTCTCCTTTGTGAAATACGGCCCGGAGAACGAACACTGGATGTTCTTCGACAGCATGGCTGACAGGCATGGTGAGGACGTGGTGGTGGGCTCGGAGCTTTGATCGCAGCTGGGTGCTGCACGGTGGGTGGCTGTGAGGGTCTGCAACAGTTGTTGCATAAGTGCTGGTCATAGAATCATAGAATTGCCTAGGTTGGAAGGGACCTTTCAGATCATCGAGTCCAACTATCGACCCAACACTGACAAAAACCATCACTAAACCGTATTTCTAAGCACTATGTCTGCCCATCTTTTAGATCCCTCCAGGGATGGCAACTCCACCACTTCCCTGGGCAGCCTCTTCCAATGCTTGACAACCCTTTCAGTATAAAAAATTTTTACTCGTATCCATCCTAAACCTCCCCTGGCGCAACTTGAGGCCATTTCCTCTTGTCCCATCGCCTGTTCCTTGGGAGAAGAGCCCAACCCCCCCTGGCTACACCCTCCTTTCAGAGAGTTGTAGAGAGCGAGAAGGTCTCTCCTCAGCCTCCTTTTCTCCAGGCTGAACGCCCCCAGCTCCCTCAGCCGCTCCTCACCAGACTTGTGCTCCTGACCCCTCACCAGCTCCGTTGCCCTTCTCTAGACCCGCTCCAGCCCCTCAATGTCTTTCTTGTCGTGAGGGGACCAAAACTGGACACAGTATTCCAGGTGGGGCCTCACCAGTGCCAAGTACCGGGGGATGATCACTTCCGCTGTCCTGCTGGCCACGCTATTCCTGATACAGGCCAGGATGCTGTTGGCCTTCTTGGCCACCTGGGCACGCTGCTGGCTCCTATTGAGCCAGCTGTTGACCAACACCCCCAGGTCCTTTGCTGCCAGGCAGCTCTCCAGCCACTCTTCCCCAAGCTTGTAGCACTTCGTGGGGTTGTTGTGACCCCCAGTCACAGCAGCCTTTTCCTCTGAAGCCCCCCCTACACAACTTAGGCCTTCTCTTCCACTTAAGCAGACCCCAGAGAAGAGTATGACCAGGCCAAGCACATGTGAGTTCCTCCTAGTGCTTTCATGCTCTCTGTTCAAACAGGGGACTTCTTGAGCCTGGTGGGACTGGCTGCCATGTGGGGGAGGACTGTTCTCCTGTCCTTCCCTGCTTTGTTGTTGGCCTCCAGATCTCTCAACTGAGGCACTAAGTTACTGTCGAGTGTGATGGTATCTGCTTGAGCTGTAGGAATTCATCCCTTGGGACCTGGTTTGGATTTTTCTCCTTCTTTCTGGGTTAGGTGACGAAAACGGCTTCAACATTCCCACGGTAACGCTGTGCCCTGAAGTTGCCAAATACCTGGACTTGCCACTGGCTGTGCTGGCCCTGAAGCAACCTCGGGACATGGATGGAGTGGCCAAGCGCCTCTTCTGCGACGCCTACATGTACATGTACCAGAGCAAGAAGATGGCGCTTTACAAGTGACACTGCCCTGGGCTGCAGAGCAGCGAGGTGTTGGAAACGTGAGCTTGGATCAACCCTGCAGCTCGTAATTGGTGGAAGCGGCTGAGTCCGGGTGCCCCGAACTCACACTTCTGCCTTTTCTTACCAGTGTCTGGTATCAAGCTGTCCACGTCAGCCTGTCTAGGTTCATTAAATCCTGCACCTGGCCTAATGGAGTGATAGCTTGTACTTCCTGCAGACCTGGATTCTGAATTATTTATGCTCAAATTCACTCTCATTTCCTACCTTCCCTTTTTCCAGCCTCCTTCCTCCCCAGGCGCGCTGCAGCTCTGCTCTACCTCGGAGTCCTCCCCCACATCCTTTTCTTCCTGCCAGCCCTTCCCTCCAAAGCTGAGGACCAGCGTCTAATCGAAACACGAGCGGTTACCCTCGGCTTTGCAAAGAGCACGAGAAAACCACAGCCTTGCCTCACGTAAAACTTCCTCACGTGGACTTGTGGAGCGGGAAAACCAGGAGGCGTGAGGTGTGGGTTAAGAAATAGGTCAGGACCAGGGTTCTTCTTGAGGCTGGGGATGTGGCCCCACACCTAAAGTTGGGTCCCTGAATTGTTTGCACTTCCCTTGCCCAGCGCTAATACTCTGGCACTTTCACCCACCGTCCCTTCTTTTCAACCGCGAGATTAAATGGCTGTCTCGAGCTGCAAATATGCTTTAAAAACGTGTGTTTTTGCAGGAACAAAAATGGCAGAAAGATGGAGCAGGGGAACGGGATCTGAGCTCAATTATGCTGTCCTCATTTTTGCAAAGTCTGCACTATTGCTACACGATCAGGCGTTAACCTTGCTGTTAGCACTTACTGTCCCATCTTTGCATCCACTTCTGAGATCTGTGGGTGGAAAAAATGGAAAAAATGAATACTTTTTGGATTTTCTGCCATGACTACAGTAAGGATTAGGGTCTTGGGTTGGGATTTCTTAAATTAAATAACTTAAAATTTGCAAACTGGGGGTTCTCTGCCATTAAGCGCATGCCCTTGTGGCAGTGGGAAGCTGTTACGGGTGTCAGTGCTATGGGTTGCCCGGATTCCAGATTGCGCTGACAGAGCACCAAAACCTCGAGGGATGCATCCAGGAGCCCCAGATGCGGAGCTGTAATCTCCCTCCTGCTCTTTTTTTTCCCGCTTTAATGCAGGGTGCAGTAATTGTAATACGCAGCCTGTAGCTTTGCATGGTGGCTTGGGCCACGCGATACACGTGATTTAGGATCTTTTTTGCTTGACAGCAGCGTCTTGACGCAAACTGGGACCTCAACAGCTTGATGGCTTTCTGGTGTGTCCCCTATTTCTGTATGTGGCAGCTACAAAGGACGGCCAGTGTGTAACGAACCCAGACTGTTAACACCAATTAACAGTTAATTCAGCTTCCAAATGTCCTTGATGAGCACCGTTGAGGCGGAATACGTGGTAGAGAAGGTGAACAACGTGCTGGGCTGCACTGAGAAGCTACACCTGGAGTACCGGGTCCAGTTTGGGGCTTCCCAGTCTGAGAGAGATGAAGAGAATCCAACAAAGGGCCATGAAGATGATGAAGGGACTGGAACATCTCTCCTATGAGGAAAGGCTGAGAGAGCTGTGACTCTTCAGCCTGGAGAAGAGAAGACTCAAGGAGATTCATCAATGTCAATAAATACCTGAAGGGAGGGTGCAAAAAGGACAGAGCCAGGATCTTCCCAGTGGTGCCCAGTGCCAGGACCAGAGACGCAAACTGGAACACAAGAGCTTTCCTCTGAGCATCAGGAAACGCGTCTTCACCATGAGGGTGACACAGGTTCCCCAGAGAGAGGTGGTGGAACCTCCGTTCTTGGAGATACTCAAAATGGTCCTGGGCAAAGCCAAAGCACCAGCAGTTGAAGAGAGATGGTGGCAGATGGAGCGACAGATGGTCCTGAGGATGGATTTCCCCTGCTCCCGCTTGTGAACTGACTTGTTCACCTCTGGCCGATGGCCTCTGGCCACGGAGAGGGCTGAGGTGCACTGCTGTCTCATCTTTCTTCGTCTATTTAATGTTGTTCTTCATTCCTTCTTGCCTACAAACTCAGGAAAATCTCTACTCAGGTACGCGGGGGCGGGGGGGGGTTGGGCTCTTATGTCGCTGGTGCTTTTGCTCTAAAAATGTAAGTTTTAATAACAAACTGCTCTTGGTTTTCCTGGAGTCGTTTTTTTTTTTTCCCTCTCTTAAGTGTGACACAGTGCCCACAGCTGGAGCACGGCAACAGGGAGCTCCAGCCTGTTGCAGGTTTTTAGAAATAAGAGACCATCGGCCCCTGCTTCATTAAGTTCTTTTAATGTTTCCCCCCTGCCCCCATCAATACTTGTTGCAAAGATCTAAACTGCGGCTGTTCCTGGGAGGGTGTGAGTTCTTGGGGCTGCGCAGATGCACCTCGGTGGGTGTTTCTCTTTGCTCTCCCTCACTGCACCTTTCCCATGGGTGGAGTCAATTCATAGACTCACAGAATGGTTTGGGTGGGAAGGCACCTTGATCATCTAGTTCCACCCCCCTTGGGGTGGGCAGGGGGCATCTTCAACTAGACCAGGTTGCTCCGAGCCCCGTCCAACCTGGCCTGGTGTGTTTCCAGGGATGGGGCAACCACCACCTGGCTGCGCAACCTGGGCCAGGGCCTCACCACCCTCACAGCAAAGAATTTCTTCCTAATATCTCATCTAAATCTCCCCTCTTTCAGTTTAAAACCCTTCCCCCTCGTCCCGTGGCTCCCCTCCCTGCTCCAGAGTCCCTCCCCAGCTTTCCTGGAGCCCCTTGAGGGCCTGGAAGGGTCTGGAAGGTCTCCGCGGAGCCTTCTCTTCTCCAGGCTGAACCCCCCCAGCTCTCTCAGCCTGTCCTCCCAGCAGAGGGGCTCCAGCCCTCCCAGCAGCTCCGGGGCCTCCTCTGGCCCCGCTCCAACAGCTCCGTGTCCTTCTGCTGTTGGTGGCCCCAGAGCTGGAGGCAGCACTGCAGGGGTGTCTCCCCAGAGCGGAGCAGAGGGGCAGAATTTCCCCCCCCTCGCCCTGCTGCCCACGCTGCTGGAGATGCAGCCCAGGATGCCGGGGGGTGGTTCTAGGCTGCATTCTGGGTCCGTACATTTTTACAAGCTCTGGGGAAAGGATTTACTATCTCCCTGTTACAGATTTGGGCAGGATGAGAGAAAATACGCAGGTCTTACAGAAGATTCAGCCTGTAAAGGGTTTTTTTTTTTTCCATTACATGCAACTTTTCTTAACCCTGTTTTCAAACAGCCTTCAAACGGTCCTTGCCTGGCCACGAGACCTACCCCCAGCGGAGCTACAAAAGGCTTTTCACTGGAATTAAGAGTCACAGGATGCCACGAAATGGGGCTGTGAGGCACCTCCCGGGACCACCCCCCAGGTGCTTTCATAGGCCCGCACTTGTGTTTCATTCCAGCTTTATTCAGTCATAAACCGGGAAGTGAAGGACACTGAATTAAATGTTCAGGCTAAAGGCAATGGGTATTTTGAAGGACCAGAGCAGCCACACCATGTGGCCGTAGCCATAGTGGGTAAAGGCCTTTATTTCACTTTTTGCTTAGGATGCAGCTCATTGCAGGGATTAGTGCCACGCTTCCTCAAGGAACATCAGGTTAGCGAGGGCAGGCGTCAACCTGGAGCCGGGGTCAACCTGGAACCAGCATCAACCTGGAGCTGGGCTCCACGCCCCAGGGACTGGGTACAAACCGGAAAGAGATGAAACACAGCCACAGAGACAAAGCCTAGACGAGGAAAGGCAAAGTGCATCTGCCATGGATGGCCTGGGGGTTGGGGGACAAGCTGGCCCTTCCCACGGTAGGACTCCCTCTTGTGCACTCAAGTCTTGGTCTCTAGTGCCACCGAGGAGCTTCAGCATGGGCTGCCACCACAGAAGGCACAGGGCCGGCAGGGCCACCAAGGCGGGCAGCGCTGCCACAGCAGAAGGCACAGAGTTTGGCAGGGCCACCAAGGCGGGCAGCGCTGCCACAGCAGAAGGCACAGGGCTGGCAGGACCACCAAGGCGGGCAGCGCTGCCACAGCAGAAGGCACAGGGCTGGCAGGGCCACCAAGGCGGGCAGCGCTGCCACAGCAGAAGGCACAGAGTTTGGCAGGGCCACCAAGGCGGGCAGCGCTGCCACAGCAGAAGGCACAGGGCTGGCACGACCACCAAGGCGGGCAGCGCTGCCATAGCAGAAAGCACAGAGTTTGGCAGGGCCACCAAGGTGGGCAGAGCTGCCACAGGAGAAGGCACAGGGCTGGCAGGGCCACCAAGAAAGGCAGGGAAGGACTCCAAGCTTCCCGAGGACATGGGAACAGCTGCCTCCCAGCTCCGCCTGCCCTGTCCCTCTGTGCCCAGCTTTGCTACTGGGACCCCAGGGAGCATTTCCAGTTCCTGCAGGGTCCTCACATCAGCACCACGCAGCAGCAATGTCATTAGAACCACTGATTCCCAGTTAGTCACCTGGTCTTCAAAAGAGCACAGAGGAAGAGCTGGTCCCAGGCAGGGGCTGTGCCCAGTGTGGGGAGCGCGGGGGACAAGCGGGGACGCCATCACTGGCTGGCCTGCCGCAGCTCGGTGAGGAGGCCGTGCAGCCTCTCCGTCACAGCCACCTGGCACAAGAGCAAGAGGGGACAATGAGCAAGAGTCCCTGAGGGGACTGCAGCCCCGTGTCCTGCATCCCACCCACCACTGCAGCTCCATGGTGGGCTTTGCCCAGGCCACTGGGGCCAGGCAGGGTTCCTGGGTGTGTCACCTGATGGTGACAGCACGTGGCGGACATACCGGGTAGGGCTGCGGCTGGTGGAGCCGGCGGTGAGCGGGGCTGAGCAGGTTGAGGGACGCCTGCGCGTGGCTCCTCACCTCTGGCAGGCTGGGCAGCGGCTCACACACCTGTGGGATGGAGATGCGTGACCATGTCCATGTGGGGAGCCGGCCACCCAATCCCACCCAACGAGCCAGCTCCAAGCTGGACTCCGATGCCACTGTATCCAGGGTGGCACCTGGGTTGGGACAGGGGACGTCTCAGACACAAGGAAACGCTGGGGTTTAATCCTTTGATTATGCCGTTACTGCCAAGACATGACCACCCAACTTGGTCCTTCACCCAACATTGGGGAGGACATCCCAACATCAGAAGGCAGAGCCACCCCTGACCTGGCCATCTCTGAAGTACATGCGATGGAGGGGCTCCACGGTGGTGGGTATGACCTTACTGGTCTCACCAAGTCGTCCCAGGATATGGACTGCCAGCTCCTGCCCCACACTGGGCGAGGGCTCCTCCTCCAAAGCCATGAGGTCCATGAAGGGGTGACCTGCAGGGGTGCCAGGTTAGGAGCCAGAGGGTGCATGGGACACCGGGGACAGGGTTATGGAGCAGGAGGGGAACACAAGTCAACAGGGCAGCACCAGGACAAGAGCGTCCCAACTCACCAGCAGCATCATAGAGCCGATAGATGGTCTTAGTCCCTGGGATCGTCATCTTCTCCTCATCTTCTGTAAGCTTCAGGCATGGGGAGCCATTGACCTCCACCAGCTGTAGGAGAAAAAAGTTATGGAGACGGTCACCTTATTTTTGTCACACACACCAGCTCATGCTGGTGCTGAAGACTGTACCAAGCTGTGTGTCCTCTATGCATGCTGGGGAGGCTGCTGATGCAAACCAGCTGAATAAATCATAAAAAAAAACCCTGCAATCACCCCAAAGTGGGACATCCTGCCTGCAAGCTTCTTGTTACAGTGGTCTCGTGACCATTATTTCCAAGAAGGAGGACAGAGATGGTGATATTGAGTGCACCCTCAGCAAATCTGCAGATGACACCAAGCTGAGTGGTGTGGTTGACATGTCTGAGGGACCAGATGTCATCCAGAGGGACCTGGACAGGCTGGAGAAGCGGGCCCATGTAAACTTCATGAAGGTCAACAAGGCCAAGTGCAGGGTCCTGCACCTGGGTCGGGCAACCCCCGGTCTCAGCACAGGCTGAGGATGGAGGGATGGAGAGCAGCCCTGCTGAGAAGGGCTTGGGAGTACTGCGAGGGGGAAAAAGCTGGCCATGAGCCGGCAACATGCGCTGGTAGCCCAGAAAGCCCCCTGCACCCTGGGCAGCGTGGGCAGCAGGGCGAGGGGGGGGATTCTGCCCCTCTGCTCCGCTCAGAGGAGACCCCCCTGCAGTGCTGCCTCCAGCTCTGGGGACANAGAGGGGTTCAAGGCCAGGTTGGACGGGGCTCTGAGCAACCTGGTCTAGTGGGAGGTGTCCCTGCCCCGGGCAGGGGGGTGGACTCGATGGCCTTTAAAGGTCCCTTCCAACCCAACCCATTCTGTGATTTGATGAAGTTGACCTCACAGCAGTGTCCCCTTCGCTACTTGTCCCCAGCCGTGCCAAGCCTGGGAGAAGCCAGGGAGCCCCCACACCCCAGGAGCGAAGCAGGGCAGAGAGCTGCCACCGGTACCTTGTAAACGCAGCCCAGCGACGGCTGCAGGGGACACGTCACCAGGTTCGTCCCGACACCGATCACGTCGATCTCGCTCCCCTAGTGTGGCAGAGAAGACGGTGGCCATCAACAGCCCAACCCTCCCGCTAGTTTTTAAGCCCATACCAAAACCAGAGCCACGGGGCAGGTCAGAGGATGCTCCACCTGAAGGTTCCTGTCCATCCGTCCCACCCACAAGTCCAGCAACTCTTCTCCGTTCTCACCCAGGGAGAAAGCCCCAGGTGATGCTCATGGCCACCCCCCACACCCCACAAACCCCAGCGGCGCCAGCAAAAGCCACGGTGACATCCCAGCCCCACCAGCAGCTCCCTCACCTCCCGGCTGAACTCCTCCAGGCTCTGCTCGCTGATGTCGTTGCTGACGGCGATGGGGATGGTCTCAAACCAGGGCACCTGGAAGCTGGCAAAGGGCGAGGGAGGTGACACAGGGTTTGCAGGGTGGGACACCTGGCTCTGCTTGCAGCACCCAACTCAGGGTGCCCTGTCAGGACGAGGTCCCCAAGGTGGGGAAGCCGGGGACTGGTGGCAGCCGACCGTAGCTCGGTGGGGGGGACTCACTGAGCACCGCAGGCTCGGAGCACTCGGCGGATCTCCTTGGATTGCTGGGCCAGGTCCCCGCTGTCCAGCCGCACCCCAATGGCCCGGTAGCCCAGCTGGTGCAGGGCCAGTGCCACCGCACAGAAGTTGGGCAAGCCGCTCCTGGGACAGGGCAAGGAGAGGGTTAGTGTCCCTTTGCCTGGTGGGACAGGGACTCAGGGCAGATCCAGGTCCAAGCCCTGCATCCAGCAAGCAACAGCAAAGCACGGGGACGCTGCTAGCTGGAAATGTCACTCCTTTGAGGCCACCAAGCAAGGAGGGATGCATCTGTCCCCTCTGCCACGGTGGCAAAGCTATCCCACTGCCCTGGTTTGAGTGACACAGGACTTAATTTTTCTTCTAATGCTTGGGAAAACTGCACTTTTAGAAGACTCTAGTGTCTGAATTTGTGAAAATATTTACTTTATCGCCAGCGCTGGTATGTAAGTTTCAAGGTCTCAGTGTTTCGAGCTCGCCAGGGGCAGGGATGAGGAGGAGTGAGACGCAGGCACTTGACCCAAGCTGCCACCAGGATTATTTCATACCACGAACATCACACTCAATAGAAATTAGGAAGTTTGCTGAGGAGTTTCTCTCTCTCCCTTCATGGCTGTGATCCTGAGAACTCCTTGCCCTGGTGCCAGAGCCCTGAGCCTTTCCCTTCCTCCTGAAGCCACGGTGTCCAGCATTTGCTGTCGGAGCGCACAGCTTCCTACTGGTAGAACTGGCTGAGTATAATCCCTGTATATTTTATATTGGTATCGGGATCAATATTGGCTCTTTACTGTCATTAATGTTAATTATTTAATCCTATCCTATTAAATTTATTTATATTTCAACCCTGGAGTTGCCTTGTTTCTCCCCGATTCCCCTTCCCGGGTGGGGAGGGGTCATCGAGTCATAGAATAATTGTCTAAAGGACAAAAAATTTTTGCGGGTTTCCCAAACCATAACACAGGACATCCTGCATCGTGGAGGGGGAGGGAATAGCACCAGGACTGGAGTCACTAGTGGGAGAGGGATTTTGGAGATGGGAAAGCCCTGGGAAGGATGAGGAGATGCTGGGACTCACCCAGCTGGGAGGGAGGCTGTAGGACACGGCTGGTCACACAAGCACAAGGTGATACCTTTTGACGTGCCGGGGGGGAAAAATGACCCATTCCCTCAGGAAAGGGATCCCCAAGGATTCAGCTCGGATTTCCTTGTTTTTTCCCAATTCCCCTTCCTGGGCAGGGAGAATAATTGTCTAAACGACAATAAATTGTTGTGGGTTCATCAAACCGTTAACGCCCGCTCAGCGGCCTCACCTCCTGACGCAGTAGGTGTCCAGCAGCCCCTGGAAGTCCCGCGGGAAGGTGACAGCATAGGAGACGAAGGCGGCCAGCTCGCCCTGGTTCGCCTTCTCTGGGGGGGTCTGCAGCAGCTCGCACACCCGCTGCAGCCACCGCTCGGCCAGGCCGGGCAGATCCACTGGTTCTCCTCCTGCCAGCGGTGACAGCTCCTGCCCCGGGGGGACACGAGCATTGCAAACCCCCGTGACATCCTCCACCGCACCGGGAGCGCAGTGACGGGTCCATCCTCATCCCCATCCCACGGCGATGCTCACCCGGGGCCGCACCTCCTCCAGCGAGGTGAAGGACATGATGAAGGAGTGGGCGATGGTGCCGCGCACCGGGATGCCGTAGAGTTTCCCCGCCAGGATGTTGCTGGTGCAGTCGAAGCCTACGAGGAGGGATGGAGGAGGAGGGGACACAAGGGTGACGGCATGGCCGCAGCGCTGTGGGGCGCCGTGGGGCAGCACTCACCCCCGATGTAGGAGTACTTGGAGGCCGAAAGGGCACCGTCTGGCCCCTGAGCGCGACGGAGCCCGATCTCCATCAGCTTCATGTCCGGACCGGCAAGGAGTCGGAAGCGGGCAGCGTTGGTGGCTACCAGGCTGTGGAGAGGAAGGGACAGGTGACACCAAGCCAGGCTGAACGTGGAGCCAGTTCACGGCCAAGGGTTGGGGAGCTCCAGGACCCTCTTTGCTCAACACAAGGACGTGACAGGGACCACAGTGGGACTCGGAGGGTTTGGCACAGCAGAGAGAGATGTTGTCCCCAACACCTGGGGGACCAAAGCAGGACGTGTCCCTACCTGGCGTAGTTGACCAGACACAGCAACGTGGTCTCCAGCAGCTGCACCACCAGCAGCGGACCCTTCACCTGCAGGAACGGGACCTGCGGGGACAGCCAGCCGGTGATGTCCCCGTCCTCCCTGGGAATACAGGAGCTGATGTCCCCAATACCCAGGGAGGGAGCTGAGTGTGTCCCACCCTGGCGAAGATGACGGAGCCCTCCGGCACAGCAGACACTGTCACCTCCGAGGCGTCCAGGGTGGCCAGGTAATCAAAGAAGGCATCCTCTGTGGTGCTGGGCAGGACGGAGCGCAGGTAGGCGACGTCTGCAGGGACAGAGCTCAGAGGACACCAGGGCGGGTTGTCCCCCAAGCTGCAGTCAGGCTGGAACCCCCCCATGGCCGGGGCAGGTGACAGCTGGTGGGCAGGGGTGTCCCCAACCGCTGGAGAGCACCATGGCCCCCCATGTTCCCTCTGAGGGACTGTCCACGGGAGCACTGTCCTCCTGGAGAGTGTCCCCAGCAAGCTCCCCTGAGGGCTGTCCATGTCCATCCACGTGTCCCCCTGAAGTGTCCCCCTGTCCCCCAGGTCGCTCTGAGCAATGTCCATGTCCCCCCCCACCAAGTGCCCCTGTCCCTCTTTAGCCCTCCCTGTCCTTCCAGGTTCTCCTGAAGATGTTCCTGTCCCCATCAGATCCCCTTGAAGAGTCCCCCTATTCCTCAGGTCCC
>VWZL01002418.1:192536-222679 GCA_013396915.1 Stercorarius parasiticus
CCGCCAGTGCCCGTAGGCCATGGTGAGCTGGTAGAGGTCGGCCAGAGGCGCCATGGCCCCGCCGCGGGGCAACCTGGGAGCGCGGGGCGGGACGGGACACCAGGGAGGAGGGACGGGGACACGGGTGGGACAAGGAGGGCGGACGGGGACACGGGATGGNGACGGCAGCACACAGGGGACATGGGACACCAGGAAACCTGGGATAGCAGCACACAGGGGACATGGGACACAAGAGGGATGGCATCACACAGAGGACACAGGGCACAGGACACCAGGGATGGCAGCAGCCACGGGACGCAGGAAACCAGGGATGGCAGCACACAGGGGACACAGGACACACAGAGATGGCATCACACGGGGGACACAGGGCACCAGGAATGACTGCACACCAGGCACCCATGGCACCGGAGATGGCAGCACACAGGGGACACGGGACACACAGGGATGGCAGCACACAGGGGACACAGGACACACAGAGATGGCATCACACGGGGGACACAGGGCACCAGGAATGACTGCACACCAGGCACCCATGGCACCGGAGATGGCAGCACACAGGGGACACAGGACACACAGAGATGGCATCACACGGGGGACACAGGGCACCAGGAATGACTGCACACCAGGCACCCATGGCACCGGAGATGGCAGCACACAGGGGACACAGGACACACAGAGATGGCATCACACGGGGGACACAGGGCACCAGGAATGACTGCACACCAGGCACCCATGGCACCGGAGATGGCAGCACACAGGGGACACAGGACACACAGAGATGGCATCACACGGGGGACACAGGGCACCAGGAATGACTGCACACCAGGCACCCATGGCACCGGAGATGGCAGCACACAGGGGACACAGGACACACAGAGATGGCATCACACGGGGGACACAGGGCACCAGGAATGACTGCACACCA
This sequence comes from Stercorarius parasiticus, assembly GCA_013396915.1. Taxonomy (NCBI): domain Eukaryota; kingdom Metazoa; phylum Chordata; class Aves; order Charadriiformes; family Stercorariidae; genus Stercorarius; species Stercorarius parasiticus. The sequence goes on from VWZL01002418.1 coordinate 193,462, forward strand.
GGCACCCATGGCACCGGAGATGGCAGCACACAGGGGACACAGGACACACAGAGATGGCATCACACGGGGGACACAGGGCACCAGGAATGACTGCACACCAGGCACCCATGGCACCGGAGATGGCAGCACACAGGGGACACAGGACACACAGAGATGGCATCACACGGGGGACACAGGGCACCAGGAATGACTGCACACCAGGCACCCATGGCACCGGAGATGGCAGCACACAGGGGACACAGGACACACAGAGATGGCATCACACGGGGGACACAGGGCACCAGGAATGACTGCACACCAGGCACCCATGGCACCGGAGATGGCAGCACACAGGGGACACAGGACACACAGAGATGGCATCACACGGGGGACACAGGGCACCAGGAATGACTGCACACCAGGCACCCATGGCACCGGAGATGGCAGCACACAGGGGACACAGGACACACAGAGATGGCATCACACGGGGGACACAGGGCACCAGGAATGACTGCACACCAGGCACCCATGGCACCGGAGATGGCAGCACACAGGGGACACAGGACACACAGAGATGGCATCACACGGGGGACACAGGGCACCAGGAATGACTGCACACCAGGCACCCATGGCACCGGAGATGGCAGCACACAGGGGACACAGGACACACAGAGATGGCATCACACGGGGGACACAGGGCACCAGGAATGACTGCACACCAGGCACCCATGGCACCGGAGATGGCAGCACACAGGGGACACAGGACACACAGAGATGGCATCACACGGGGGACACAGGGCACCAGGAATGACTGCACACCAGGCACCCATGGCACCGGAGATGGCAGCACACAGGGGACACAGGACACACAGAGATGGCATCACACGGGGGACACAGGGCACCAGGAATGACTGCACACCAGGCACCCATGGCACCGGAGATGGCAGCACACAGGGGACACAGGACACACAGAGATGGCATCACACGGGGGACACAGGGCACCAGGAATGACTGCACACCAGGCACCCATGGCACCGGAGATGGCAGCACACAGGGGACACAGGACACACAGAGATGGCATCACACGGGGGACACAGGGCACCAGGAATGACTGCACACCAGGCACCCATGGCACCGGAGATGGCAGCACACAGGGGACACAGGACACACAGAGATGGCATCACACGGGGGACACAGGGCACCAGGAATGACTGCACACCAGGCACCCATGGCACCGGAGATGGCAGCACACAGGGGACACAGGACACACAGAGATGGCATCACACGGGGGACACAGGGCACCAGGAATGACTGCACACCAGGCACCCATGGCACCGGAGATGGCAGCACACAGGGGACACAGGACACACAGAGATGGCATCACACGGGGGACACAGGGCACAGGACACCAGTGATGGCAGCACCCACGGGACACACATGGCACCAGGGATGGCAGCACGCAGGGGACACGGGACACCGGGGATGGCAGCACATGGGGGACACGGGACACCGGGGATGGCAGCACACGGGCGACGGCAGCACACAGGGGACATGGGACACCAGGAAACCTGGGATAGCAGCACACAGGGGACATGGGACACAAGAGGGATGGCATCACACAGAGGACACAGGGCACAGGACACCAGGGATGGCAGCAGCCACGGGACGCAGGAAACCAGGGATGGCAGCACACAGGGGACACAGGACACACAGAGATGGCATCACACGGGGGACACAGGGCACCAGGAATGACTGCACACCAGGCACCCATGGCACCGGAGATGGCAGCACACAGGGGACACGGGACACACAGGGATGGCAGCACACAGGGGACATGGCAGCACACTTGGCATCAGGATGGCAGCACACAGGGGACGTGGGACACAGGACACATACAGCACTGGGGATGGAGACACCAGGGATACGCTGCACTGGGGACAGCAGCACGCAGGGGACACAGGACACATAGGGATGGCATCACACAGGGGACACGGAACACACATGGCATCGGGGATGGCATCACACAGGGGATACAGGGCACAGGACACCAGGGATGGCAGCAGCCACGGGACGCAGGAAACCAGGGATGGCAGCACACAGGGGACAGGACACCAGGGACGGCAGCACACAGGGATGGCAGCACATGGGACACTGCACACCTAGCACCAGGCACACACAGCCCGAGCTGTGCCAGCACCAGGCACCTGGGAATGGCAGCACATGGGACACCAGGCACCCAGGACAGTGGGTACATGGGACAGCAGGCAGCCCCAGGCACACAGGACACTGGACGCCCAGGATGCCCAGCACTAGGGACGCTGGGGATGGCAGGACGGGGCACATGGGACACTGTTGGCTTAAGGGGCACAGGGGGGAGGGCAGCACACTGGAGGACACAGGGGACAGGGGCCATACCAGGAGAGGAACACACAGGACACTGGGCATGGGGAAGGGTGGTGTAAGGGACAGGGGACACCAGGGATGGCAGCACACAGGAGGGACAGAGCACTGGTGGCAGCAGCACCTGGGACCAGGCTTATGGGACACTGCAGACCCAGCAGCGCCAGCACCAGGGACAGGAGGGACACAGGCCACCAGGCACCCCCAGCACTAGGCTGGCAGGGCTCTGGGGGTGACGGCACACCACGCACAAGGAGTCCCAGCTGCAGGGGACATGGTGCAGACCCCCAGCACCAGGCACCACACACCCCAACACCAAGCACAGGGGGCCCAGGACTTTGCACCTGGACCTCGGACTCTGGCACTGATACGTACCTCATGTGCCTACGGTCAGAGATGCCACCTCCCCTTTCCACCCTCAGCTCCTAACGAGCCAAATGATGGGCTGAAGTGACCCAAAGCAGGGTATCAAGAGCAGCAAGGGGAAACGAGGGAGGAAATTCGTCCCCAAACCAGCAATGCTGATGGTTCCTGGTGATTTATCCCCTTTTTTTTTTTTATAAAGCCTGACTGATGCCTCTAACCTCAGGAAAAAGGTGAGTGCAACCACTCTTAGCATGGGCTACTCAGACAGGAGGCCCCTCAGACCTTCATTCCAACCCATAAACGTAGGTCACCCCCTGTCTCAAGGTCTTTTTCCTTTTACAAAGGGGACAAGGAAGGGAAATATCCCTGCAGTCTCACAACATCACTCTGCAGAAGTCGCACTTGGCCAAGAAAAACATCATCCAAGCTGCACTCCCGAGCTTGATCTTTATTAGTTAACAGTTTCAGAGGGCATACAGTATTTTGCTTCTAGATCTTGTTGAAAGCAGCAATGTCAACACTCTGCACCTGAAAGAAAAGAAAAGCAGCAGCTGGAGGTCACCAAGGGGGTTTCAGACATTTTAAACAAAAGAAAGCACTGATATGAGGGATTTCTTCACAGCAATGCTCAAACAGATCAAGCATGGCCCAGCTCGCCAGGAGCTTTGGGGGTAAGAGGAACTTTAGGGACTGGTATTTAATATACAGCCAGATTAGGAGCTCTACGGAACCTGCACATCATCTGGCACAGGGCTGGAGCTTCCATCATTTCCATGGAAGGAGGAAGGATGGGGATGAAGACATCTCCTCCAGCTCCCAAGGTTAACCCTTTGCACGTCTACCCTCGTGCTGCCCAGGCTGGGTGTAAAAGCAGGCGTTCCCCAAAATAACACTCAGCCGGGACTGGATGAGCCTGCAAAATGGCTCTGCGAGGTATCTGTATCAGCCAGCCTTAAAAATATATATTTATATATACACTATGCAGGATCTCAGAAGGCCATGCCACCATCCAGCGAGACCTGGACAGGCTGGAGAGTTGGGCAGACAGGAACCGAATGAAATTCAACAAGGGCAAGTGTAGGGTCCTGCACCTGGGGAGGAATAACACCACAGACCAGTACAGGTTAGTGGTTGACCTGCTGGAAAGCAGTCTGCAAAGAGGGACCTGGGAGTCCTGGTGGACAACAAGTTGCCCATGAGCCAGCAGCAATGTGCCCCTGTGGCCAAGGCGGCCAATGATATCCTGGGGGACATTCAAAAGAGCATGGCCATGAGGTCAAGGGAGGTTATCCTCCTCCTATACTCTGCCCTGGTGAGGCCACATCTGGAGTCTTGTGTCCAGTTCCGGGCTCCCCAGTTCAAGAAGGACAGCGAACCACTGGAGAGAACCCAGTGGAGCCTACAAAGACGATCAAGGGACTGGAGCATCTCTCTGATGAGGAAAGGCTGAGAGCCCTGAGGCTTTTCAGCCTGGAGAAGAGCAGACTGAGGGGGGATCTCATCAATGCTTATCAATATCTAAAGGGCAGGGTGCAAGAGAACGGAGCCAGACTCTTCCCAGTGATGCCCAGAGACAGGACAAGGCACAACAGGCACAAACTGGGACACAGGGAATTCCATCCCAACATAAGCAAAAGCTTCTTTACTTTAAGGGTGCCAGAGCATTGAAAGAGGCTGCCCAGAGAGGTTGTGGAGTCTCCTTCTCTGGAGATATTCCAAACCTGTATGCGTTCCTGTCCAACCTGCTCTAGGTGACCCTGCTTTGTCAGGGGCTGGACTGGATGATCTCTGAAGGTCCCTTCCAACCGCCACCATTCTGTGATTGTTTGCCAAAATCCACAAGTGCACCTCAGTTAAAAACGACCCCGTGGGTCAGACATCACCCAGCATTACACAGCTCGCTGAAAAGACTTACGTAGTCTTCAAACTTGGTGATCTCCTCCTCCAGGATGTCGGTTCCGACTTTGTCATCTTCCACTACGCACTGGATTTGGAGCTTCTTAATGCCATAACCTACCGGGACCAGCTTGGAGGCTCCCCACACCAGCCCGTCCATGTGGACGGACCGGACGCACTCCTCCATCTTTGCCATGTCAGTCTCATCATCCCACTGGAAAAAGAGTGAAGTACAAACTTTAGCATTTTCATAGAGATCATCACTGGCTCCAAGAGGGACTTAAAATTCAACACTGCACCTCTCAGTAGATTTCAGCTGATCCAAGCTGCACTTTTCTCGGCTACTGTTTTCACCAGCGTTGGCTGATGGATTTGGCCAAGTTAAATCTGACTTTGCAGCAATGCTGCAGAGCGTGGTGTTTCGATTCTACCTACGGGCACTGCAGATGCAAGGGGAATTCTTCCTGCAGCAACACAACCGCTTTGGAGCACTCACTTTAAAGTGACTTTTACTGAGGGCATCCCTCAGAGCACTAGCCAGCCCAGAGTTTTTGTTCTACCATGACAATTTGACACAGACGGGTTTATTTTCATCTCTAGTGCATTTATTAGCTGTCTTTTCTTCAAAGAAAACAGCTAGTCCTGCTCAGGGGAACCTCAGATAAACAGCCTGCACTCGCCACAGTTCAAGGACACACAGGCTGCAGATCGCAGCTGCAATATTCCACCTCGCTCTGATCCCTCATTTGAAAATCTGCAGGTCCTACTCGACTCTCGTGAGGCCCCACCTCAAATGCTGTGTCCAGTTTTGGGCCCCTCACGACAAAAAAAAGACATTGAGGTGCTGCAGCGTGTCCAGAGAAGGGCAACGGAGCCGGTGAGGGGTCTGGAGAACAAGTCTGATGAGGAGCAGCTGAGGGAGCTGGGGGTGTTCAGCCTGGAGAAAAGGAGGCTCAGGGGAAACCTTCTCGCTCTCTACAACTTCCTGAAAGAAGGGTGTAGCCAGGGGGAGTCAGTCTCTTCTCCCAAAGGAACAGGCCATGGGACAAGAGGAAACAGCCTCAAGTTGCAGCAGGGGAGGTTTAGATTGGATATTAGGAAAAATTTCTTCACCAAAAGGGTTATCAAGCATTGGAACAGGCTGCTCAGGGAATTGATGGAATCACCATCCCTGGAGGCATTTAAGACATGTCATGCTGAGGGACATGGTTTAATGGTGATTTTTGGCAGTGTTAGGTTGATGGTTGGACTTGATCTTAAAGATCCCAACCTAGATAATTCTAGGATTCCATGATTCTATGATTCACCTGTCCACTCGGATGTACAAGTGAGACGATTTACAGCCTCCTGCAGCACAAGACACAGCCTGACTCAGGATCTCCCCCCCTTTCAATTACTCACTGGTTTCACATCCAGAAGGATAGAAGACTTGGCAATAAGACCCGGTTTCTTGGCCTTCTTCTCTGCGTACTGACGCAGTCTCTCCTCCCGGACTTTGGCAGCCTCTTGGTCTTCCTCTTCATCATCACTACCAAAAAGGTCGATGTCATCATCGTCATCTTCCTCTGCAGCAGCTGGCTCAACTTTCTTTGCCAGTGAAGCAGAAGGGAGCTCCACTTTCTTGGAGGGAACACTGAATGGTTCCACTTTCTTCATTGGGGTGACACATTCAAGTTTGCATTAAAGGAAAAAGGGGAGAATAACATGAAGTTGAATCAGAGCAGCACTCTGGAGAAGTTCAGGAACAGAAGTCTATGTTGCTCAAAACAGTGAACATGGCTCACACCCTGTCATTTGTGTGAAGAATCAGTTCTTGTCCATCAAATTAAGACATTCGACCAGATGGACCTCTGAACTGGTCCAGCATGGCCGTACTCAGAGCAAAAAACACCACGTAGCCAAGAGATGATCCTTCTCCTAAGGGCTCAAGATATCTAGACCATAAAAGTCCGAGTGGGACAGCAGTTGGGAACACAACCAAGCATCTTCCTTCATCCTCTAGCATGAGGGGGGGGGCCACCCATTCCGTATGCTTACTGCAGAGACCACCAGCACCGCTAGTAATGTCTTTCAACCCACAAGAATTGATCAAACTGGTGCCATGAATTCAGTCCCACAGAGCTTCCTCAAACTAAATTAAATGCATTACTATAGGAGACATGTATACATTAACTCCAAATTTCCACACATCTGCACCAGGTCTCCTCAGCTGAAATCTCTAATGCAACTTCTTTGCTGGTCTTAGGGTAGAACACTCCTCTCTACACGTAGTCTCTGGGAAAGATGAGTCAGCTACCAAAACTCCTGGAAAAGCTGCCACAAACTCATCCGAACTATGAGCACCTTCTCCATCTTCAGAAATCCAAGAGACCTCGTAAATAACCTGGCACTTTGTGACTGTGAAGCATTCAAGAACAGCACTTTGCCAAGGCTCACCTGGGTTGGAGGAACTGGTGAGGGCTGGTGGGAGGTAGATGACTTTTCCAGAGCATTCAGGCGGCTTTCCAACTTGAAGATGGCCATCTGTAGGTCTGCAACAACTGTGAGAAAAAGGGGAAAAAAATAATATTAAAAATAACCTTATTTTCTAGGCTCTGAATCAGTGCTCAAGTCAGGACAAAGTCACTTCTGCTCAAAGTGGGCTTTAAAAACACCAGCTGCCCCAGTCAGAGGGAAGCCTGCGAAGCTCCGGTCAAGACACTGGCACGTGCTCACCTGATGACAAACTCAGTAAGGGATACAGCCCACAGGAGCAGAACCCCATCCAAGTTTTGCTTTCATGCCAGAAGATTCTCTTACTTACCACTGCGAAGGTTTTGATTTTCTACCTCCAGGTGAGAAATTCTGGACAGCAGCTCATTTTGGTCACCAGCAGGCCCAGAAGAGGTTGCACTCGCACTCTGCAACAAGGAAAAACGAGATGAAACCACTCTGTGCAGCTACTTTCGAGCTCAGTGGTTCAGTGAAGCAAAGCAGAGTCATGCCTTCAGGGAAAAAGAAAATTTGAAAGCTAATCTAAGAACAAGGACTTTTTCTCTAAAGGGTTTATAAAAGGAGTATACGAGCTCTATAGAATGAAGCATGGAACGTATCTAGAGAAATTTCAGCTGGCACCGATGAGGAAAGGATAAAGTCATTCTTTGCAGTCTCAGATCACAGACTATTGCTAAACACACAAAAGGTTTTGAAAGTTTCACACTAATGGGACAACTGGTCCCCTCTTGAAGACAAACCAAGGCACAGAGCACAGAAGCGACGAGCCTAACGTCACACAGTGAGTCACTGTGAAAGCTGGAAAGATCCTGGTATTTCTATACTCCCACCTTCCCTGGTCCAGCCTTTAATTCCTCTTAAAATAATTTAAACCCTGCTTTAACACATCTCGAGGGAGCAATTTTACCAATCCAGCTTCAAAAGTATTTATTTTAACAGCAAAAAAGAGCTTTCTATTTTTTTCTGAGGAGGCCCTTATCTATAAATTCAAATCAGCTAACGGAAAGAAAATAACAGGCCTTCACGCTTTGCTTTAAGTGTCATTTATAACTGAATACAATAGAGGAAATAATTTATACTCTTTCAAGTGTACCCTGCATATAATTATAATTTAGTTCTCAATTGCAGTTGACATGTTCCTGAGATCTCAGCAGTCACTAAAGATGGAGAGAGGGGAACGGAGGCGTTAAGATGAGGAATATGTGGCACACAGAAAGCAGGTCTGGGAGATGCCTGGCCTTGGGATGGAGCAGCGTGAGTTGCTCCTTGCAGGAAGGTCAAAGAGACCCTTCTCCACCCACCCCAATAAGGGACAGAGGCCAAATGTCAAAAGCACCATGAAATCAATCTCGGATGCAGCCTTTACACTGAGAAACACGAGTGCAGACCTGCAGCCCCCAGACACCAAGCTGGGAGAGAGACCTAAACGCCCTGCTGCAAGATCCCGTTATAGAGGGTGAGCTACAACCAACACGCCAAAGGACAAATCCTTAAGGAAGGAGAATTCGGTCCATCTCTCCAAGGCAGGGCTGTCCTTGCCCTACAACATCCTCTGAAATCACACAACCAGCTCCATCCATGCGCAGGTGACTTACAGTTGAGCGGCCCGACTGCCTCTTGTGACGGGCAGAAGGAGCTTCTTTGCTACGAGGAGCTGTCTTCTGCTGCAAAGGGCAAAAAGGTTTGGGGGAACGTTTGATTCAACACGGAAGACAGAAAAGGATTTCACTCATGCTGGAAGAGGCAGTTCAAGTGCAGGAAGCAGATCCACATGCAGGACAAACTGTCAAGCAACGAGATACAGCCTCACATCAACTACACACCAAACAAAGCCCGCACAGAAACATTTATCCATGAACTCTGCCATCTTTCCCGTTAAAACATCTCAGTGCCTGCAGAAAGGTCACACAGCTGGGTGGCAGAAGTAGAGTGAGATGTCTGGAGCGTGGTCTTGCTCATCTCCACATCCGTAAAATCAGAGGCGAAGCAGGTGCATGCATTACTGCGGCACACACTGCAGCCTCCGCTACCTCTCCTGTCATTAGATAAATCCAATACCTGACAGATGCAGAAATACGCACAAAGTTACCGAGACTCTTAATGAGTCTCCAGTTACCACTAATGCATGTCTGCTAGAGAGGAGTAAAGCAACACAGCACCCGTCTGCACTAACAACTTGATGAGACTCCTGCACGGGCTTCCATCCTCACATACACCACCAGGAACAGAGGCCACAAGCCACAGCGGGCTCATCACACCAGGCTAGCCCTCCGCCTTATGCCCCAAGGACAACAATTAAAGCTCAGATTAACCCCTTGCCTGACCTCTTTCTGTTCTACTCACACCATCGGGGCCAAGGTCTAAGTTCATTCAGTAAAAAGCAAATTCTGGCAACAGTCACATCCATCCCTAACCCCTGAAAAAAGCACTTCAGGATCAAACACAGGAGCTGTCTCACCTGCAAAGAGATACACAGCTGGGGTTTTCTCCCCTCAAAAAGCAGCCTGCTGATTCAGCTAAACAGCAAGCACCACATATTTGGCAGTCTGAAGCCCTAGACACGTTTTCAAGCCAAATGCTGACACATTTCAGCAGGCCCTGCATTTGCCCCGGCTATCCTGAACACGACCATGGATGTTGAAGATGCTGCAAGACGGCTTTTAAACCCTGGCCCTCAGGTTTAGCGGAAGCATTTGCCACAGAAGCCAGCTGTGCCTTCATATTTCTCTTCCCTGTTAGTAATAACCCCTCAAAGGTGAGAAACGCAAACAGAGGCAGTACCATCTACCTTTACCCTTTGTCAGCCACCATCCTGGAGTCTCACACGGAATAGGTCAGCATTGCTCCTCCCTGCAGTCGCGTCAAGAAAAACATCTCCAGCTTGGCAGGATGCCTCCAGCTCAAGACAAACCTGCCAGCCCTGTGCGGTTGTGTCATTCCAGGGAAGTTTGAGGAGAAAAATCACAGCCATCTTCCCCAAACGGGTGTAGCTATGGGCTTGCAAGGGTAAGATGAGAGGACTTTGAAACACTCTGCTCTGGAGGAAGCTGTTCTCAACAAGGAAGAGCATGGAAATATGCCGTTTTGTTACTACAACAGACCTTTTGAGCACTGTAAAATCCTACAATACAAAGCTAGCTGGCATATTGTTGTTAGATGCTGTTTGTAAAGCTTTGTGTAGCACCCAGGTAATCGCGCAGAGCAAGGCACGGTTCTACAATGCACAAATTCCTTCCCTTTTCACCCTTCCTTTGCCAGCTTTTATTGAGCCTGCAGGTGAGACGATATTAAGGTTCCAAATACTGATCACGAAGCCCCGAGGAGAGCCAGCATTCTTAGTGGGGGATTTAATGATGGACCTCCCCAGTATGTGGTAATACAGGTAGCACCAGTACTCGAGGAGCTGCAGCACAGATTATCTGGGTGGCTCCGTGGGGAGTCATCTCACCTCCGGGATTTCTCGGCTGCAAGTTGCTACTGAGGTCTCCGCAGAAACAGCAAGACTAATTAACAACCTGGATGCACCTACAGGTTAAAAACCCACAAAATTAATGTGAATAGTTCAGTGCCGTGCACCCAGATGAACTGATTCAGCAGATTACATACCCTAAACTAATCCTAAACCAGGATTCACTTGCTCCTCCGCGCTGTATTTTTCACACCTGTTTAAAAGGGAGATTTTTAAGAGGGGCTCACAGCACTCGGAGACATGGCACGGCACTTAAATCAACACTCTGTGGAATTCAGACATCATTTGTTAGCCCTGAGCAAACCCAAGGCAGGGTGAGCCTGAGCACAGCCATTTCTTGCTGTCAGGAAGAGAGGGTTGCCTGCCCCAAACTCAAACAAGAGACTAAAGGTCTTCACAAACCGGGCCAGTCCTTTTGTAACCTGCGTAAAACGGGGCATAAGAGGCAAAACACTGAACTAAAGTTCCCAATTCTGGGAGGTGCTCAAGCCACACTTTCAGAAATTAGGGAAAAATTGCCTTTATGAGACTGTGGGCTTTCCCCAGGGGTGAGAATGTTTTAAAGCTTTTAGAGATGCAGTCACCAACTTAAGCTACATGCTGCCTACAGTGTGTTTTTTTCCTATGCACAACCAAGCGCAATTTCCTCTTCTGACTCAACTGTGCCAAAAGGAAGCTCGACACAAGCATTTGTGAGTTTTATCAAGGACAGTAATTCAAAATCCCAAAGGTGGCGAGTTCCAGAGCATCACTTTGGTCACTTCCTGCGTATTGTCTCACGGTCTGAGCTCTTAAAACCTTTGTCTTTTCTAAGCCTAAGCCACAGGTTTTGTGCTGAACCCACATCAGTGATGCACTGACGAGAGCTGCAACCTCTTCAAAATACTTTGCACAGCAGAAGCACTCAACAAGCCCGAAACCACACCAAAGACCGCATATAAATTTAATCATCCAGGCAAATTAAAACCCTAGGACTTATTGCTTATGAAGGGCAGAAAACAGAATCCTACCTCAAAGGGCTTGCAACATCTGGCCCTCTCCATAGTTTGGGTCTCTTAAAACATACTTTAAAAATCAGAGACAAGAACACTGACTAATGAAGAAAAAGTTGGCAAAGGTTGCATTTCTTTTTCGGATAAAGCTGCGAGTGCTTTGCAAGCTCCCTGACATACCAAGGGAAGAGCTCTTACCTGTAGTTGTCCGGACAGATTTCTAGATATTAGCTGAAAAGAAATCTCTCTGGACAACTGCAGGTAAAATCTCTTCCCTTGGTAAGTCAGGCCCAACCAACAGACACAGCCAGAAAGCTGGCACTTCCCTCACCACAAGTACTATCTGAAGGTATCAACCCCTTTCCCTTAATTTGAGTTAACCAGTTACAAAGAAGAGCACGCAGAGATTTTACAAGCTTGGTTAACAGATGCGATGTGTAGGTTTTCCAGTCCAGAGCTCACAAAGAACTCAGCTTCAGCCAAAAAAAACCCAACAAACTATTTTTTTTCGTGCAGAGATACAACACCCTTCTCCTCAGGTCGGTCCACCTGAGCTCTGGAAACAGGGAGAGTTTAGCCATGGTCAGAGTGCACATATCTGTAGGAAAATGATGTTGAAGAACTAGACCAAGACCAGCAGGATGGCTCCTGGCTGGTTTCCTACAGAAGGTGCGACTGTTCCCCGCACAAGCGTTTCTGAATTTGGCCTTCAAACACTTTAGCAAGATCAGAGGTTTTCTGGGAGGTTTTCTTGTTTGAAACCCACAAACACAGAAGCTTTGTAAGAGGGAGCTTGGGCAGAGAGGGGAATAACAGAGCTTCAGATTCCCACACCAGTGATATCCCTTTCGTTACAGCGCCCAGGGAGGGTGGTTCAGGAAGCAACAGTTCAGTCCCCGGCTCTGTTGGACTTGCTTCTGATCTCAAGCAAGTTGATCCTTCCCATGTCACAGGTCCCCAGCTGTAATTCTCAATGCCACCAGCCACAGTACCGCACACGTTTTAACAACTTTACATCAAGGAAAGCATTAGCGATCAAGCAGATGTCAACTGGAGAGATTGTTTAAAGCAGAGATGACCATGCAAAAAGCGGGATGACAGGTATGTGCAAACAAATGTTTCCACAGCATCAGGGCTTTGTACCCTCCTCCGGGAGATACAAACGACTGCCTCAACCCTTCTAACCCTCATTCACACATTTCAGATCACCAGTATCCAGCTGAAGCAGATCTGAAACCAGCCTTGGCCGAATTTCACATTAATCTTCCATCTTCCCATCTTACAAGAACCAACTCTTCCACTTGCTACGTCTTTAGACTCCTGACAATAACTCTGTGTGTTCGGGTGGAAGGAAAGACTAAATCCTGTCTATAAAAACATGCAGCACTATTATCCTGTACATCAGACAGTATAAATTTGGCTTTCTGAAACATTAAAACAAAACTTAAGCACATTGTAAAGTCAATCCTGCTCTACAGCACAGCTGTCCAATATTAACAATGATCCTTCAGAAAGAAAAGCTACAAAAGCTGCTATTTCAGACTTCGTCTCTCAACAGCTCAGTCTTTCTAACATACACACAGTTTTAAGGCCCCATGGCTCAGTCCTGACCTTAAATCCCCAAGCCCGCCAAGCTTTCTTCACAGGAACAAAAAAAAAAAATCCAGTAGATGAATTCTTTATATTCAGCACTAACTCCAGTAAGCGCCCTAAGGATGCAAAAGACTTTATATTCTCAAATTCCTGTTCTGGTTTTGGTCTGGTGCTTTGCCAGTTACCCTAGTCTTCCCCATGACAGGACCTGGACGATCCAAACTTACACGCTTCTCACAAAAAGCAGCTCTTTAACAGGAGTCACAGGTCAGGGCAAGTAACTCCTCATCTTTGGCAAACCACAGACCGTTCTGCAAGATGAGAATACATCTTCAGGGTAGACCAGCGGCACTGTCAGGTGATTTGTATTTAGGTTTCCTGCCCCTACTCACCACATCCAGCCTCTGCTCCTGGAGGAGACAAGGTCTTGGAGGAAGCAGCAACCTTGCCCAGCTTGGAAAGGTCTTTCCAAAGGCATTTAACGCTACCTGTGCAAAGAATTCTCCAACCCTGGTGGGGATCGGGGCTCATTTCCCCACATATTCCCTTTAAAGTCCAAACTAAGAGTCTTTGACAGATGCCAATAGTCTCTACTGGAAGCTCAAAGATGTTATTTCAGATCTGAACTTAAATGAGACAGTTCGGGAAAAATCTTCCCTAAGCTGCTGGCTGAAATACTGATGCTGAAGTAAGAAATTAGCACTAGAAAGCTTCCAAATATTTTCCTCCTCAACGTGTTTTGGTTTGTTTTTTAATACTACTAAAATGTCCCAACTTTCCCTTGATTCCCATGCTGTAATTTGGGACCGCTGAATCTAACCAAAGCAAATTTAATTCTTTCCCACCATCCTTTCATCACATTTGCCCCGCTCTTCCTGCACCTGCATCCAAGTTTCCAGTGCAGTACCGAGGATCTTGGATCGCTCACATGAGCTGCTGCAGAAGCTGCTTTTGTAGTGTCAAGTTCACCAGGCACGGTGAGACCACCATGGGGAAAGCAATCAGCCTAACTCCTTGGCATTCACCCCAAACATACAGCTCCTTTCTGCTTGTGTTAAGGAGGAATATGAAACATTCCTCTAGAGAAAGGCTCGATTCCCTGTTATTGTACTGCTCTAGATAGAAAATGAGGGTGTTAAATACCCCAAGAGGGAGCTGTGGGGCCAAATCAATATAGATAAAGGATGGAAGATACATGCAGGTATGTAATAGTCCTAAGGCAGAGGTAAGAATTCAAGACACATGGGCCGTACTCTGTGAATTTTCTTCACTCACAAAACCAGTCCACTTATTAGTTTAAGATCTCAGCTTCCTATTGAAAAAAATAACTTTTAACAGTGCTGTCTGTACGTATCAGCAGAAAAACACCTCCAGAAAGGATGGGACTGAACTTCTACAGGATGGTTCAAGACTTAGAACTAGTAGCCAAGCTGAATTCCCTAGATGCAGCAGATGGAAGATACCATTTTTTTGCACATACCCTAACTGAAAGCAAAACAGGAAAGAGAAGGTGGCAGCTCAGTGTACCCCAAGAGAGACATACATGCTCCTGCTGGCAGCTCTGTGCTGTGCTACCCAGCAAGGTTATTTTAACAGCGACTCGTAACTTGTTAGGTAAGACTTGTGGGAACATTCCACCACGAGAAGAAGAAAAGAAATGCGCAGTTGAAGAATTTTAACCTCAGTCCAGTTAGTTTTAAAAAGCACTGCAGGCTAGCAAGCAGGTAAGCAGCATGCACTCTAGTAGTAACGGTGCTCTGGAGTAGATGGAGCTATGCTGGTGGTACACAGCGCTGCACACCTTAGTCTTCTCCTCTAACTTAAAAATAAGAAGCCACACAATCTATGAAGTGGTCACAGCGGAGTTCTGTGAGATGCACCACAGCTAAAAATGGTTGCAGGTAGCCAGCTGGTGAGAGAGCTTGGGTACTCACTCCGGCCAGCGATTTCTGGATATTCTCCCTGGCTCTGGCAATGTCGCGTAGGATCGTGCTGGCTCCGTTCTCCTGCAAACAGTGCAGAAAGAACCAAGATTTTTTAAAAAAAAAAAATACGAAACATGGGAAATTGGTCAGGGAAATTAAAAAAAAAAAAAGGAGGGGTAAGAATGGGGGAGGATTCCTTCCAATGATTCAGCAAGTACTGCAAAATTAGGTGCAAGGATTGGATCTAAATCAAGCAGCACCGACTGCAATCCCTGGTCACATCAGGCCACGTGCCCAGAAGATCATCCAGTCAAGAGCTTTTCAAATTCTCCGTTATTACCCTGAACGGTTTGAACAGCTGCCAGCCAGGCAAAGGGTTGGAGTCATTTCAGTACTCCTTAGAGATCTATCGTTAGGCAGCTCTTTTTTGGAGTACTACCTGTCATCATATTCAGGCAAGAAGTGACAGCCCTAACTGAAGTCTTCTATCCAGAGAGGTATTACCCAGAGTACGGCAGCACAAGATTTTTTGTCCCCCCCCATCTTCCTACTGCCGTGCCTTAGCCTGGATTTGGAAAATTCCCTTAAGGCACAAATTCAGTTTCCATGATCCAATCACTCCTTGCCTCTCTCAGACTGCAACCCCAACAAGCAAGATCTGAGACATAAAACTGCCCACAGGCCAAAAACCCCGTGTCAAACAGACCACAGAAGAGCCACAGCCTGGACACATTCAGGTGGATACCACTTCCAGGTTGCAGGAAGGTTTTAAGGAGCGTGGATCTTTTTCCTTAGCCGGGAAGTGGCTGATAAACTGCTGCAGAATCTTCACGAGAGCCTTCACACTATCAATTCTTCACTGGAAGCTCCTCAGGTGGCATGAAAATAATCTAAATGTTCTTCTAAGAGCACTGCAGAGGTTTGCATTTTAACATCTACTTCAAGCGCTTACCTATAGCTTCTAATTTTTATGCAAGTGTCCTAGGTGCTGTGCCACCACTATGCTAGCATGGGCAGCAGGAATAGCCAGAGTGTGCCTAGAAGCTATTACTTAAGCAAAAAGCTTCCCCTTAAACACTTGCAAGACAGCCATTTAAAACTCTAAGCAGCTTTCTACATAACCAACCAAATGCAGAAGCAGTTAACAGCTCTTTATACAGCAGGAAGAGGTTACGATAGCTCTGTACCTTTAAACAGTAATAATTTCAGGCTAATATTTAAGTTTGAACTACTTCAGCTCAGGTGTGGTTGCTTCCCCTCCACCTGCTCCCCCCAACTCACCAGTACTGTGATGCAGTCTTCTGCAGGAGCACACTGAATATTGCAGGGGGTACAAAGAGAGGAAAAGGAACATAATTTCTGGTCTCTTTTGAGCCATGACGTCTCTCTTCAAATATTGAGCATCTCATATATAGCTGGTGTAGCCCTTGCCAAGGGAAGCTTAGCTGCTCCAGAACAGTACCTTCCCTGGCTGAATGGGGACAGGTCAATTCTTCACCCAGCCCAGGCAACGGAACCGCAGCTCTCGGGGCTTGCGGCTCAAACTGTACCCCCATTAGATCACAAATAGCATTTGTGCCTCACCATAGCAGCCTGAAATGATTAAAAGTAACTGCTGCAACCTAAAACTGGTTCACCTGTTGTTACAAGGGCATCTGATCTTCCAGTACAGAAGTAGTACTGGAAAAATGCTTCACAGTCCATAGAAGGTGGTCTTTCAAAAGGGGTCATAACTGGGGGTAGGCTAAGAGAGCTCCAGAGAAGACCCTCACGCTTGGAAAAGGCAGCACCCAGAGTGGAAATAAGGCAGATGCACACATCCAGGTGGATCGTGTCCTTTCACCCGCTCTGTACTAGCTCTTAAAGCTCCAGCATTCTGCTAAACCCCGTCTGAGAACAAGCGTTACCTGCTGGCGTGAAGAGCTGCCAACTGGCCCGTTCATCTGCTCGTAGTATCTTCTCTCAGCATCGTCATACTTGTATTTCTCAAACCAGATCTTCTCATGCATAAAGTAGTCGACTGCCATGTTTCTGCAGAAAGGGAACAAATAAAACACCAAAGTGAGTTCCTAGAAGGTTAGTGGCTCGCCATGAGCTTGACAGAAGAGCGTTTTCTTCCCCCATAGAGCTGTGCCTGCAGCTTTCTGCTCGGCAGTGGAAAGCTCTAAGTAAAGAGGATCCTATTAAGAAAACAGGGCAGTCTAATCACCCCCCTGTCTGCCTGGCCTGACCTGCATTTAGTGACAGGGTACCAAGCGGGGATAGAAGAAATCATTTGATCTGTACCTTCTTCCACAAAAAAAGCTTGCAGAGCAGGATTTTCTAGATTGTGGGCATCTGCTGATAAGATGCCTCATGTACGAGACTCAAAGGGAAATAACATTTTTAATTCTTAAGATGCCTGGTCACAGTGAAAACAAAGCGTGAAGAATATGCAGCACGTGCCACACTACAGCATGCTAACGAGGGGACACTCTGTGACAGGCAACTCCTGACACTGCAGCTGACAAATTTAAACACATTTCAGTCTTCCACGACTCAACTGCGTTGACAGCAGCTTTCAGCTGTCTTAGGCTGGTACACATCTCTACCTGCTCACACCACGCTTCACCAGGTGCACCACCAAATCCTCCTGCAAGGAACAGCCTGGCACAACATACTGCCAGACACCGACAGTGACCAGCTTCCAGGAATCCAGATACATGCACATTTATGCACTACCAGTAACCACACACATGCCCTTTTGGAAGCTACTGCAATGGTTTAGAAATTAAAATCATGAGCAATGAAACACAAGATGTGCCCTTATTTCAAGCCAAGGGACAGCTACAGAGCCAACACCAGCTTGAGGAGGTGGTGAGAGTACGGATAGAGCATCGCAACGAAACCACACCATTATCAGGTTCCACCACCCAACGCAGAGAGAGCAACTAATAGCAACCTGCAAACCCTTTCCTTAGCTCAAAACCCCACAGCTCTCCAGTAAAACACTTCCACAGAAGGCAACAGACAAGTCTCTTATAAAACAAGCACCCCTTCTCATTATCTCCCCATTCAGAAGAGTCCAGAGGCCACCACACCGTACAGGTCCTCTACTGGTTCCACTAAAGCCATTGCCAGCACTCAAACCTCCAAGACCCTGCTTGAGTTGCCAACCAGGATCATTAATAGAGAACCCCACTTACAAACTTATGCCACATATTTTACAATGACACATGGACCTTCCTGGGGAAGGGTGAAAGGCACGACCAAATATCTAGTTCCGTCCAACTAAAGAGAAAATTATCCCAAATGGGACAGGGTGAAAGGCATGTAAGCTCTAAAATTTGTCTGTAACCCTCTATATCACCTCGTTCAGGACTTAAAAAAGGAAGTCTTTAAATATTTCTGTCTGTAAACTACAAGTTACAACTATGAAGGTCATCTACAATTTGATAACAAACTCTTCCTGCCCAGCTACATACATGCACATTAAATGAGCTGTAATCCAATAGCCCTGTCCCAAAATTAACAGCAGCTTCCAGACTGAATAATCAAACAACCTTCTCCCTCAATGAAATAAATACAGCACAAGCTCCCACCAGACTTGATGCGCTAAATTGTATTTCACCGTCATCCCCAAGCCTTCTTCAAGCTGGATACTGGTAGCGATGCTCAAACCTCTCACATGGAGCTGAACGACCAGCCTACGTGCTCTCTGCAGGAGAAGGGGGGGATAACCGCTAAGAACAGAAATAACAGTAACAGAAATACACAGCAAATAACCACCAACTTAATTTCTCAAAGTCAAAGATGAAACGCTGCATGTTCTGCTGTCTCAGACATGTTTAAAAGCTCAGAATTACTCCCTCCAACTTCTCACTTTTATGGCTTTTTGTACGTAATAGCAATACAGAAAGGGGCAGAGCCCTGGGTTTCCCCTGTATAAAAAGGGGGTCAAACCTTAGCTCACCTCCCAGCCCTGACTTTAAATGTCTTGTACGACACAAATGCTACCCTTAGCCACCAGCAATGACCAGAAGGGGGCTCCTTAAGGGAGTTTCCCCCATTTACCCTGCCCACAAACACGCTCCCCGGCTCAGGAGCATCTCCCTACAGCAGCAGACACGCTTGGTCCACAGTGGACGCCCGTCTTCTACACATGCAAATTCTTTCAGCTCAATCCTGCCCTGGCAGTTTTGCATGTGTGAGTGTTACCCCAGAATAAATTTCTCCTACTTCATTTCTGGAGCAGGGACGCTTGAAGCATAAGCAGCTGGTTGGGAGGGTTTTACTACTGCGGATTCCTGCATCCTCGTACTCTCTCCTGCTCTTGACATTTTCAGAGCCTCGGCTGCGTAGTACCGTGACTCGGCACTGTCATACGTCAGCTTGTTAAGCCACACAGTTTCACTGTCCTCATGCAGAAAAAAGTGGGTAGACGGAGGTTGCTCAGCATCACTGGGAAGCAGAGAGTTGGTGGCAATCTCCACGTGTTTGATGCCCATTTGCTTTCCAATGTTGTGGTCCTTCCCATCCTCGTGGGGGTTCTTCGATGCTTCGAGGCAGCCGCGTTGCTGCTGCCTGCTTTTGGCTGATGGATGACCGTCAAACATGTTCTCGTAGAAGCTCTTCTCAGCACCATCATAGAGAGGTTTCTCTAACCACACCTCTGACATGAGCGCCTGCAAGGTTGAAATCTGCGGCTTACCATTTACTGTCTGGTGTACAGAGCCAGGCAAACCGGTAACGAAGGAAGAAGCAGAATCGGCAATGATGTCTGGAGCTAAGCTTGGGGTAGCAGGAGTAGGCAGAGCTGTAACATAGCCCTCATCCGGCGTTCTCAGCCCAACATTGCCAGCATTTGACCCCACAGATGGGATGGCTAGGACATTTGGAGGAATAAAGAACTGAGATTTTTCAATAAACATCTCCTCAGCCTTATCAAAGTCAAACTTGTTGACCCAGACATCCTGAACAACATGGTGACACGCTGACAGACTACCATGGGAGCAGGACAGGGCTGCTGAAAGCATCCTTGGCTTAGGAACATCTTGGACAGCTTTTGATCTGGCCACTAAAGGGGACTGCTCAGCCGTTAGCGCAGTCTCGGGTGCCTCCTGGATCTGACAATCCACTAGTTTTTGCCTGTACACGTTCTCAGCGTGATCATAGAAAGGTTTCTCAAACCACACGTGGTCAGCTAACAAACCAGTCAGAATAGAGTCTAACTTGGAGGCTGCATTTTTGGGTTTTGGAGAACGCTTCCGTTTCCTTTGTTTCTTCCCATTCCTTGCTCTCTTCAGGTCTCCCTTGAATTCACTTTCAACAGAGTCATCATTGCAGACTCCGTTTACAGCCTCTACCTCCTGGCATTCCTCAGGGGCCGCAGCAGCTAGCATCGCTTCTCTTTCGTAATGCAGTCTCTCCGCTTCATCGTATTTGTGCTTGTCTACCCACACTTTTTCTACTGGGCAGGGAGGCTTCCTTGTCCTCATCTTCCAAAGAGTGGCAGCATTAAAAGATAAGCACAACAATGTAGTTGCAGCAAAGCTAAATAAAGCAAGGGCATGCATCAGACTTTAGTCATTTTCAAGTAATACAAGTGTGTCAAAAAGCTACCATGCCATTATTATTCATGGTAAAGAGCCTAAGCATTTAGATCCTTTATCATAAATTTTAATTCAAAGGAATTAAACACGTTGAATTTCTGAAGTCAAAATAACCTTCTTCCTAAAATACTTCTCCTGTCCTGATGAATATTTTGCCCATTCCTATTTAAAAATAAAGGCACTGGCTGAAAGCACTTAAAAATTCACTTTCAAAGACAACTGGCAGGAAAAAAAAACCAACAAGGTTTTGTTTAAATCCCTGGTAATGTAGAAGATATTTTTCCAAGTTAGGAGATTAGTCCTTAATTACTTGTTAGTTACTTTGAACTTTTGAGAAGACAAGCTAAAAATAGAAAGATGCCCCAATTCTTGAGTGTATTTAGAGGTCATTGCTTACATCTATTTGTGTTTTGCTACTAGGAAGCCAGCAGAGGGAGCTGACTGAAAAACTATGACTCCGTTCAGTTTAAAACCCCAGTTACCACCAAATTAAAGTTGGCCAAGAGCTGGAGAGCTCATTATTAATTTAGCTCACCAAGGAAATCTTCTCTTGAAATGAATACTCTTGAAAGTATTGCACCTACTTTGTATTTACCTGCCCTAGTCATACCTTACTAGGCAAAAAAAAATAATCAAGCAGTTTCAAGTATGCGTAGATTGGAAATGGTGCAGGGAAATATCTTTCCAAGTACAGAATTTACTGTTCTGCTCAAAAATCTAATGAGTAGGTAATTACCTCTCTGCCAAACACTTCATGGTCAGGTCCCTGGAGTTAAAAAAAGGGTCCGATATTAAGTATCTGTAAGCCAGCTCTCTCTTAGCTACCGACAGCTGAAAGTTTCATGGCTAACAATTTATCTGCGACAGGTTGCCAAATAAAATTCACATACAACTGAAATAACCTCCAGACCTCAGCCGATGGCTTGCAGTTCCAGCCGTTCCTGGAAGATTTTACAAGCCTCAAGTCCAGGACTCGACAGGCCAGTAAAAACAAACTACTATTTCAAGTAAACCTTTGCCTTTTGAAAAACTTTTGATTTAATTTTTAATAGCTTAAAATATTAAAGCAATGCAATACTATATTTGAATTATAAAAATCACGACGAAAAGCAAGAGTAGTGTGTTTTTTTTTTTCCTTATTGGAGTTGTGAAACTATTCTTCCACGAGCTGCTGAAAACACTGGGACACGGCTAAAAGTGTTTAATATCTAAATCGAAGTCTATTTTGAAGTCTTTATTTTACTTTGCACTCTTCTCTTGCATTTTACACCATTTATGAAGCAATAAAACACTTCTTACTACAGATAACTAGAAATAAACCAGTGCTTTTAATAAACGTTAATCTACTTTTTACCATTAACACCAAAAACACCCCAGCTGGAAGCACACACAGGGCAAGGTAGGAGCAACCAGTAACTCGGATTTGCTCATTGGGATAAATTCTACTACAGCTTCGATGGTGTTATCATCAAGCGGCGACAAATAACATCATGTATGTCACACAGACATAAGACAGTGCCACTAAAAGAGCCTGCACAAGTTAATTTGAGGTACAAGGACACATTCTGCAAAAAAATAAATCACTGAGGGAGCCTCATCCTCCTGATCATCTCGGCTGCTGGACAAAAAAATTTTAGATATTTCATATTCTTACATGGCAGACAGTATTCCCCTTAAAAAAATAATCTTTTAACAGATTTAAACTAATTTAAATGTGATTCTTGGAGAGTCACATTAAGATGAGGCAGCGTCTGCTAGAGCAATGCCTGCACGTCAGTAATTTGGCAGACTGGAAAGGATTAAATGATGCAAATTAAAGGCGTTGTGAACAAAGGCACATTCTGCAGCAACAGCCAGCCAGATCCAGTGCGGTAACCTGCCAGCCCAAAATCCACAGGGAAAGTAAAATGCGCAACTGAAACTACATAGGTAGGACAATACATTTGAATTTTTAGGTTATTTAAGTCAATAAGGACTCCTAAACAAAACATCATATTTCTGCACTTGCCTGACATGCTCTGCTGGGCTCTACATTCACCTTCATTTGAGTTATCCCAAGAAAAAAAGCATAATTTATAAGTGAATAAAGCCTTCAAGGAGATGCTGTACTGAGAATACGTCATTAACCCAATGCAGGTGTTACCGTATTCTGAGGTTATGACTTAAACCTATTTCAGGAAGAATCTCCAGCGGGTGTAACAAGAAACCCAAAAAATGACTCAATGCAACTCAAACTGTCACACCTTTAAATATGTAATTTGCATTACACCTATTAATATTTCATATAGAAAGAGCATGACCATTTGACTAAAAAGCCCTAAAAATTGGGGTTTAATTATTATTGTTTAAATTATAGGTGATTTTGCTCAAGTCCTTAAGCAAAAATCTTAAACTCTGGCTATCAGGAGGTTCTCACAAAGAAGTGTCTTGAATCAAAGTGAGATTTAATAAATAAATGTAATAAATAAACCTGTAAAGATACACTTATTTGTAGTGGAAATGAGAAAACTGTGCAATAATCTGTCTAGTAAGTAATCAGATCGTGATTATACTCTCCCGATTTTACAGAAAAGTGCAAAAAACACATGACAACTAGAGAGTACTTACTTTTTTAGCTCCTATGATAGCATTAAGAAGAAAAAAGACAAAGTTAGAGAAATCTTCCAGTTCTAGACATGCAGCAACTAGTCAGCGAGGACACAGAATGACAACAGCCAAATGTATTAGCATATAGTTAATTTGCTCCATAATACATTTAATTAAACATACAGCTGGTTAACACGTCATCTTCATGAACCATCATCACAGACAACCAGTTACTTTTAATTTTAAATAACAAACAATTAAAAAAAACAATAATACACATATCCAAAAGGATCCACCCATCATGACAGGGAACCAGCCAGAGAGGCTGCCAACCTGCCATACCAATACTGCAAAAGCGAGGCTAGGGTCCCTCGGTTTCAGATAACTAAAAACCAAGAGCAAATACTTGAAAGAATTTCTGAAAATGTAACAGTTATAATGTCGAATAATGAATTCACATCACTGTAGTTATTTCTGCCAAAAGTTCGCCATCTGTATAACATTCTACAAATAAAAGACTAATATTCAGCCTACTAATTTTTCAGGAAAAGCATCAATACGACATGTGAACGGCTGCGGTAGAACTTAAGATTTTAAGAATTTAAGAGCCATACCAATGAGTCTACACCTATGAAGCCTGACAAGACACAGCTTCTCATGTCACCAATTCAACAGAAAAAGGGTTCCTTCTGCAAGGAAGCAACACAAACACCCCAAGCTAAAGTGACCACAAAAGTTCCCCATCAAATCTGGCTCACAGGAATTCAAGCGCTGTTTTTTTATGAAGATTATTACCACTGAAAATCTTCCTAAAAGGAATTCACCATAACAAGTAGCTATATCATTTTCCAAAAATAAGTCCAAGATACTTGCAGCATCTATTTGTTTCCATGAGGGACCAAACCTTAAGTTCAGTTATGATAAAGACCAGATTTTCTAGTCCAGTTTACAAACACAAGCAAAAATTGGAAAAAAAATAGTAAGTTTTACTCTGTGTTCCTAAGTTCTCTCAGAGGAACATGGGAAAAGGCATATACAAGGATTTTAATTACGCAAACCACCACTTAGGCCAGTGCAGACAGCCTGATGAGAGATGAGCCACAGACCATTAACACCAGAGCACTACCAGTTCTCCCAGCATACAAATTCACTCCAGACAAGACACCAGCTCACAATCCTGCTTCAGCCAAGTCTGCTAAATGCCAGTACAACGAGTGAAGGGAGTATACCTGATCTGACGAAGTCTGGAAGGACAAACTTACCTCCTTCAAAGGTTTTTGGAAGAGATTTATACTGACTTGGACTCTCTTAAGAGCCTGCACCACGTCACATCGCTCACAGCCTGGTCCGAGGCACCTAAGATTTACCACCGCACCAAACCACAGCAGTTTTTTCAATGCTTTCTGCCTGGTACTCTCAACTACTTGCTTCACTTCCTCAAACAGGAAGCTTTACAATTTAAAAAAAAAAAACAAGCTACAGTTTTATGAACATCCTCCATTGGCGAAAATCAAGAGCACAGAAACCAGAGATGACTTAGAAACCCATCAGCCCGCACACACTCAGAACCAAGGTGGCAGCTCAGAAAGTCTCTCCTTCAAACCACTCCTGAAATCACATTCATCCACTGCCTGGTAACTTTTTTCAGAAGTGAAGCAGTTTTTCATTTAATTCGCATTTTTTTAGCACGAAGACAAATTAACACTTTGAGACAGAGGCGGCAAACTTAAAAAATGCGTTTAAGAAACAAATCTGCGAGTTGAGTAGAAAAATGCAATGGCTCTTACTACACGCACCAGAGACTGGCTCCTGTGTACCCAGGACAATTTTGCTTTTCCAGTGACAGTGCAGACAATCTATTGGGTGTTTTACAAAGCATAAAGCCACCAGAAAGGCAAATGCTATTATTAATCTTCATAGATGCCAAATAATCAAATACTCCCAAGTAACAAAAAAAATCACAGGTCCATGTTTAGGCCTCCCATGGCCTGTTAAAGAGGGCTTACAAAAACCTGAAAGAATTTTTAATCGTAGCTACTGCTTCAGAGCTTTGGGCTTGGTGTTATCTTGTCATCACGTCCCGGGTATTTCAAGCCAGAACAAATCTGTGCTGTGCTTCCAGCGCTGCAGGGAAATGCATGAAGTTAAAAATAGGCAATGAAAAGGTCTCTATTGTTGTTCTGTAAATCCGAAATAAGCTTTGGACTTCAGCTATTTGGCTGCATTATCCCCTTAAGTCCAGCTACTTTTTCAAAAGTCAGTGAAACAAAAGCGTACAATACATTACCCTCAGGCTGTAGCCAAAAAAAGAAAGTTAAGTCAACTCCATTTATTTGTTTAATGAAAGCCACTCTTTCTCTTCTGTCCATGAGAAAGTTACATTTATCCTGAATTGAGAGGCCTATAAAATAAATTTGGGGTTTTGGGGGGAGTCAGGTTATAAATACGTCTGTCACAGCCTCCCAGAGACCTAAATTCCATCAGGCCCTGCACAATTTCTTGCACTGGAACTGAACTGCGATTCTAATTTCAACTCTGCGTCAGGCTGACCTGTCAGCTTCCAACAAGCCACAGCCACTCAGGCAGCACCACAATTTGAAAGCAGCTCTCCCAGAAATAATTTAACAGTTTGATGTGGTTTAAAATATTTGCAATAGCCTTGAAAAAAGGATGTCTAGATGAGCAAGAGCAGCAAATCTCATCCATCACTGATTTCTGGAGCGATGTGACAGCTGGTTACTGCAAGTCATAACCAACCAGGTAAGATTATAGTCATGGTTCAACTCCTTTCTTCAGAGAAGACATCAAAAATGGGCATCAGGTGGCACCAGGGGACACGGGATGAGAGAAACACAGGGCAGCTTGTCTGTGGTTCAACCCCAAAAACACCCCATGGACACGAGCCCAAAGGGGCAGGAAAGTCCTGATCTCTGCAAGTCCAAGCAGCAATTAACCCAGCACTGGTCGCTCTTCCCCCAGCACTGACGGGTTCTCACTACAGGAGATTCTAGCCCAGTCCATCTTGCGTATTTGCTGACATGCCTTGGCACAGCTGATTTTGACCCGGACAACATGGTTATATATTTAGTGCTCCTGTCCTATCGCATGTCACATCAGCCTCCCCACTAGAAGCTCCTGAACACTCATACCAGCAGCAGCCAAAAAAAAAAAAAAACAACAATGCCAAAAAACCCAGAAAGGATCCATTTGATGTCAGAGACAGGGCACAGAGGAGAGCAAGAAGGTCCACAGGCACCATCAGTTCCTTTCTGCCACCTCAGACGGGCACCTGGGCTATGGCACACTCTGCCCACGCCTTCCTAGTGACATGCTTCTCTTTCCAAAACTGCTACTGCTGCAGTCCTGCATAAAATCAGGAGCCATTCCAGCAAGGCATTTAGGCACCAGTTAGACACAGCTGCCTTGTACCTACAGCAAAGGAAAGGCATCAACCCTGCCCCACCTCCTCTTTTTTTTTCCTTATCAGCAATTCCAAGTTAAAAGAACTGAGACTGGTTTCACACCAGAGGGTCTGATGGCCTCTTGCAGCTGAAGGGAGCAAATGCACCCCCTCCTCAACGCTGGTACTGAGCCAATACAGGCAGCTAAAGCAAAAGAAAATATTAACACTCATGTAGTATTGCTCTTCTGCTGGTTTAACTCTCTAAATTGGCTCTCCCCCAGCAGAGCTGGCAGCTCAAAGCAGGACACAGTCAGGACAGGAACCACCTTCATCACCTTTGCTAAAATACAAAGCTCCACACTAACCTTTCGCCAGGGAAATGACAAGGATGCCCAACCTCAATGACCTAAAAACGCGACTCTTCAAGCAACAATGCTGCCGATTGCTAATGAAGAGATAATCAAGGACATGGGAAATCAGCAGTAGGGAAAGACAGTAAAGAAGTCACCTTCACAAGCAAAAGCAAAGTAGTTGAAAACAAACAGCTTAGGTGAAGAGAAAAAAAGGCATACCTGCAAGGTCAGGGAGAAAGAGGGCACACCTAGAAAAGGAGAGGAAAGAATTACAGCTATACACCCAAGCAAAGTTGTTTTCTCCTCCATACCAAGCACAACAGGACTGTGAACATCCTAATCAAAACAACTGACTACAATCAATTCCAAAACATCAATGATGTAGGTGTGAAAGAACAAACCTGTACTGATTTCAGTGAACACCCGGAGGGGAGGAATGACTGACCGTAGCAGCCTCAGCAACTTTAGCTACAGCTGTAATCCTTCACAAACCCCCAGAGAGCACATTAACAGCCTCCACACAACCACACCTCCCCAGCTCTGCCCATTCCCCAAATAATAGTTTTGAAACTGATAGCTCCCCAAGTGAGCTGCCGTGGAAACAAAAAGGAAAAGCAGAAAGAGCAACGTAGGCTGGTGGAGGCACCACCAAGGTTATGGAGAGGTTGGGAACACCAGCACATGGAGAGGTGAGATGAGCAGAGCCCCAGTGCACCTACAGAGCAAGGGCAGGACAATGGGGGAGGCCAGGCTTTACGGGGCTCTCTGCTCTAAAGTAAGTTGGGGGAGGCAGCTAAGGGTGCTGGGCATGGGCAGGTTCAGGACGTTGCTTCAGTTACAGAGGGCTGCCAGCTGCTCTGTGCCAGGACAGGGCTCCAGTTACCCTTTGCAGCAGGTGACTCGACAAGAAACCCTTGCCAAGATGAGGAATGGGGAGAAGAACAGACCCCCCGAGGCACTTGGAGCTACTGGGGATAGGAGGTGGTCTCCTAAACTCCCCTCCCTACCAGGGCAGGAACCATACTGAACTCCCCAAATTTAAAGGGGTGAGGCTCCATGTAGCACGGGCACCCCCAAAACCAGCACCCCAACAGAGGGGGAACCTGCCTCCCCCTCCTAAAAAGTGAACAGCTTTTGGGAGACCTCCAGCATCAGCACACCCAGCCCTTACACCTGTAACAGGGCATAACCTAGAGCCTGTAAAGGGGAAGCGACCCCAGATAGATGGAAGAACACTACAACCCCCGTTCTCTAGGCCTAGGAGGGGAAAAGGGATCTCCCAGATAATGAAGGGCCCCCCACATCCTCCCTTCTTGGGGTGTAAGGGGAGAGGAGACCCCACAGAGAATGGGGGGGAGGGGGGGCTCCCATAACCCCCTTCCCAGACCTATTAATGGCAAAGGGAGTTAAGAGATTGTGCATAGCACAAGGGGGATCGCCCCACTATTCCCTTGGGCTTTGAGGGACGAAAACTAACCCCAAAGACTAAGGGCACCCTAAGGCCTCTCCCTCAGGACTCCGGGGTGGGTGGGGAATGGAACCCCACAAATAATGGTGGGGGGGGGAAACCACCCCCATTCCCGAGGCCATGAAGAGGAAGGGATCACACAGACGATGGGGGAACACCACAATCTCCCCTCCCTGAGATTGTAACAGGGGAAGAGCCTCCCCCATGAGGGTCCCCCGCAACTCCCCCCTTCCTGCCATTGTGAAGGAAGGGGCCCCACCGATAACGAGTTACCCCCCCAAACCCACCTCCCCTGGCCTAGGAGCAGCAAAGGATCACACAGATAATGCGGGAATGATCATAACCTCCTCCATGGGGACTGTGTGACGAAAAAGGGACCCCACGGATAGCGAGGAGCCCCCACAGCCCCTTCTCCTGGCCCCTCAGCAGGAAAAGGCCTCATGTAGTACAGGAGGGGCCGTCACATCCCCCCCGCAAAGGGCTGTGAGAGGAGCAAGGGACCCCCCACAGACCCCCGAAACTGCCGTTACCGAGGCCCACGGTGGGGAAATGAAGGACGGTGGACTGGCGGTGAGAGGGTTACAAGCACTCACCGGCAGCGCTGGGCCCGGGGCAGGCCGCAGGCGGCTCCGCACCGCTCGGCCTCCACCGAGGCAAAGGGAGACGTCGCCCGCCGCGCGGGGGGTTGTGGGGGCGGCGCGGAC
>VWZL01002418.1:233019-244197 GCA_013396915.1 Stercorarius parasiticus
GGATTTCACCCAGACTTAGGAATGATGAGCCAAAGCCCTGCATGGGGGAAAAGGGTGCCCCGAAATCATGGTGAGGAGCACCCCAACATGCTTCCCACCTCCACGGCCACCGAGCAGGGTGGCTTGTCACCCCATGTCCCCACTTACCCGCCAGGCATTCAGGTTTTTGTCCGAGGGAGCACTGGCCAGGATGCTGCTGGCTGGCACCTTCCCTTGAGGAACATGGGGACCAGGGTGAGTGGCTGGGGTGGCCCCAGGGCGGTGGGGACACCCCAGCACAGCCCAGGCACCCTGATCTCAGATGGGATGTGGTTCCCTCCTCCAACCCCAGCCCCATCACCCTGGGGGACATGGAGCAAAGGGGGACGGGGATGGGTCCTGCCAGTCCGGCTGGCACGGGCACCCCATGGGGACAGCTGTGGGCACCCAGCAGAGCCACAGTGCAGTGACAAGGGAGGTGACCCCAAACCCAGGGACCATCTCCCAGCATATGGGCAGGGCCGTCCCCACACTGCGCTATGGGACAGGGACAACCAAGGACACCCGGGGAGGAGGGACAGGGCTGTGCCCCCACTATCTGTGGGGCTGGGACCTCACCGAGGGGGATGGGACAGGGCTGTCCCCATGTCCCTGCACTGCTTTATGGGACAGGGACCCAACAGAGGGGCAGGGACTCCGGGGAGGGGACAGGACAAGACTGTCCCCATGTAATCTATGGAGCAAGGATCCAATGGATGGCAGGGACGCCGGGGAGGGGAGCAGGATGGGGCTGTCCCCATGTCCCTGTGCCACTCTATGGGGCAGGGACATCATGGAGGCCAGGGGCCACGAGGAAGGAGGGCAGGACGGGGCTGTCCCCATGTCCCTATGCCACTCTATGGGGCAGGGAGAGCTGTCCCCGTGTCCCTGCACTGCTCTATGGGACAGGGACATCATGGAGGGCAAGGACCTCGAGGAGGGGGGACAGGCTGGGGCTGTCCCCATGTCCCCACACCAATCTATGGGGCAAGGACCCCATGGAAGGCAGGGACACCAGGGAGGGGTGTGGGATGGGGCCATCCCCATGTCCCCATATTGATGTACGGGGCAGGGACTCAGGGGAGGGCAGGAACAACGGGGAGGGGGGCAGGACACGACTGTCCCCATGTCCCTGTGCCACTCTAAGGGGCAGGGACCCCACAGAGGGGGACAGGACAGGGCTGTCCCCATGTCCCCACACCGATCTATGGGGCAAGGACCCCATGGAGGGCAGGGACCCCGAGGAGGAGGGCAGGCCGGGGCTGTCCCCATGTCCCCACACCGATCTATGGGGCAAGGACCCCATGGAGGGCAGGGACCCCGAGGAGGAGGGCAGGCCGGGGCTGTCCCCATGTCCCCACACCGATCTATGGGGCAAGGACCCCATGGAGGGCAGGGACCCCGAGGAAGGGGAGCAGGCCGGGGCTGTCCCCACGCCGAACTATGGGGCAGGGCACTATGGGGTAGGGCCCTCCGGACCGAGCCCCCCGCCCCTACCTGCCCGCAGCAGCCCCCGGGCCAGGCCGCCCGCCATCCGCCCGGCGCCCACGAAGCCCACCCGCAGCTCCACCGCCTCCATCCCTTCCGGGCCACGCCCCCTTCCGGGCCACGCCCCCTGCCACGCCCCCAAACTCCATTGGCCCGCCCTCTACCCGCCCCGCGGCTCCCATTGGCGGCGCCAGGCTATAAGGGGCGGGGCCTGGGAGGTGGATGGGTCTCTGCGCGGGTGCTGGCCGGGGGGGCCGGGCCGGGCAGCGAAACTCCGGTCCACGCGTGGGGTAACTCTCCCCCCCGCCTCGGGAAAGGGTGGGGGGGACGTGGGACAACACGGTCCCCAGCCTTCCCTATTGTCCTGGGGCTGTGGCCAAGGCCTCTAACACTGCTGGCTGTATTGGGGGGTGCCCTGAATGGGGTGGGGGAACGCCCAAGCCTGTTCCTGGTCCACCTCCTTCTCTTCCCCTATGGGGGCGGGGGGCACACAGCATGGTCCCCATCCCTTCCCACCATCCAGGGGCTGTGGCTAAGGCCTCTGATACCCTGGGTGTATTGGAGGGGTGGGGGGGTTCCCCCAAACCTGTTCCTGGTTCCCCCTCACCTGTTCCTGGTTCCCCCTCCTTCCCTTCCCCTATGGAGGGGGGCAACACAGCATGGTCTCCATCCCTCCCTGGGGCTACAGCCAAGGCCCCTGGTACCCCTGGGTGTATTGGTGGG
This sequence comes from Stercorarius parasiticus, assembly GCA_013396915.1. Taxonomy (NCBI): domain Eukaryota; kingdom Metazoa; phylum Chordata; class Aves; order Charadriiformes; family Stercorariidae; genus Stercorarius; species Stercorarius parasiticus. Next base: position 235,249 of record VWZL01002418.1, read on the forward strand.
GGTGTCCCCTCAATGTGGAGGGGTGTCCCCCAAACCTGTTCCTGGACCCCTTCTTTCCCTTCCCCTATGGGGTGGTGGGGGGGGGACACATGGTATGGTCCCCAGCCCTCCCCACCACCCTGGGGATGCGGCCAAGTCTCCTCGTACCCCTCGGTGTACTGGGGGGGGTCCTCAGTGGGGTGGGGGGTCCCCCAAACCTGTTCCTGGTCTTGGGGGGGTGCTGCTCTTGACTTCAGGGTGCTCCCTGCACCCCTTTCTCCCCGCAGGACACCCCCACCGTCATCATGGTGTCCTGGAGCTGCTGGGCTCTGCTGCTCCTCTGCGCCGCTGCAAGATTTTTTGGGTGGCTGGGACTTGGCGCCCCCCTGGAGGAGGTGGAGACCCCCTCAGAGGTGAGAACACCCCCCCACCCTGGGGTCCCCCCCTGAAATGGGAAATGGGGGTCCCCCAGAGCCCCCACCCTGGGGAGACACTGCCAGGTGTGGGGTGCCCCATGTGGGATGGTTTTTGGGGTGGACTCACATCTTTCTCCTGAATTTCCCACCCAAAACCATGGGGAGCACCCGTGGGTGCTGAGCCCCGCTGACGCCAGCGCTGCCACCAGGTCGTGGTGCAGCTCCACTCGTCCTGCACTGACCTCAGGGAGGCAGAGGTGGCCAAGCTGGGGGTGGGCGTGCTCGACTGCCAGGCCAACGCTGAGGGTTGCTGGACATACCCCAGCACCTCGGATGCAGTAAGGACACCCCAAATCCTGTTTTTCCCTATTCCACCCCAAATCTTATAGTGATCCAACATATTCATAGAATGGTTTGGGTTGGAAGGGACCTTAAAGAGCATCTAGTTCCAGCCCCCTGCCATGGGCAGGGGCACCCCCCACCAGCCCTGGTTGCTCAAAGCCCCGTCCAACCTGGCCTTGAACCCCTCCAGGGATGGGGCAGCCACACCTTCTCTGGGCAACCTGGGCCAGGGGCTCACCACCCTCACAGCCAAGAATTTCTTCACAGAAATTCTTCTCATCTCAATCTCCCCTCTTTCAGTTTAAAACCCTTCCCCCTTGTCCCATGGCTCCCCTCCCTGCTCCAGAGTCCCTCCCCAGCTTTCCTGGAGCCCCTTTAGGGGCTGGAAGGTCTCCCCGGAGCCTTCTCTTCTCCAGGCTGAACCCCCCCAACTCTCTCAGCCTGTCCTCACAGCAGAGGGGCTCCAGCCCTCCCAGCATCTCTGGGGCCTCCTCTGGCCCCGCTCCAACAGCTCCGTGTCCTATTCCCCCACCCCAAAATCCCATACTTTGTAGCCACAGAGCCCGAGCTGCACCGAACCATCTCTGCTTAGCATCTCATCCACATCTTGGGGTAAACCCATCCCTGTTTAGTCCATTTCCCCCATGGCAAATGGGGGTTTCCACTCCTGATCCCCTTCCCACCCCCAGCCTTGCTTCCTCCCGAGGCTTTTCCAAAGTCTCCTTCCCCACCACCGTGGGATGGAGATTAAACACTGGGGGCTCATTTTGGGGTGCTGAGGGGGTGCTCATGGGAGCAGAGCCAGCGTCCACCTTGTACATGGTGGTGGGCATCACCATAGAGTGATGGTTTGTGGGGGCTGTGGGGCCACCACCACAATGTTCACCCCAGGAGGGGCAGGAGGAGCTGCAGGAGCAGCCGGACAAGTTGTTGCAGCCAAGACTGGAGACCCTCATCACCAGCTGGGAGCACCAGGTGGCCCAGCTCATGGAGGACATCGCCCAGCGGATGGGTAAGAGCCACCAGCTTGATGATGCTATGTCCCTGTGTCCCACCGTGGGGACTCACCCAACCTTTTGTCCCTCCTTACAGGGAATGCGAGCAGCCGTGGGGCCGTGGGGCTCCAGGAAGGGCACCAGGTTGCCCTGTCCGACCTCCACCACACGCAGGAAAGAGCTCGGGACATCTATTCCCAACTAGGTGAGAAGGTGGCAAACCCCGTTCCCAGCTCTTTTTGTATCAGGACACCCCTGGGTGCAGCTTCCCCGGCTCATCCCGACACCGTATCCATCTCCTCCACATGCAGAGCGTGACCTGGCCCTTCTCCTGGCCCAGCAGTGCCGGATGGAGGAGGTGATGGAGAAACTGCGTCGGGTGAACAGGAGCCTGGGGTTGATGCTGGTGGCCGTGGAGGGCGCACGGAGCCGGCTGGAGAACCAAGTGGAGCACCTTCATGCCACCCTTGACCCAGCCGGTGAGCTGCGAATGGGTGCTGGAGGGCAGATGGGTGCTGGCAGGTGCCAACGCTGGGCTCTTTCTCCCTGTCCTGCAGGTCAGAGCCCAAGTGCAATCTCCACCTGCATCCTTCATGGCTCCTACCTTGTGCTGCTGGTTGCGCTACTGGTGCCCATGCCGCCCCGTGCCATCCTCCTCCTCCTCGCCTTCAGCATCCTTGGCGAGTTCCTTGGCATCCCGGCACTCTCCACTCTCCTGGCCCTTGCTGTGGCAGGTAGGGACAGGTGTTGGGGGGACCTGGCTGGGGACATGCCACCCTGAGGGTGCTACGGGGATGGGCTAGGGGTGCTCTGCCCTCTCCCACCATCTCACTTCCCCACAGGGCAGTTGCTGGTGGTGGCCACCCACCGTGGTGCTGGGGGACCCTGGCTGGTTCTTCCGCAGGATGAACCCCGTCACCAGCTTACCTCCACCCCGGAAAGGTAGGAGATGGTTAGGGGATAAAAGCATGGCACCCTTGGGAGCTGTTAAGACCCAGGCTGGGCACCCATCCTGGATGTCCCATCCTGCAGAGGTCCCCAGGGTGGGCTGCTGGTCTCCAGGAGGGGGCAGGACGCACCTTGGTGGCTTGCCTGCAGCTTTTGGGCACCACATCCCAGCTCCTCCTCTTCTGCCCAGAGGAGGGTGTGGAGAGGGGGCTGCCATCGTGATGGTGATGTAGAAGCCACCAAGGTGGTGAGGCTCTGGTGGTGGTTCTTCTCACGTAGGGAGTGCAAAATGGAGCTGTTGCAGGAGGAGCTGGACAGGTTGGAGATGAGCTGCCTGCAAGGTGAGAGCTGGCTGTGCCGGGGGGACGTGGGAGAGATGACCATGAGGTGGGAGCTGTGGTGGCTGTAGGACAGGTGTCTGAAGCCCCAGCATGTCCCCATCCTGTGCTGGGGGCGTGCGTGTTACCCCAGAGTGTCCCCAGACTATGGTAGGGCAGGGGCACCACCAGGGTGTTCCCCACCCTCCACCTGGGGACAGCCGTGCTGGGAGCATGTCACCACCACCACCATGTTCCTGCAGAGCCCTCGTGCCTAGAGCAGCCCCCAGTGACGGCAGGGGACACCCCTCGCTTAGCAGGAAGGACGTCACCCGTCCCCGGCGGCTGGAGGACAAAGCTGAGCTCATGTGGGGTAAGTCTGAGCTTAGGTAGGTGCTGGGTGGGGTGTCCCCAGGCTGGGCCAGGCCCTGCTCCTGGGGGCCGGCTGGGTCCCTCTAAAGGTCAGAGCCTCTAGGGTTGGGGTGTCCTCACCGTGACTGTGCTTCTGGGTGCTGAACACCTTGTTGGGGGAGGGGCTGGTCCCACAGAGCTTGTGGGGACATGACACCCAAGGAGGACGTTTTGGTGCAAGGGATGTCCTCCAAGGATGGATGGTCAAGGCACCCATCCTGTATGACCGACATGTCCCCACGGGACACAGGACATGTCCTGCAGGACAGGAGGGTCACCAGGGACGGAGGATGCCTTGTCTAAACCCCTTCTTCCCTAACCAGGCGATGCTGGAGCCTGCCATGGGCACTGGGAAGCACTGGGAGCCCAAACCTTGCACCCCAAGGCAGTCTCTGGCCAGTGACATGTGAGTACCAACTGGAACAGGACGTTCCTTCTCCAGGGACACTTCAGGGCTGGTGTCACCTCAGGGTGCAGCCAGTGATCTGACAGTGTTGGGGACAGCCCTACTGGGGGCTTCTTGGGGTGCTGATGGGGGTCTCTCCTCCATAGGTCCTCGTTGTCCCCACGGCTCCCATGCCAGGGGCTCACCAGGGCTGGGCAGCGATGCCGGAAGAAAGCCATCCTCGGGCAGGACTTCTGCCATGTCCACACCACCGGTTGAGCCTCGAGCAGTGGTTTGCCCATGGACTCGTCCCCCCATATCTGACCCTCTACCTCCTCCCAGAAGGGTTTTAAAACCCTTTTTCGGCTCTTCCAGATGCTGGTGGAGAACATGTTGTGGTACTCGGGACCCTCTGGATGCTATTTGATGTGGGTAGGGGACTGTGCTGTGTGGCAGACGCTCCTCACCCCACCGGTTTTATGCTTTTTGTGTATAATTTAATAAATGCCATATTTACAGCTAGAGCCTTCCCCATTCTGGTCCCACACCCCCCTCCATCCTGATGCTGGGGCTTTGTTGGGGGCTTTGGGACCATCCCAGTGTGCCAAAAGCAACAGCAATTGTCCGGCTGCCATTCCTGCGCCAGAGGAACCCTGATTACCTTCCCTTTATTATAGCCTAATTACAGGTAATTAGCAGTGTAGCCTGTTACAGCTTTTCGCATGTGGCCAAGGGGGTGGTGGTGGCTCCAGCTGGTGGCTACCACCTGGTCAGGTATCCCAGCACCTTCGGGGTGTCCCAACCTTCCTTTCCGCCCTGCCCTGGGTGTCTCGTACCCATTCCAGCAACAGGCAGGAATGTGGGGGCTGCTCACTGGGCTCTGGTCCCCTTTTACTTTGGAAATCTCACTCCCCCAGCCCTGTCCTCTGCCCCAGCAAAGGACAACCCTGAGATGAAGAGGATGATGCCGGTCCTGCTGCCGTGTTGTCCCGTCACTTCCTGGCGTTGGCGTAGTTGGCGCTGAACCAGGCACAGGTCTCCTTCACGGCTGGGGAGGGAGAAGATGGGATGGGTTTTGGGATTGGGAATGCTGTTTGTTTATAGAATCGTAGAATAGTTTCATAGAATGGTTTGGGTTGGAAGGGACCTTAAAGAGCATTTTGTTCCAACCCCCTGCCATGGGCAGGGACACCTCCCACTAGACCAGGTTGCTCAAAGCCCCATCCAACCAGGCCTTGAACACCTCCAGGGATGGGGCAGCCACAGCTTCTCTGGGAAACCTGGGCCAGTGTCTCACCACCCTCAGAGTGAAGAATTTCTTACTAATCTAATCTAAATCTCCCCTTTTTCAGTTTGAAGCCATTATCCCTTGTCCTATCACTACATGCTCTTGTAAAAAGTCCCTCTCCAGCTTTCATGTAGGCCCCCTTCAGAGACTGGAAAGCTGCTATAAGGTATCCCTAGAGCCTTCTCTTCTCCAGGCTGAACAACCCCAACTCTCTCAGCCTGTCCTCACAGCAGAGGGGCTCCAACCCTCTGATCATCTTCGTGGCCTCCTCTGTCCCTGCTCCAACAGCTCCATGTCCTTCTTGTGTTGAGGACTCCAAAGCTGGTCACAGTACTCCAGGTGGGGTCTCACCAGAGTGGAGCAGAGGGGCAGAATCCCGTCCCTCAACCTGTTGGCCATGCTTCTTTTGATGCAGCCCAGCATACAGTTGGTCCTCTGGGCTGTGAGTGCGCATTACCAGCTCATGTTGAGCTTCTCATCAACCACTTTGCGTTGGAAGGGACCTGTACAGGTCATCTAGTTCAACCTCTCCTACAATAAGCAGGGACATCTTTAACTAGATCAGGTTGCTCAGAGCCCCGTCCAACCTGACCTTGAATGTTTCCAGGGACGGGGCATCTCCCACCTCTCTGGGCAACCTGGGCCAGGGTCTCACCACCCTCAGCATAACACCTTTCTTCCTTAGATCTAGTCTGAATCTTCCCTCTCTTAGTTTAAAGCCATCACCACAGGCCCTGCTAAAATGTCTGTCCCCATCTTTCTTATGAGCCCCCTTTAGGTCCTGAAAGGATGGACCACCCTGATGCCACCAAGGCTAATAGCAGTGGGTAGGACCTCTGTGTTCTGTGGAGTCCCCCATCTCACCTTGCCTGAAAGGTGTGAACTGGAAGCTGGGCAGGTAGCGTCGTAGCTTGGCATTACTGGCCGTCTTCTTGAACTGCCCATCCGCTTTGGTGGTGTCAAACTGGGGCGGGAGGGATTAAGGAAAACCAAAGAGGGAAAAACAGGTCTTGCTCTGCCCCACCGTGTCCCGCCTGGGGCAGCCGGAGAGATGCTCTGGACCACAGCGTCGCCCCTGGAGCCCTATGGTTGCTGGTGGAAAGTGGGGTGCTCCCTATGCTGCGGCAGTGAATGGGGGGCTAGCCCGCAGAGAAGGATACAACAAGTTCTCCCCTGAAGTCCATGGCCTCCACGATCACCTCTGCTGCCTCCCTGATGGAGACTTCTTCTTCTTCTCCCACTGTGGAGAGGGACATGATCAGGGTTGTTCCCCCATCCCCTTGAAAAGGGGCTGGTGGAGGAGTTGGGGGGAGGGGGGGGAAGGGCAGCAGGGGCTTACCTGACAAAATGATGGGTTCCACCTCATCGTATTCCCGCAGGACCCAAAGGAAGAGCCGGGCCAGGTCCTGCGGAGGGGCAGATGGCTCTTGGGGGGTGGCTGCTGTCCCCCAGCCCTCCCATTGCGAGGGAACCCAACCCTGAGGATGGCCAATGCTGCCCAGGACAACCCAGGTGGGCTCAGACACTGCTGAGGTCCAGGCACCGGCCCCCCCAGCCCCATACCCTGCCCTCCCCAAGCCGTGGGAGGCGACTGCCCCCCAAGGCCATGCATACCAGGGAGTAGATGAACTGTCTCCTGGGCTTGCCCGTGCCCCAGATGGTCAGAGCAGAGCCGGTCTCTACAGGAGAAAGGAGAGCATGCCCATGAGCATCAGAGCCACCTCCACCTACCCGAGCTACAGATCAGCTCATAGAGCAGGCAGACGGTGAAAAAAACCCCAACCCTCCCCAAAAAGATCCATAAGAAGTCCTGCCATGCTCACGTTTGGCCAGGTAGACCTTGTGGATGAGCCCCGGCAGGACGTGGCCATCCTCAATGTTGAAGTTGTCGTGTGGCCCGAAGACGTTGGTGGGGATGACGGCAGTGAAGCGGCAGCCGTGCTGCTCGAAGTAGCCCCTGGGTGAGAGCCAGGGAGGTGGGTTATCAACCAGCCGCGGTCACCCACCCACCCAGCACAGAGCTGTCCCCAGAAGACCCCAGCCAGCAGCATCTCCATCTGCTGAGCCCAGGTGTCTCCTCAGCTCCATTTAATTCCTGAGAGTCCCAGAAGAGTCCCCTTGCCCTGATAACCGGAGGGTGCTTGCAAGGGCTCTCCTGTGTCCCCCCCTCGCACCTGTTCTGGATGTCGATCATCCTCTTGGCGTAAGAGTAGCCGAAGTTGGAGCTATGTGGTGGCCCGTTGTGAATCTGGGGACAAGGGAGCAGAGAGTTAAGCAGAGTAAGGACCTCCACCCCAGGGTTGTGCATGGGGCTGGAGATGCTCACCATGCTCTCATTGATGGGGTACGTCGTCTTGTCCGGGAAGATGCAGGTGGAGAGGCAGGAGACCACCTTCTGCACCCCCGTCTCGTAGGCCATGTGCAGGACATTGTCATTGATATAGACGTTCCTCCTCTGGGGATGGAGAGATTTCTCAGATCTGTGGGGTGGGGACCCCACCCCTCAAAACCCTGCACCCTATGGGTAATACCTCCAGAAACCAGAGGAGCTCTGGTTTGGCCCCAGGAGCAGGGCAAGCCACGTCCCCGTGTCACAGCTCGGGGATGGCAGAGGGTTGCAGCATCCATAGGGACCCTGATATCACCCGTTCCCCAGGTGCTCACCCAAAAATCCAGGTTGTAGCGGATGTTTTTGAAGAGACCCCCGACCATGGCGGCCAGGTGGATGACATGGGTGGGCTTGTGCTGCTCGAACAGGGCTTTGGTCTCGGCGGCATTCCTGGGATGGGAAATTTTGGGGTTCAGCGGCATCGAGGGAGCAGATCAGGGGGGGTTTCCAAGCCAAAAAAAATGCCCCGTGGTCAACTCACGTCAAGTCGGCATCTCTGGAGGACACAAAGATCCACTTCTCGTCTGGCCGTCCCTCTCCATCGGCCACCACCTTCTCAATGGCTCTCCCCACCAAGCCGCTGCCACCTGTCACCAGGATGCGCTTGGCCACCGGCCCTGTCACCTCCATCATGGCCAAAACCCTGCCGGGAGTTGTGGGGGCGGTGATATAAGCTGGGGGTCACCTCGGTGTGCACCCCGCTATGGACCACCAAGCTCCCTCTGACCCTGCCACAGGTCATCAGCCACACACCAGCCCCGTGGGATCATTTTTTTGGGAGGGTTTTACCCATTTCTGCCAGCAAAAGCAAAAAGGAAAGCAGAAGCGGCATGTTTGGCAGTGACGTGGCCGGGCCAGGGCAGCAGAAACTCGTCATCTGTAGTCGCTAATTAATGAAACTGGCCTGTGGGCTCCCTGTGCGCAGGTGGCACCTGGGCTGGGGCCGAATCCTGCCACGCAGCATAGAAAAGGAGGTTCAACCCGCACCCCAGCCTGCCCTCGAGTCCCTGGGCTGCACCGCAAATCCCCCCCTGCACCCCAGATCTGCACCCCACATCTCCCCCTGCACCCAGCTCTGCACCCCAGATCTCCTCCTGCACCCCAAATCCCACATCTGCACCCCAAATCTCCCCCTGCACCCTAAACCCCAGGTCTGCAGCCCAGCTCTGCACCCCAGGTCTCCTCCTGCACCCCAAATCCCACATCTGCACCCCACACCTCCTCTGCACCCCAAATTCCATGTCCTCACCCAGGTCTGCACCCCAAATATCCCTCTGCACCCCAGGTCTGTACCCCAGATCTCCTCCAGCACCCCAAACCCCAGGTCTGCACCCCACACCTCCCCTGCACCCTGAGTCCTTGGTCTGTACCCCAAATCTCCCCCTGCACCCCAGCTCTGGCACCCACATCTCCTCCTGCACCCCAAGTCCCAGCTGGGCACCCTGAATTTCCCATGTGTGCACCCCAGCTCTGCACCCC
>VWZL01002421.1:3415-26757 GCA_013396915.1 Stercorarius parasiticus
GCAACTCCACCACCACGCCTCGCTGGCTCGTCTTTCCTGAAAAGGAATGCCATCCATGACAGCATTCCAGTTATGCGAGCTGTCCCACTACGTCTCAGTAATTGCAATGAGATCGTGGCCTTGTGAGCACGCACAGATCTCTAGCTCTTCCTGTTTACTCCCCATGCTGCATGCATTGGTGTATAAGCATTTCAGAGAGGGAGTTGTGCGTGTAGTTTTCACCCTGGAGGGGTGGTATGCCTTCTGGCTCCCAGAAATTCTGGCACACTCCCCTAGAAATGCTGAGCTACTACGCCCTGGCACCTCACCAGCAAGTCCAGTACCATCCCCACCCCACTTCAAATCTAGATTAAAGTTCTCTCAAAGAGCCCTCATAACTCTTGTCCTAGAACCCTTTCCGCCCTGCAAGATAAGCTATTCCCACCTGTTACCAGCAGGCCTGGTGTCTTATAAATCAGGCCATGCTCAAAGAACCCAAAGTCCTGGCGGCAGCACTAGGCTCGGAGCCAGGCATTGATCTGGCTCCTCCTAATTACCCCCTCATCATTTCCCACAACTTGGGGGATAGAGGAGAACACAACTTGGCGTTCCCAATCCCCTGACCAGCTGTCCCAGGGTCTTGAAATCTTTATTCATTGCCCTCAGACTTCTTTTCGCTACCACATCGCTGCCTACCAGATCAAAAGCGGGTAATAATCTGAGGGCCATACCAGGGAAGGAGGCTTCCTCTTCACATCCTTGACCCAGGCCCCAGGGAGGCAGCAGACCTCCCTATGTACTGGGTCCAGCCTGCATATTGGGCCTTCTGCTCCCAGCATAGCAAGTCACCTATCACAATGACCACAATGACCCATCTTTTCTTCTTTACCGCAGAGGTTTTGATGTGGGTGGAGGTCTGACTAGACCTCACTGACACCTCCAAGGTAGAACTACCATGCTTATCATTGTCCAGGTTCCCTTACAAAGCACTGTACCTGTTACACAATGGCACCTGGGAAGGTGGGGTAGTTGCTCGGCAGTCATGCTGGTGCCGCCTGTTGCGCCAGACAAGAACTTCTTGCCCTCACCCCTGTCCTCCAAGTCACCACATTCAGTGGGGCAGAGAGAGGACAGGGAGTTCTCTGTAGCAGGGAGGGGTTCTGTGTGCCTGCTTGGTTTCTGTTGTGGGAGGCAGGGTTCTACTCTGAGCATCCATCTCTCTCACATTCCCTGATGGCCTTCAGCCTGCTTACCTCCTCCCTGAACTCCATCACTAAGCGGAGGAGCTCCTCTACGCACCTCCCACAGGCATGCCCACTACTGCCATCTGACACCAGCACAAGAGCAGGGCACACCCTGCAGCCTGATGTCTGTGTGGCAGCACGTTCCCACAGGAGCTCCATCTGAGAGGCTGCATCAGAGCTGGTGGGTGTGGTGCTCATGGATGCCATGGTCTTGTTACGAGTAGATACCAGGCCAGGCTGGCAGTCTCTCAGCGCTCTCCCGCACCAGCCGCCAACTGCTGCGACCGGACTGTTGTGTGGCACCCTGTTTGCCCGGTCTCTCCGCCCGCCCCAGGAAGCCCACCCTTGTCAAGGTCCTCCCGGGTGATGCCCAGGCGACGCCCAGTCACCGCCTGCTTGCTCCAAACCCCGAAGGGCTTCTTTTATGAAGCGGGGAGTGATCCCCCCCCGCCTCGTTTAGATCTGCCGCCAGGGGTGCTGTCTCCACCCCCCAGAGCTGCCGGGTACCGGCATGGGCAGGCTGCTTTTCCCGGCTTCGAAAAGCCTCAAAAACGAGCCCCTAGCTGTCCTTTTTTTGCCACGATTCCCTTCCCCAGTGTGCTGGCCTCCGTGGCGAGTGTACATTGGTGAGACGCTGGAACAGTTTGCCCAGAGAGATGGCGGAGGCCCCATCCTTGGAGACGGATGGAGATGATGGCAGAGCCTCATCCTTGAGGCTCTGAGCAACCTGATCTAGTTAAAGATGTCCCTGCTTACTGTAGGGGGGTTGGACTAGATGACCTTTAAAGGTCCCTTCCAACCCAACACATTCTATGATTATGTACATATTAATTCCTCTTTCTATACGTTGTTGTCTGCTTGGGCAAATATGTAGGTATATGCAGCAGGGATAAAGAAGTCAGAGGCATAAGACAATTTATAGCATAGAGCTGCTATTAACTACACTGTGGAAAATAATTTGTACCACAGGGCTGCAATTGATTACACTGTGGTTTATTAATGAGCTTGTCCACTATAAACAAAGAATGCAGTTTACAGGTTTGCTGCTTATGCTGAGAATGGACCCTAAAAAAATCAAACTTCTATAGAAGCGTGACCAGCTGACAGGAATGCATACCTTGCCTCAGAAGCGTTCATCATACAATACTAGTGCGGCACAAGTCAAACCACGTGTCTCCTAAACAGATTCTTATTCTGGTTTTCACAGGAATGAACGTACCAGAGCAGGCGCATTTCTGGTAAAGTGTTTTTCTAGTTGCAAGCAGTAGGTTACTGAACAGTTTTTCACCTGCCAGGATGATGCAGTTTGTATCTCTTGTCAACTGTGTTACAGATCAGTATCAGATAATGATAGTCCATTATCTGTTGCCAACTCTAAAAAAGACTGAATGCACCCAAAAATAATCTTTACATGTTACTGTAACAATAGTAAGAGAGAAACCTACCAAACTTTTAATCACAAATTGAACACATCCTACAGGATATTGTTTGCTTCTTCTCTAGCTCATTACCTAACTAACAACCTCCAGAAAACACGAACACATTTCATATAACATTGCATATAGGCAATCAGCTCATTTTTCAGTTGTCAGATTCCTTTACCAAATCCACCAGTGTGCCTTCTCTCCCCCAAACTGGTATAGATTATGGCAGTAACTACAACAGCCAAGACGCTGTATTTTGAATGGAGTTCCAAACTAACAGGAACAAGAGCTCTCATTAGACATGGTGTGACAGAGAAGAAAGAAAATTGTATTGCCATAAAAAAATTTGCACTTGCTGCATACAGTGGCATAATGCATACACCTCCACAAGCTTGAGGCTGGTGTTTTTCAGTGCAGCAATCAAGGTCTCTCTACTTTGCAGTAATCAAAATGCACTTTCTGGACTTCAGTGAGGGAAGATGGGGGAATACAGAGGAGAACAGAAGCTGTTCTGTTCAATAAAGCAGAAGCTTTCAACATTTACTATGGAACTCACAAGGAAGTGTAGGAAGATTTGGGTTGCTTTTTTAATATTTGAATAGTAATATCTCCACCTGGTGGTAGGATGTTTCACTCAAGGTTAGAGGGAACACACTTGCGTACACACTCCCCAGAAGGGTCACTTGTGTTTCCCACCACTCTTTATGCTAGTTTACAGAAATACCTATAACAGCAAAATGATTTTTCTAAAAATCAGCATTTCTCCCATTGTCATCCATCACAAGGGTGCTGATTTACCAGAATATTCACAAGACTCACATAAAAGCTCTCTTTATAGAAAAGATTAGCTCCAAGTAGCAGCTCCAAGCTATGCATTCAGGTAAGAAAGTTACAGCACTGTTCATCATCCTGGTGACAAAGAACAGGCTCTACAAAAGCTACAACAAAGAATGCTTAATTATTCTGGCAGGTTCCTACTATGGATTAAGAATTAGGTACCCAATGCCTATTTGGCAAAGTATTTTTCTTTACTACAGATTGGAGAGATTAACAGTCCTATCTAACTGGCCCCATCAGGTCTTTACTGGAATACCTTGCTAGCCTGTGCCATTAGTTTTGAAAACAACTAAGGAGGAATGGAATTAACAACTTCCTATAACATATGTATTCATTTACATCCTGTATGCCTACCAATATCTGAAACTACAATGAATAGAAACATTATTCCTATGGATCAAATTGAAGAGAATTCAGAATGTTAGAGGATAGAGTGATGCTTTAAAGACATGAAAACATTTATACTATGTAAACATTCAAATATAAATAGAAAATAAAATCAAGCATTATACTGGGGTTTAATGCAGTTGTTTAAAGCACCATTACTGCCAAAAGAAGCAGCCTCCCTAATCCTTATCCAATCTGTACAACCTCTTGGCCACCCCCCCACTTCACTTTCTGCTAGCACAAGGTTGAAATGCCACCATGTAGTTCACCAAAAAAGGGAACTTAGTGAAGATGAAAGACATGTTAAAAGTCTTAAGTTTGTCCTGAGACTACTGCTAGGAAAAAAGCTCCAATCAACTTCTACAATTCTGGTCATACATTTAAAAATACTTTAGACTAAGATGAACGTAACCATTTACAGTATTTCTAAATTTCTATTTATGTTATTGTGCCATATTTAAACTGCTCAGCCTGGTACTTGTATAATGTAGTAAAAGCCAATCCAGTAAGAATTAAAATATGAGCAAAGATGATGCAGAAAGTTATGCAACAGAGTTTGAATAGAGCTCTAAAGAATTAATTTTCCAAACATGAGACATGTTACTCATTATTTAGAATAAGTCTTTACAAGTCAGCTGCCACCACTCCATTTACATGGATCTTTCACCAGCTTCAAAGACTATCATTTCCAAGTATTCAACACTCATTCATCTTTTAGCTCAGTTCTAGGAAGAAACAAATTCCAAAAGCTTTATTATTTGGTAACATCTTAAACAGAGATACTTTATTCCAAACTTTTTCAGACATTAGATTAATGCAGAAAGGACGGAAAAGCTTTCCACATTGACAAACTTACAATTGTTTTCCATACAAATGTTGACTAGAGCCCTAGAAGTGGTTTTGTTCCTACAAACTGTCAACAAGCAAGACAATCCATATTAAAACAGCCTTCTATTTGTTAAAAAATCATGTAGAAAATTTAAGCTGGTTACACTACCTTAACAACACAACTAACATGTTTAACAGGAATCCACCTCCAGAATAAGAAATCTAAAAAGAGGAAAAGAGTACCAATAAGGAGTTTTACTGCAATCTTCATCCTCTGATCAGCTGGGCTACGGGTTTTTTTTTGTACGTGATTTTTTTTTCATTTTGTTTGTTTGGTTTTTGGTTTTTTTAACAAAGCTGTTCTTTTCTATTACAAAAAAGTTTCATAGCTTGATTGCATTGTAAGAAAAGAAGTCTCCAGTACAAAAGAGTTTGTAGTATCGAAAATGCCTTCCCCTTCCCCAACAGCACCTAAATATAAAGAGGTCAACAGCAACTGGCTAGTCTACATTGTGTTGTCTAAGAAAAATCAATCCCCAAAACAGTGGAATATTTCTATTCTAGCAAGATTCCAATAGAAGTCTATCCCCAAAACAGTGGAATATTTCAATTCCAGCAAGGTTTCAATAAGAAGACTGGCATATAAATCTGGGGGAGAGGGACATCATTTTTCAAACAGTACCTTGTTCACGGTCAACAATTCACACCCTGCAAGAAAGTTACAGTTGCAAAGTGTTGTTGAAAGTTCAGTGGCAAAGGAAATTAAGGCCATCAGACTCACAGCTTAAAAATTCACATACAGAAAATACAAAAATATGTTGTGCTTCCAAGAAGGCTCTGTTCTGTAGGGCAGGATCACCATGATTTGAGGAACCTGGCTGACTGGAAGTTTACATGATCACACAGGTTGTGTTAGATGACTCCACCTGTTTATGAAAAGAAAGTCATGTTTGGAAAAAATCCAGCAGTAACAGATTTAGCAACTCAAAATAATACACTGTACATTTTCAATATATTAAATTATTAGCCTGGCACGGTCTACGTAAGAGTCAGCATGCAAAGCTGAACAACCTAATATCCCATGTAACTAAAAGACCGCTAGATTATCCTTTCCTATGAGAGGTAATGGAGGACAGGTACCAGAAAAAACACAAATTATCATATTTGAATCTCAAGTCAAAAAGCATCATTTAGACAGGTGGTAAATATCGAGGGAGCATATAAAAGTACCTTGAGAATTTTTATCTACAGAAATGTAATCTCTCAATAACATCTTTGTTATTTTAACATTTGTAAGTAAAGCTATTAAGACACACACTATCCAAGAAACCATAAAAGCAGCTGGATGCATTTCAGTACTTTCGCATAACTGCAACAAAAACCCAACTATATTAAACACCAGAAAGTTATGATTCAGTTAGAGGCCAAAAACCGTGGTTGCCAAAAAATACAGTTTCCAACACAGCCAATTCTCTCCAATTTTTTTTCTGTTTACATATGCACACTTAATTACTGTCCTGTATTATCTTTTCTAACTGACTTTTAAGATATATACTAACTAAAATGTAGCAAAGTTTTAGGCAAAGTAGCAAACTTTAACTTTGCATTACAGGAACTTAGGTTTGTTACATTTCCTATTTTTCTTTTTTTAGAAGACCTGGTCAGAACAGTAGGGTAATGGATAAAACTCAGAATGCGAACAATCAAGTATGTTATATCTCAGTATTTCCCCTTGTACTTCAAAACATTTTATATTGTGACTGCAAGGTCACACCTTTTCCGTTGCTTTCGGAATTGCATTTCTTCAGCATGCACTATCATTTTCTCTGATAGTGTCTTCAAATCTCTTATTTCCTCTATCAGAGAAAATGAGGTATTTAAGTTTTCAAAACTTTAGGTAAACTTAGGTGTACATGCTTAAGCCAAACTTTACCATAAACAATTGGCCTGGGAGAAATCTTATCAGGAACAGAGTTCAATAAAAAAAATAAATCCCCAAGTTTTTAAGCTTTAAAACCTTGGTGTTTTTTTTTTTTTAAATCTATTTCTCTCCACCAAGGGAATACATGAAGTAATATTTTTTATACTGGTTTTAATAACAAAGCTTCATGCTTTCATTAACCTACTGAACAAACAAAACAAAAATAAAAAACAACCCACACGCAAACAAGTATGATATTTTTCCAAAGATCATGACTTATATATCCATTTTTTCAACCTAAATAGCCTTGTTAACCTAAAACAAGATACCTCCTGGTCTTCTTCCTCCAGAGCTTCAGATGTTTCTTTCTCAACTTCCTCCTCTTCCCCTTCACGTATAGTTCTTTTAAAGACAGTGCTTCTCTGAGCAACCTCCTGCAACAGATTTTTGTTTTTCAGACTTGACTACTCCAAAGATCTGGTGCTGATCTACTTAGATTTTGAGAAACAGAAGTTCCAGCTGTTGCAAAAGCTGCTTGTACTGATTTTGTCTATATACTTTTCATGTACTGCTGTGCATAAACAGCATTCGTAACACCTTAGTTTAAATGTGTAAATAAGACAGTCTTTATAACAAGACACTCATCAATTCTTCCAAAATTTGCTTATTTTATATATTTAAATATTTTTTCAATTGGAATACGTCATAGCAACTGTCCTACCCAAGGTTTTAAATCTCACCAGAAATAATGCTTCATTGTTTAAAGTGAGTTTTTCACTGTAGCCTTCCCTACCCCCCATAAACACACAGTTTTAAGGAAAACTAATTTAAAAGACAAATCACTGTAGAGTTCACTAAAATCTTTTCTTCTCAAAGCATATTCTAAGGCACTGCCCAATTCCTTGCACAAGAGCAGTGTCTAAACAAGTCACTCTACTACTACTTATACTCAACATAGGGAAAAAATTTCACATGCTTCAACAGACTACATTCCTAAATTGCAGTTAAGACAGACAAGAGTACAGTATGCTTGGTTGGAAAACAAAAGGAGAAAAACTCTACTAAATGGTCACATGCATTCGTGTGTAATGTCCTAACAACGGTTCTACCTGCATCTTTATGCACCACAGAAAGACAAGTTTAAACATGTATGACGTAGTTTACCTCTCCCTGAGAATTTTTCAGCACAACTTTCACATCTTTGCCAGTGCCCCAGGAATTCTGGTTCTTCCAGATGAGGTCAGTGGGAGGGTTAGCAGTTACTCCAGCATTTGCAGCCCAGATCTGTTAAAAAGTCACACACAAGCATTATTTGCTAGTCTTACACATTTCCATGTTATTTATTGAGTTAGTGTATTCCATTTCAGTGACACTGGTGAATCTCCTCCAATTAAGAAAATACGAGCCTCTGTCTACCTGCTTCCAGAGTTGCTTCCTTAAGTTTTTTAATGCAGACTTTTGAACACATAAGTGCACCTGTTTATGGTCAAAGTTATTGTTCCATATAGAAAGTAAGTTTCTGAAAAATGTGGCTCTGTCCCACTTCTTCCCAGCAATAGATACAACTAATGCCTAATACAAATATAGGTGATTATTTTCTGAACATGTACATAGAAAGGACAAAATAAAAACCTTGCACCTTATTGACACACACACAAGTTGTCCTAAAGCTCATTTCAACTGAATAGCTGAAGCTTGACAACTTACTATAACAGTTTGGCCTGCCTTTAATATATATCTTGAGGCATATCTGTAACTAGCAGAAGTGTCTCCTATTGTTCGGATCAACTCCCAACCTCCCATAGGCTGATCCTAATAAAAAGAAGAGAAAAAAATTTTCCATTAGCAGTCATTTTCTGTTACACATGTAGGGTATTGCACATATAAGGCTGTGAGGCACAGAATTTTCAGAAAAAAGGTTATTATCACTTGATTTTCAGCACGCAATTAGAATAATTTTATTTAAGGTTGTCTTACCGCTTATTTCAAGTAAAAGCTGATGTTCTATTAACTAATGTTTACAATTTGCATCAGTTTTGTTATAGCTTGGTCCAGAAAGATACATAAATAAATATTTAAAAACCTTTACAAATACATAATGCATTTTCTGGAGCACGGAATGACAGGCAGGCTCCTTTGAAAACCAAATATTCCTGTCAGTCGTCTTAAAAAGTGTTTCTACTTCTTCGCAAGACCTACACTATTTTTTTCCTTTCAATTATTTTTTGCCTATCAACTATTGGAAATGCACTAGCAAATCTAGTAGAAAAACATATACAAGTCATCATTATAGATTGACTATTTCAAAACAAGAGCAGGTCTTTTAAGTTCCCCCACCAACAGTTGCCAAACATTAAACAGTTGCCACCAGAGCCTGAAAACAGACAGTTAAGCTATCTTATTTATCTTAATGGATGTTGGTCACTGTACTTACCGCACTTAAGGAGGATTTTATATATTTTTTATGTATCTTTAAGATATTCTATANCTACACAAAGTGTGGGGAGAAAAATCCCGGAAGCCTGAAAAACTTAAGCAGCAAAAAACTGACAGCTCCTGACTCACTAGTAGTAGTCTTTGATTTGTCTGCATTTAGTCATCTAAATGCTTAGCTGTCTAGACCAAGACAGTTGTTAAGGTTTCTTCCATTCAGTAAATGAAGTCGGCACTCTCAGCCAACACCCCAGGCAAGTAATTAAGATACATATGTATCACCACCTGGAGGAGTCTGTTCATCTCTTCATTGATCAGAGGGGACTGAGACACTGGGAACCAGACCAATCTTTGTCATCTAAAACATCAAGATTAACTGCATTTTAGTGAAGGTAAAGGATCTGATGACATTAGACAAAGCCTATGTGCCACTGAAAACAGCGAATGTAGCTAACACACTTCTCCACACAGCTGAGGCACAGACAGCATAGAAGACAAAAATTACTTAGACATCTGAAATCAAGGCTGTAAGAAATTAGGTCTTGTAATTCTGGTGTCCTAATGAGACAGTGCTCAATTTTCTCTTCTCCCAGACAAAGGACTTAAGAAATTATAGTCCCCAGTCTCCAACTCTCCTGTGATGACTTGCAGAACTATGTGTGTGCTCCCCCCAGTACAAACGCCAACCTATTCATAGAATGAAATCTGAGTAGCCATCATAAAGGTGGCTTTGGCAGGGGAACTCAGGACTGCTAAAACCTGCAGATGCAGACAAGGAAGGAAAACCATGATTTAGAGGAGTTACACACAAATTCAAGGGACACGGGAAATTAATTACATGTAGACATTTATTCTGCATCAGTACGTATTTCTTTTGGGGCTTTTTAAGGCAGAGAAAGTTCTTAGAGGTAGTGTAATGTCTGCTTGCACTATTTTCTATCAGTGACAATGCTATCTGTAAAGCTTTACAGACAGATCACTTTGCAAGGCAGAACTCTGAAGAGTGATGTAACACCTCGATGGGTCGGCAACACAGCAGTGAAACAATTGCTACGAAAAACATTAAAAATGATTATGAAGGAAGTCATCATCAATCCAGAATACTGTATGAAAGCTTGTTTTGTGACACACTGGTTTTGGTGCCATCTCTTACACAGTGTGCTTTAGCTCCAGGGTCAACATGAAGCCTGAGGGCTGAAAGGGTGCTGAGGATGCCTTCTACCTCTAATCAGCCCACTGTAAAGTCATGATATGTGCACATTTTCAAACCTGTTCAGAGGTGTTCTTCAAGCGGATGAATTTTCCATCAACGTCTGTCTCCTCAATAGAGACATTTCCAGTGGCAGAAGCTGAGTGGGAAATGCTAACACTACTGCTGGCTTCAGATTCCTCCACATCAATCCTCCTCCTCTTCCCTCTGGTTGTACGCACTCTATGGCTTGATGAAGCCTGTGAAACTGTCACTTGGGAAGATGGGCTTGGAGAAAGTCTCAACCTATGTTGAAGAAAGGAAGAAATATGGCTACATCACACTTTTTTTTTTTAAATAAGCTTCATTTCTCTCTCCTCTTCTTCCCATAGAATTATATAGCAAAAAGGTATAGGAATATAGTAAACAAAATGTGTTACATAAAGTGAAGCCTTAGGTACTTTTTGAAGAATTGGATTGTAAAAACATTGTGAAACTACTGATTAATGCTTTTGGAGCATAGAATACTGATGGACTACTACATTAAGATCATAAAGGCATCTCTACGCATTTCTTAAAGACTGCAATCCTGGGTAGATGGAACAAGTAAAGAAAAAATTCTTAGGGGGATTTAAGCCATTGTAGGAAATTTATGCAAAAACCCAGTGGCGCAAGAGCTTTTGCTGTTTCATCCCCACACTTGAGAAGTATCAGCTTGGACCAGCACGATGTCATTTGGAAAACAGTGAAGTATCAAACTTCTTTAAATAGCAGCTGTGACTTATCAGGCTAAAATTCTCAGTATTGCTGAACTGTGGGGTCATATGTGGAAAATGCAGCTAGGCAGTCATTAACAGCTATTATTGTATTAAAATTATTCTATACTTAAAGAAATTTGGCTATCGATTAAATAAACCTGTAATTAACTCTGAAAAATAATATTAACCATGGCACCAAACACACCTAAAAATGACAATTCATTATGTCCTCAGTGTTGAATCTTAATAGAATGATGTTATTTGTTCCCTTGAGAGATATCAGTCTGATACTCAACCAGCTTGGTCTCATGGAAGCCAAGTACAAGTCAGTGTGTCAGCCAGGCGGGGCCAAAACCAAACAGTGCCTTGGAAACTATAGTAGAGCACCTGAATATATTCACAGCAAGAATTGCCTTTTAGACAAGAACGAGGCAAGTAAGGGAAGCACACAAGATACCAGCATTTGTTACTACTTTCTTTCATACCTCTCCTCTTCACCCTCAAGCAGTTTCCGGTATGCTTCAATTTCCATATCAAGTGCCAGTTTAACATCCAGAAGTCCTTCGCGGTCACTCAGCTGCTCATGGATCTGACTTCTTATGTCTGCTATTTCATTATCTTTCTCAGTCATTCTTTTGCGAGAGTTTTCCCGTTCCTTGGCCAAGGTTTCCTCAAGTTCTTGCACTCTATCTTGCCATGCTCTAGACTAGAAAGCATTGAAAACATCAGCGGTGTAAAGGGAAGCTCACCCAAACCTCTATGCACTCTGCTATTTAGATGACATGGAAATGAAAACATTCAGTTAAGCATCCTCCCCACTTTCTGAATTCAAACTCACCCGTATTCAACTTCCTGTTCTCCACAAACATAAGACCTTAAGTTCCAATGAACTTCACAACATGCTTTGAAAGAGAACTACCTGCTTCATTTTAATATGATCTGAAGACATGTTACTACACCTGAATTTACTCAGTCAAGAAAAATTGAGCTGAAGAGTCAGACTGTTCATGGCGTGCTGGACAGGACACAAAATCAAAGTGCAGCTTTGATCTAAGTATAATTAGTCTATACTTGATCTGACTAAATATAATTAGCTTCTGGTCAAGACCCTGCCCTACAAATGCTCAAGTACAACCTGATGTATTTTCTCAGTCTCATATTTCATCCTAATCTTGGCAGGATCACTCCATTTTTATTTTTCTTAGAGTTCTAGATGCAAACCGGATGGAGGATGAAAAGAGACATCAAATAGAGAGGAACTGCATATTCCAGCTCTGGCTTTGAATGTCGCTTTGTGGAATCCTACGCTAGGCTGTCCAATTAATACAGAACAGAGCTAAAGTGCTTAAAATGTCCAGAACTCTTAATACAGAGCTCTTAGCTAAAATTGTCCTACCTACTTGCAAAAGCTTCTGCAAAGACCAGTTAACAGTACTACCCTTCAAATACTCACTCTGTAGCAAAAAAAAATTCAACTTGTCAAAAGCCTACATTAAGGAATTTGAAAAAGTACAGAACAGTAGAACAGAAGACAATGTTGCTGAACATACTTACAAGTTAAGGGAAAGAAAGTCCTTTAATATAAAAATCAACAACTGTAATTACCAAGACTGAAGAGTCACAAACAGCTTGTTACCTCTTGCTGAAGGCTAGTAACATGGGCAGACAGAGTCTCAATTCTTACATGACACTCATTCAGTTGTTCTCTTACGGAGTTGGCAGCATCACTGCTCATCTCAGAGGACAGTCTAGCATTCTGAAGCTGCAGTAGACAGTTAAGACATCAGTTTCAAAGTAACTTTTAATAGAAGATAAATGAGTCACAAAAAACCACACACAACACTAAGCCGCAAAGTTCCTCTCCGCAGCTCTAACACAATGAAACATCTTTCTTCAGGGGTTAAATATGGTTGCTCATTTACCATGCTGGATTGCCCTACCTGAAATCGCAATCTTATGAATACTTATTCTAGGATTAAAAACTTAAATGTCTCCCTTGTAAACACTACTGAAGTTGGACAGCTAAATTCAGTTTACATGCTGGCCAATGTTTAGCTTTATATATATTTAATTACTATAGCACTGTTTTTGAGTATGCTTAAATAGAGGAAGCTAAACTGAAATTACCAATTCTCTAAAACCAAGCAAACTTATGTTAATTTTCAGCCAACATAAGCAAATTGGTAATGTGCCTTCAGATTACAATACCAGTGTCATTAGTCACTACTGCTTCATTGTAACACAACTTCAAGGTCAATTTTTTTTTTTAAATGGCTACATCATTCCTGCTGAACACTACCACATCCATTTGGGCAGCACCACAGACTTCGTGAACTTGTAGTTGCAGACGAATTGGACTTTAATTGCACTTTAAAATAACAAGAGTCCAAAACCACAGAAACAGCATATTTGATGAGAGGGAACAAGAAAGTCTTAGTTATGAAAAGATTTTTAGAACAAAAAAATATTAAAAAAAATTTTTGGCTAGATCTTCTTTCAAATAAGTTTTTCTGAGTCAGATTGAAGGCCTGAAGATAAGCAACTGCACACTGCTAAGACTGTAAAAACTGAAAAGACTGAAAACTATAATAATAAATTCAGTTTGTATCAACTTTTCTGCTGTAACATCCCACCTTGTTTTTAAAAATGCAAACTGCAACAAGTATAGTCACAGAAACCAGATTCAGTTAAGACATCAGGCTCCCTCCTCACACAAATGCCGAATCATAGTAGAGAAAGGAAATTATGAAGTATAACTGATTTCAGCTTGAGTATGCTTCCTCTCTAGAAGAGCAAAAAGCAGAAATCATTGGATTTGATGGAACTTCGACATTTTGTACAAGATCGGAGGAGTCAAGATGTTGCCTTCTCAGCAAGCTCTATTATGAAATAAGTTTTATACAAATTATGGGACACCTTACTGATCATCAAGATTATGTTATAGTTGATAGGTAATAACCATGAACTTTCCTTGAATTCATAGTAATCCCAGTACTAATCCCTTTTCCCCTCCACAGTTCACCTTCACACAGTGCTTCCTACTCTTATATTATTGTACTTTCTGAGGATTAAACCTGCTCCCAAAATGAGAACTGAACATGTGAATTCACATTCAAAGGCATGGTAATTTTAAGCCAAGCTCCATCATAAAATCCTCTGAAATGCAAGTAATTAGAGTGTATTTCCCTGAAGTACATCAGACAACTGCATGAAAAGATGCACTCACTTTGGCATAGTAAGTCTGTTCAAGCTCTTCTTTGTACAGTTTCATTTGTGCATTATGTTGCTGCCTGATTTCATTAAGAGCTTGGGACAGTCTATGTTCATACTCAATTTGACGACCAGAATCAACCTCAACCAAGCGAGTTTCATGTTTCCTTTTAGTTTCTTTGATTTCCTAAGAAAAACAGAAAAACAAAATAACATTCAGTAAATATGAGACAAAACAAGTTTTGGAAGACTATCTGCTGAGTGGATAGCAATGCAGATTTTAGTTAGCCTTGTGAATCATCATTAGATTAGTTTGTTTGACACTGAAACTTTCAGTAGAAACAGAGGGCCTTTCCTCAGCCTGATCTGCGTAGCACCTTATTTTGCAATAGCCAGTCACTGAAATACGAGCTAGGATATCATCAGCATGTAAAGTCACATTTCCTTCTGAGAGCTGTCTGCATTTTCAACAGATACACCTCAATATGATTATATGTTAGAAATACATACCCCTCTTTCTTTAGGTATCTTCTATGCTTGGACAAAATGAAAGTACTGTGAAATTAAAGTCACTTTCACTAACCAAGATTTTCCCCATTTATCTGTATGTTCGCCCATGGCCTCTGGAAAAAAGGATTCCAACAACATGAACAAAGCTGAAAATAACTAGCAAGGAAGTGTGCCCATGGAACAAAAGACAGTATGGTCTGGTACATTTGTTACTGCTCTAAGGTTCCTCTTGGAAAGCCTCAAGTACTGCAAGTGAGGGTGGCAAAAAAAAAGCTCTTAAAGACAAATATTCATCAACTTTTGTTTCCATTATTCAAAAGCATCCTATTTGAAAGTTATGAAGTTTAAAAACGGTAGAAGTCCATAGCATCTGTTCGAGTGTCCCTCTCCACTTTATTTCTCATGAAGGGATTATGAAAGAAATTATTAACCTGCTTTCTCATTACTATGAAGAGATGCATACGTTGCAATACCATGGACAGAATTTAACATGAAACATGATACATGAAGCTATTTATCACAAGAGCTCTGAGTTAACATCATATTTCCTAGAAAAAAGTTGGAAACCTTCCATCTACAATAGAGGTAAACCCCACTCTGAGTGGGAATTCAGACCAGATGAACTTCCTGAGGTCTCTCCCAACCTAAATTATTTTAGAGTGACACCCCCCCCATTGTCTTCTTCCCTTTAAAAATGTGAATTCTTGAGACTAAAGCATTTACCTCCTCATACATATTTTTACGGAATTCCAAGTCCTCAATGAGACTTTGACAACGGTTTTCAAGATCCACCTTCAGTAAGGTCTCATTTGCAAGTTGTCTCCTGGTAACAGCTAAAGTAGTTTCAAGCTTTAAGAAAACAAAATAAAAGAATCAACACAACAATGATTATGTAGCAGAACTCACACACACAGCGACCTCAGCTACCTAGAAGTACAGCTAACTACATGTTATGTTTGAAATCGACAATCAAATCCAGTATTTACACCCCTAATGTCTTTCCTCCCCACCTTTTTGCAATCGCTTGCACAAGTGAGTTCTAGGTATTTTGCATCGTTAACTAGCATTAAAATGCTACTTGCCAATTTTGCTTACAGAACTTCACTTTTTCTACGGGGCAAATACCAGTTTCCTGGTCTCCTCAACTCATTCTCTTGAGGTGGTGTTGCTTAAGGTCACAAATCATGTGTTTCAATGGGTTAACAAAACTAGCACAACACTTTTTCTTTTCCTCTTTGTTCTATCAGATGCTCAGAAGATGGAGAACCACATGCATAACCAAAAGGAGGGCAGAGACAATCACAAGTTGTTACTTGTCAGTTATTTTTTATCTATACTTGTGAAGTCAGTCTCTCCCCCAAAGTAGTTCTACAATTCATCAAGTTTATTTTGTCTCTTGACCCGCTTTCTTCAAAATAAGTACTATCCCTTGCAATTGCAGAGTATGCAATTTTAAAAACACTCTATTCTACCATTCATGTTTATTAATAAACTGAACAGTACTGGACACAGATATCTACTCAATACTGCTTCCAGTGTTGATAGTGAACGAGTTTGTTCTACTTGACTAGATGACAGATTTGCATTCATTTTTTTGCTAAGAAGTTGCATTTTATCAGAATAACAGCTCTTACTATGGATGTATTATATATAAAAACATCTGCTTTGCTGACAGAAGCTTGAGGGTTGAATATTTCTTCTTCTCACCTGTACAACTTCATCTTTTAAATCCCTAACTTCTCCCTCCAGACTTTTCTTATCACCAAGCGCTGTAGCCAGGGCAGCTTCTTTAGAATTGAGGGCTGCTTCACACTCTTGAAGTCTGACTTGGGCTCCATTAAGATCAGATTCCTTTTTTGCACAGCTGGAATAAATCAGAGAAAGTGACAGGAAAGTCTAGAAATACCCTCAAAGTAGACTGCTGACTGAAAAAAGGTGCAATCTGCATCTTAAACCTAAGAGACATCCAACAGAAAACATGTTTTCTTGGCTTATTTTACTCTAATTTAAATCAACTCCTTAGTTCTGCATTCTCATCTGTTATAACAATAGCTTAATATTTCGCTTGGGCTATAGAAACCTAAATATAGGGAAAACCCAGAGTGTCAAACAAGTCTTAGAAGCATATGCAGAAAAGGGGAACTACGTGTTTATTAAAGGCATCTCCTCTTCTTTTCTCTTTAGCTAGTCACTGTAAAAATATCCTACCTTCACCAGAATCTTAACAGGAAAAAATAAGTTCTCCTATTAGAAGGCTTTTCCCATAGGATCGAAACAAGTAAATTATCTTCATTACCTTTTATCCACACAGGAACTTGTACAGATCCACTGTGTGTAGGCTGCAAATAGACCACTTCCAAATAACAGACAAACTTCTCAACGAAAACTGATATTCCCTATGTGTAAGCCAGTCCCTCTGTAAGCAGAACCTGTGGCATAGTGAACTGCTTTGCAGCAACTTTCTAACCATGCATAATGACAAAGTTCCACAGATCTGAGGAAAGACAGCCAAATCCTGTCTATACAATAGTGTGTGCAATCACTGAAGCTGCACTGGTACAGAGGTACAGGTGTGTTTTTCTTTATGAAAGGCAAACATACAAGATTTTCAAATTACCACTCAAATTAGTTTTCATGCTTACACAAGTGATCAGTCAGTTTCTAGGGGTTTATTCCCTTAAATGGCATACACAAAGAAGTTCAATGAGAAACGTAATCATAAAATCACCTAGGTTGGAAGGGACTTTTCAGATCATCTAGTCTAACCATCAACCTAACTCTAACAAAAACCATCATTCAACTATATCTCTAAGCACCATGTCTACCCATCATGGTAGTGGTTGATGGTGACTCAACTGCTTCCCTGGGCAGCCTGTTCCAATGCTTGGTAACCCTTTCAGTGTAAAAATTTTTCTGAATACCCAGTCTAAACCTCCCCTGGCGTAACTTGAGCCTGTTTCCTCTTATCCTATCACTCATCACTTGGGAGAAGCGACCGACCCTCACCTCTCTACAACCTCCTTTCAGGTGGTTGTAGAGAGCGATAAGGTATCCCCTCAGCCTCCTTTCCTCCAGGCTAAACAATGTCACATAAGCACAAACCCACACTCGTCAGCCTAAATTAATCATTCACAAATAATGCTACAACAGGGTACTACCAAAAATAGCAGAAAGTAAAACCATACTCAGGAATCAAAATGACTGTTGACCTCTAGATGGCACAAGCAGCTGTGTTAAAATGTGTAACACATGTTTTCCCACCTTGAAGTTGATTATTTTTCTGTCTGGAATACCCACATTCCTCTAGTAAGGACAGTAGCATATAGACGGTTTAGATGGTTATAATCAAACTATGAAAGTTTTACAGGAATGGACAGATTCAGGCACAATAAGACAACAGCTAGCACATTCTTCAGTTTTCACTTCTTCAAAGAGAAATGTGAAAAAAATTCAGAATTCACAACACTAAACTGAGGAGACTGAAAATTGGATAAAGATTCTTAAGATTAGTAAGTGCTAAAACATTAATACATTCACTACTTTTTTTAAAATCACTGCATTACTTACAAGAAACAATAGCAATGTTTCTCAGCAAAATGAGACCAATGTAAAAACCAACACACAATTTTAAAAAGAGAGACTCTCAAACTTAAGAGATGCCAAGATCACATGCAAGCACATGAAATTAACATCATGCTCAAGACAGGTATGTGCACAAAGGCTTGCAAAAAAACATCTGTTTGGATGTTTCTCCACTAAGCCACAAGATGGCAGGCTTTAGGTAACAGACTTTACACTTGCTGATCTGGCTCCTGGGGAGGAACACCACGCTCACCCAAGTGGCAGACTGCAAGAGCCTGCAACACACACACTCTTCTATTCTCAACCCCTTTTTTCTTCATTTCTGCTGCTCAACACTGTGCAGCCCCTCCATGCCATTTTACATACCACTTCTTAGACCCAACAGCTCAGACAAAAGCACAGAATTTCCCTTTTGGCCACATGGGCTCCTACTTCCACCTCTACACTACTCACTGGAGGCCTCCGTCCTGTCCCTCCCGTCCCACCCAGGGCAGCGGAACTTCAGCACGCAAGGAAGCTGTACAGCAGAGGAAGAAAAAGAGGGAAGGAAAAGCGTCTTGCTATGGTACATCTGCAATAAAAATCTCTCTGTCACCTATCAGGAAGTATGAGGCCCCGCATCAGACCTTTGTTGTTTGATCATTGCTGGAGAAAGCTTTATTCAAACACCGAGAAACTGTTTCACACGGGCTCTGCCACAAGGCTTCATGCTGAAGCCAAGCCTATCAAGTTGGATCCTGAAACTAGAAAGCTGAACATACACATGGCCACAGTGTGCCACCCCAGACTGCCCCGAATTATCCTGGACTCTGAAACAGGAAGACTCCCCTCACACCTTAAAGTTACCTTGTTTTTTAATTTTTTTTAATGCAAATACCTCTACCAATTACAATCTGGTAGGCAACTGAGAAGAGAGCTCTTGCAATTGAGGCAGCAGAAAAAGATGTATAATATGTACTAGCAACAACAATATGACTAAAACCCAATACACAACCTGTACCACTAAATTAAGTATCACCAGTTACATCAGCCCAAAGTACCTTCCTTGCATGTTTGCAACAAGATTGGCTGTGAAGCCATCGTATAATTTAATGCAACTGAAGTCACAGGAGGAAAAAAAGAATTAAAATTAAGAACTATTAGTCATTAGTGTTATGAGTTGTCTAACTATGAGACAG
Organism: Stercorarius parasiticus; assembly: GCA_013396915.1. Lineage (NCBI taxonomy): Eukaryota > Metazoa > Chordata > Aves > Charadriiformes > Stercorariidae > Stercorarius > Stercorarius parasiticus. Next base: position 22,896 of record VWZL01002421.1, read on the forward strand.
CTCACCCAAACACTCTCAGAAAGAAAACAGAAACTGGAGCTCAACACTTCAAACACTGATGCCAGATGAAATCTCAGCAACTCAGCAGTGTCATCCCAGCCCTAAAGGAATATGGGAAAGAAATGAAACAAGATCAGAAAAGCCTCTGTGAATTATAAAAACAAACACAACACCAAATATACACAACATATACATCACCCTTACACCTTGCAATTTTTACCGAAGAACTTCAGCTTCTCAACAATAGCTAGCTTTTTTCTCCACAGAAAGGCAAAGATAAATCTCAAAGCAACAAATAAAAAACTCAAAGACCTCCCTGTTGTAGTGTTCAGAAATTAGCTAGGACTGTACTACTTTAGATAGTTTGGCTCATGAAAGAAAAACAAAAGCAAAGAAATAATCGCTGACTTGCATCTTCTTCAAAGCAACAGCTTGTTTTTCTCTTTTGACTTCAAAGTGTGTGGATGATCTTACCCATGGAATTGTAATTTATCTTAAAATGGTGTAGAATTAGGATCTGCCCAAAAAAGATCCAGTTCCTATTCATTTTCCTTGTACCTCAGGGGAAACCACTTCAGAAATTTAACCCACAACATTTAACTTGCATAGACACTAGGGAGTGTGAAGAACTCAGTCTCACTCCTACCTACCTACAGTTCTCACTAATGGAGTTGCAATCACATATACTTTAGAAACAGCTCAGCATGCACCACAACAAAATAATGCAGTCTCTTTTCCTCAATACACTCCAAACACTCAAGCAACCTAACAGCAGTAAGTGTTCCACAGTGCCACTCTCAGGAGTACAAATAACCCTGACAGCTGCAGCACATCTGCCCAGCTCACATTTAAACAAGCTTATTTCTCATACCAGATGCAGTCTAGGCACAGACTTCTCAACAAGTTAATTGCCTCACCATTCTGAAAACTTAATAACCTGTAAAGCAGAGTAAATCAATTCACACACCACTATAAGGTACTGTGGTTAAGTTATGTCTGGTTACCCACGCCAGCTCATTTAAAGCTAATTCAAAGCTCTCAAATACAGATACCAAGGGGCAATCACTGCTGTGGTGAGATTACCTGGACCTAAGCTTGGTTTGCAGCTCAGTAAAACAGCCATGTCACTGAATAGCCCACTGAAAGAAGCAGGCTCCCTTTTCATGCCCTTGCACAATCACCCTTCTTCCCTCAGCCCTGGGGTTCAGGAAATAACCTAGAATTTTCTGTAGTCTCCTTAAGTTTCACACAGGAAAAAAGAAAAATCATAATTTTCTACCAGTTTAAGAAGCTGAATTGTCCTTCCAGAGCCAGAAAAGCCACACACCCAGTGCAAGGTAAGCAGGAAGACTGCTCCTTTCAGTCAGTAGCTAGATCTCAGATGCAATTTAAAGTTCCTTTAAAACTGACCTTGTGCAAGGTGCCACAACCCTACAGGATTTTTCTCACCTCCCACACCCACCATTCATTTCTGCCAGTGCTTACAGAGTCAGATCACAGAGCTAAACATCAGCAACATTAACTAAACCCTCCTCAAAAAACATTGGTTTTCAGCCAATTCATTACATAGCTCCACAAGTGTTGTAATTCATGATAATGCAGCTTCTATTTACATCCATATGAAATTACATGGTACTGCACATTGAGCTGGTTTTCCACTCCAGTTGTACAGAAATATGAAAATAAAAAAACAAACTATGCTCATTAGTGCATTATGTTTTGTTTAGCCAGCAGTCAGTTTTCCCTGTTTTTACCCCTACAGTAGACAAAACAGTAAGGCTATGTGTTTTGCAAGGAAGTGATTTACAGTAACATAAGAAACATATCTAAAAGCATTCAAACGTTTTTGTAGATAGATCAACTTGACCATAAGAGTAATTGGACAAGCTTGCCTTTCCTGTAAATGAATATATGTAACTTGGTTTCAGCTTGTCTCATGTCACCCATTTTATTTAACTGGAGACAGTTGCCGAGTGTTTGCAATCAACACTAAACATACACCGTCATCTCTAGCCACTTACTGCTCAACAGTGACTGTGGGAAAGCAACGGAAGATCGGCAAGGAGGACTGTAAGTGACTCGTACCTGGGGTGCTGGGAAACACATATATCACACTAATTGTTGTTCAGTCTTGGGTGCCTTCAAGTAAAACACCTGCACTTAGATAACGTAAGTCTGCGATGGACTCAGGGACACCTTATCTAGCTGCTTGAGAATCCTGGCCTGTTGTTGAAGACGATCAAAGCACAGTGAGAAAACTATGTCTGTCTGAACCCTTTAGATACCAGCGAGCACAGGGAGTCCACGCGTGCTCCTGCTAACAAGGACTCTCTCACTGCCAAGGACTCTTGCTAACAAGGATCTTGCTAACAAGGACTCTCACTCTGCAGTGTCCACAGTCCCTGCCTGGACGCCTCTACCCAGCTGTTGCTTTGGAGATTCCCCGGTCTGTGAGGTATCAAGACTAAACTTGTTCTTTGCTTTTCATCCGTGGTTTTGTGATTGTTCCTGCATCGGCTCACACAGTGACCCTTCATAAAGAGCTCAGTCAATGATGTGAATCCCACTCCTCTAACCAGCAGCCTACACAGAACCTTTACACATGCAGTGGATATGCATCAAGTCACTGCCCATTACCATTTTATCATTACATGTCCACATGTTTGAGACCACCTTTAATGCTACAGCAAATCATTCTTTGCATTGTTATGTCCTACACTGCATTAAAGTCATGTTGGTGCCTATTTGCAGCTACACCTTGCTTTCCCTGTCACTGTCAATAACGTCTTTGCCGCAAACCCTTCATGGGGCACCAAGAAGTAACCACAAGAACAACTAGACTCACTAATTAGAAGCTCCTGGTTTCCTGTTGGTTTTTTTTAAATAAAAAGAGCTCAAAAGATACCGGACCTGTTTGCAGACACAAGAAAATATCAATATGCTGGTTTACATATGTAATATCTTTTCATTATGAAAAATTAGGCCTGAGAATGTATTTAACTGAAAATCAAAATTAACAGATTATACCATGTCAGAGCAAGATTAAAAACTCTGCTCATTTTTTTTACCTAACATCAATCCATTGACAAACTTTGTGATACCAAGACTAATGTTAGAACGGTGAGTCTAACTAGTGAAAAAACGCCCAAACAGAAGATTCTCTTTTCTACAGCAGTCACAGAAATTGTATTTAAAGTAAACACAAACAAGGAAGCACATAAAAAAAACAACTGAATCAAGTAAATTTGTAAGAAGCAAAATCTAGTGGCAGAAATCAGTTAATTGCAAGACTGGAAATCTTGGCTCTGCACCACACAGCTTGCAATCTTGAGGATATCCAGTCACAAATCGACCCTTTCCAACATCTCTATATCCTGCAAAATGATCATAAAGTAGTTATTTTGTTTTAAGCAAACCGTACTTATTACCTACTCGTGCATTTTTGTATTACGAAGCTAACATCTTTCCCAAAGGACATTTAGAAAGCCCAGCCCCGCAACAGCCACTCTACAGTCACCCCCCTGCATTTTGCATACTGAGGCGGCTTAAGCCTTACGGACAGAGTCACCTGCCTGCACGGCGGGAGGCGGTGGCGAAGGGTCACCCCGACTCAAACCCCGGAGCCCTCCAACCTCAGTTATACGAGGGCGAACCCGGGCGGAGTGTGGATGGTGTCGCCGATACCGCTCCGGCCGGAGGGCTTGAGATGGGCACACGGCGGGACTCTCCGGTGACCCACCGAGAGCCGTCCCCTTCCCCATGGGCGCTGCTGGGCGGCGGCGGCCCCGGGGGGGGACTCCGTGGGCCGGGGCCGGACCTCCCCGCCGCGGGGGCCGGGCCACCGCTTCCCGGCGGGGCGGAG
>VWZL01002421.1:27480-46035 GCA_013396915.1 Stercorarius parasiticus
CGCGCGGCTGAGGCGGCCCGCGCCCCGCCGCCCGGGGCTTTGTTGCCGCCTCCGGCTCCTCCGGACAAAGGGGGTTGTGAGCCTACTCCGCCGCGCCCGGCGGGTCCTCCGCGGCGTCCGTGCACCGCCCCTCCGGTACGAGGAGGGTTCCCCAAGGCCTGCGGCCCTCGCCTGCCCTCCCGCCACTGCCTGGGCCAGGGGAGACGCTCTCGTTTGGCAATGCCGTTTCTGCATGTGAGAAAAGAAGTGATTTGGCTGCGCCAGGCACTTCCTGTCCCCAGTTTACTCATCCCCTCGTCTGTAGGCTGCACACTGTAATTCGAAAACGGTGCTTGACTCCTGGTCCTGCGAGTGCCTCGGCGCCTGGTTTTAAATTGCTTCCCGTGAGTGCCGTCATTTCAATATTCAAAATGCAATCATTCGGGTCAGCCCAGGTTTTGGTGTTATCATTTGAATATTCCTTATCTGATGTTCATCTGGCTCCCAATGGTTCATTGCGAGTGAGATGTCCTGTGCTTAATTACAAGTTGAATGTGAATTCTTCAGGAAAAGCATGAATCCCTCAGCTCTGCGAGTGCAATGGATGAAAAAGCCACATTCATCTGTGCAGATCTGAACCCGCTGAAGGTCTAGTTTATGGCTTTTAAATTGGCATTATCCCTTCACAAGAGATTAAATAGGCTGCATCTTCTGGAGGTGGGTTTACATCAAGACCACTAGGCATTGTCAGCTGGATGTTAGACAGTAGAAACTGGAAAGAGGAATATGGTCAACAGTTCAAAATCTCGATTGTAAACCCATCTGTCCTTCTCACAGAAATTCCTGTAGAGATGGCTTGTCAGCAGGAAAACACTAAGATTTTCCCCTACTTATATTTCCTCAAAGTCTTTTAGCAAGGCTGCTTCTAGAATGAGCCATGATGAGATTGCAGAAACCCGGTAGTTTTCCACCGGACATGAGGTTGCCCCCATGGGAGCTGGGTGCCCCTTCTCAGTTCCTGGACGTCAATTCTCAGCTCAGTTCGTTTAAATAAAGTTTTTGCAAATTTCCGCTGTAAAGTGACATCCCCCCCAAAGAAAATAAAACATATTCTAGACACCGGGATGTATATAGCTAAACGTAATTTAGCTGTAGCAGGGAAATCTGCCTTTTTCCCACATGGTGCCTTTGTTGACTCAAACCGTTATCTGTTTCTCCTGTTACCTTTTTCCTTCTCTGCCTGTTTTACAATTTGCTCTTTTCCAGCCTTTTGGAAAAATAGCAAAGCTGGCTAAAATGAATGGTAGCAGCTGGGGAACAAAAAAAATCTCTATAGCACCTGCTGCAACGTAAAATTGTCAACAAAATAGGATTATAGCCCAAGGTAGTTTTACACTGCAGCTGGCACTAGAGTGAAAGGAACTGTATTCACAGGCAGTACAAGAGACAAATAAAGTTGGGGAGATTTTTTTGTTGTACAAACTGAGCCCTCTGCAGATGTTTAGTGCTGACTTTGATTCTGTCTACTTCTAGTGTTTAATATAGGGCTGGGTTTTAAATCATCGAGTTTTTATTTCATTATAAAGATATAGGTTATTATTATCGCTCCCTGACCCCCCCCCCCATATTTGTTTTGCAGTTAGTATGTCTGAAGCAAAGTTGTTTTTTGTTTTGTTTTGTTTTTTCCAAAAGAGTTATGTGTTTCATTTCACCTCCCAAATTAAAAGGATATATTTAAAATCCAAACTATTTGTAAGGAGGGCTTCCTTTCTCCTCAGAAGCCTCAAGCTTTAATTTTTTGTTGTTGAAACTATTGCATTTTAGCTTCCCATGAGATGAAATTAGATGTGGCTTCCTTAGCAGACAAGGTTGGCTAATACTGTAAAAATTAGATGGAAACAAATATTGTAGTAGTAGGGACTGGCCAGATTAGTTTGTTTATTATAATTACCCAGTGAAAAACAAAAGGTTTTTCTTGCCAATTCCATGCTTACTTTCCACCAGTCTGTGGTTTTAGGTTGTTGTTTCCATCTAAATAGAAAATAAATATTGATGTAGCATTTCCTATATACATTAAAAAATATAATAGTTGAATACATTAAAATATCATTATTAAAAATACCATCATTGTGTGGTTTCAATTGCAAGATTAGCTTCTATATTGCAGCAAGTTAGTCTTCAATAATCGTGCCATCAGATTTGTCTGTTGTTTGCTTACGTTTGAGATTTCTTGCTACTACTTGTGTGACTGAATTCATCGTGCTCTACTAGGCTGAAAAAGAAAATTAGAAAAGAATCAACCTTCAGATTGTGCCTTGGCTGATATTGGAGGCTTTACTTGTGAAACTGAATACCAACATTGTTCCTTTTTGCTCTTGGCAGCTTGGGCCTGATACAGCGCACATATGCCATATACTTCCTTTGTATAGAAAAGCCTGTAAGTGCCATTGTTAAATCAGCCAGAGTGGTCACTGCTCAGAGGCACAAGGCAGACAGCCCTGAGGGACTGGTCACTGATGCTCCCATGCCGCCAGACTGCTGCTCAAGGGAGCCAGCCTCTATGTCAGAAAATCAGCCAAAACAAAGGAATGTTTATCCATGTGGCTGGCGAATCGACTCAAAACATTTTCACCTTACTGTGACTCTGATACAGTTTACTGCTTTTAGAGCTGATCTCTTGACATACATCACAAGTGCTTCAACACAGCTTCAAGAACCAGCACAGCTACAGTTTAGTACCTTTGCAGTCAGCATAAATTGTATATGTTGGGCATGTGCGCATTTTATAGACACGGCAGGCTATGCTACATTTCGACTTGCCTCCTCTAAGTGTGGAAGGTATTTCACTGACTGAGACATTTTTAAAGAAAAGCCTTCCAACATGCACCATTTAACAGCAAAGGTTTGCTTTGTACTGATTTAAATAAACAAACCTTTAGAATCTGAAAAAGTTTGTGGGAGATTAACACAGATTCTGTAATTCCTAGTAAATGAGCCACTTTTACTGTTGCCAACTTTGTATTGTTAGAATAATTTTTTTTTTAAGATACGTAATCGTTAGTATTTATTTACTTTTAAAGTGAACAAGAATACATTCTGCAGCTGTGTAAGTACTCTGAGGATTACGTCAGGGATTCAAATATGACTCTTCTAATGAAGAAATGGACAAATGTGGAGGAATGGCTGAGTGAGAAGGGACATGATCTGATTGCGATGAACAATCCAGCCTTCTGACATGCGCCTTGAGGAGAAGCCTTAGCTACAGTATGTGACTGTGAACTCTCCTTGAAGCTCTGCAGGGAGCAGAAGTAACAAGACGGTAAACAAGATAAGGAGAGCTACATCTGCAAGTAGAGGAAGAAAGTTACATTGGGTAGCGATGGGAAACACAAGCCGTGTGCCAATGAAATAGTTGGACGTGTACCAATGAAATAATTGGACGTGTACCAATAAAATAATTGCTTTAAAGGAAACATAGGTTGTAAACCAATCACATAGCTGTCACTATCACATACTTTTACTATCTGTCTATAAATATGCTGTGAAAACTCGAATAAAGGGAGAACGACTATACTCATATTGAGATTTCATCGTTACTCCGGGTCCGGCTCCCACTCTGACAGACAAATATTTTAACTTTATGTTATCTAATCTGAGTATTCTCAGAAAAAAACCTTGTCTGTTTGTTTGCACCTGGGGAATGTCTGCTAAAGAAGAGTCAAACAGAGTTAAGGCTGCGGTGTGTGCTTTCAAGAAGCAGAACAAAACAACAAAAAATGAATAGAAATGTTTTACTGTAACAGCAAGAGTTACAGAAAAATAGTTACAGTCCTGCAATGTGCAGCAGGGCTATTGTTCCTGTCAGCTACATTCGATGTTAAACAAGTGAAATTTCACTCAGTGTTTTCATAATGTCAGAGCATGAAATAAACTTGTACCTATGTGACACCATACCAGGGCCTCATCCAAAGTCCAGTTAAGTTTACACCTCAGTGCTGAGAAAACTCCCTTGCAGGAAATTGCTTTTTTTTTTTGTGTTATCATATATACATCATAAATACCACAGTATGTAATTCTGGCAAGTCAACCAAAATGTTAATTTCCTTCCTTATCTGATGCTGAGTAGAGACCATTTCTGGGGACAAAGCGGCTAAGAAACAAAATATTTTATTTTTCCCTTGAGATGTTGCTGCAGCAGGAGCCCTGAGCAGGGGGCTGCCTGCAGCTGTTGAGAAAGACTGCTCACATGAGCAGATGGGGTAATAGTAATACTCCTCCCTGTTTTTTGGCTTCAGTAATGCAAAAATTATGCCAGTTAGATAACTGTAAGTGCTGCATGGTCCATGTGTTTCTAATTCCTGCTCTGTATAGTAACAACGCATATATAAGTAAATTACTCTTAATAGGTCCCCTCATGGATAACTTGGAAGACTTGCCTAAAAATTACTTTTAAAATATTATTTTTACACTGTATCTTACCAGGATTCAAGTAGAGCTATCAGTGCTGCTGTTTGCATGCAAATGAAATGAAAAAAAAAATTAATTTGGACTTTTAAAAAAAATTACTGTTCAAGGTACAACAGAAACTCAATTTTTCATTTCTGCTGATTCTTTCACACTGAAAACTTTCTTAGAAAACTTTATTTAGTGTTTTGTGGGATCTCTTCCTCCAGGAGAAGCCCAAATAGGATGAATAAACATATTTGGGATGCTCATGCCTACGACAGGCTGCAAGACAGATGAGAGCAGGGGGAGGAGAAAGGAATGCAGCCTGGAGAAGCAGCACGGGAAAGACGGAAGCAACAAAGAACCCCTGCAAGAACTGCAGCGCTCCTCGTTATCGCAACCACTGCTCTTCTGTCTGCCTTGCTTAAGCAGATCCTAAACCATGCAGGGATGCATGTTCAAAGGATCGCATACATGGGTGTGGATGGTTGATTTTGGCGGAGATAACGGCCAGGGAATAGTCTGCGCACACCGCTGAGGTACCCACAGGGGAGATGTAGTGATACGACTGTTGGTCGTTGTTGAATTCACTTCTCACGGTGGTTGCAAAACTCCAAAGGAGAGAGAAAGAAACTGCAGATGGTAAAGGAGAAGCAGGAACTGATAATTATATGGCTCCACATGGAGACCTGATTAAGCTCACTTTAAAAACGACTGTGCAAAACTAGAAACGTTGCATTTCTGCAGAACAGGCTATAAACCAGTTACAAATACAGGATCTCCTTGCGAAGAATTACAATCCTTAGCACAGATGCCTTATGCTTATACAGAAGTACTAGTTTTAGGGAAAAATTTTTTCATGATAAATTACAGAGGTATTAATCGTACTGGTACATGAGAGTGCTTTGCTGTAGCTGGTGGCAGAACAACTCTGATTCACTTGGTAAGGGTATGGTTAGGGAATACACCATTGTTGCCAACTTCTGTGACTTTGTCATTAGTTTTATAAAACCGTGGTGTTTTCTTTTCAAAGGCTAATTATATGAATTCCTCTGATTAATCACAACTCAAAGTTTTAGTTAAAAGATTCTTGCCCCCTAAGAGATAGAGAAAAAAAGTTGTTGGAAGTGTGAGTCAGTGCAAAATTAAACATCTTAAAGAAAATTAAATGCTCTAAATCTAAACTGGTATCTGATAGGTAATACTAGGCATACTGAGTCTCGCAGTTTCTCTGCACTAAGGTGAGCACTTATGTAGTTGATATGCTTCACATCTCGGAGCAAATTCAGCACAGAATTTCAGAAAACTGGATTTTAATAGCCTGTTTGTCTCTCACATATGCTGCTCTCTAGACAGTCGGAGCTCCGTTCCTCAAGATAATAAACACCTGGAAAAGCCATGAGAGAAATATCTAACTATATCTGGCACCATGAATCACTGGCTCACCAGGCTGGCTCCTCCATAACAGCTGAGCATAAGAACAACAGTGCTATCTCACAGAAAAAACAGAAGGAAACCCAGACACCACAACTCATGTGCAGTGGTGATGGGATGGATCAAGAAGAGTGACTCAGACTGATGCACAGTATTAGGATTTCCTTGCTCTCACCATAAACTTAGCCCCAGACTCCCTAACAACACAGTTATGATTGAGTGCTTTTTGAGATCAGGGAAAACACTGAAATCTTGGAACATGGACAGTCTATCTGCTCCTATAGTAGTTGCTGTGGATGACAGTGCGAATATAATAATAATGTCGCAGATTTCAGGTGCAGACATGCCCTTATATTTAGTTTTATACCAATAGCCTCTTTTATGTGGCTGGGAGGATAAGGAGTGTCAGTATTTTTTCTAAGGGTGTTACAGGCATTGGGAATACCAGTTTTCACACCATACAGTTGAGGACATAGAGGCGTATGAAAGCCTTATGAACTTTTAAAATAAATTAGCAAGGTAGTAATTATGATTTTAAAGTTTGGCGTCTAGGTTGTAGAGTTATTCTTTAAAAGTCTTATTCATAAAGAGGTCTTATAAAAACTGTACTATGTTTCCGAGTTAGGCACTGTGATTACCTCAACATGTCAAGGGATTTCTAATAGAGAGTACTGGCATAAGGAAGACAGGGTAAACTGCAAGACAATTTCAATGCAATTAAGGCTAGTCTTCCTCCTAAGCATTTTGCATTTTTCTATAAGGAAAAAAATCCAACACAAAAACTTGATATTCACTGAAAATAAAATCTGATACTAAGTTCATTCTTCCCCAGAGTCCAGTTCTGTTTCAGTTGAAGCCAGTATATTCAACAGCAGCAGGATCCTGCCGACCAACAGGGTAACAAAGAGGTTGCATTGGTACATCACAATCTTATCCCAGAAAACTTTTAGGATTTGCTTTATTAGTGTTTATGTGACTAGTGCTTTGATACAATCTCAATTTTATTACTATTATAAGCTGTAACAACATTATAATAAAATATGCAAAAAAGGTCACCATCTGTATTCATTTCACTTACAAGGCCAGAAAAATGTAGGTCTGAGAGTTAGTTGGTTTGACTGAATATTAAAACTTGGTATTAGGCAAAAATGTAATAAAATATTGTAAATCATAGGACAGGAAATCATGATGCTGAAACTGCCTTACACTCAGATAATCAGATATTTAAAATACACCAGAAATATTAAATATTTAGTCTAAGTCCTATATTTTAGCATACATGGAAGTGCAGAGAAGTACTGTGCATTTCTGGTCTGATATTGAGGGAGATAAATACAGCGTTTCGAGATACATGCACAAACATATATCCAACAACAGCAATAGTATTCTTCTGCCAGTTATGATTTCTTGCAGCAGCGTAATTGCAGCTAGCAGAATCCAGAACAAACGTAATTTCTTAGCTGTGTAATATTGTCTTATAGCATACTCTCTCTAATGGAAATTCAATAAGTTTTATATACTTGTGAAAATTCAGAAAAAGGAAGGCTTGCTTCAGACTCCTCAAGATGATAGTTATAACCTCTTCCATTTTTAAGTGTTGCTTTGGATATATCTGTCAAATTTTCCCCAGTCTTGCTTAGCAGAGGAAAAAATTGCAATCTTAAAAACTGTCATAGCAGTGTCTTTTCACAGCACAGCTATTTGTAGCCCTGAGTTATGAGGCAGAAAGGAATATGGATGCCAAGAAAACTATACAACCACTCAAGTAGCCATTTAAAAAAAATTAAAATCTTCTGAGAACAAAAGAGAAGATTCACCAAAACTTCAAAATGAAGTTGCAGCATTTTTTTTTGTCTATTAAGTTTGTAGTTCTTGCAAGTTTAAAAGGTTTTTGTTTTTTTACTATGGCAGTATTTAATTTTGGCATGCTTCTTCTTACTTCCTGAAAGCAATGCAAATACAAATATTTCTAGATTTTACTATGTTATTATGCATTATTCTTTGGAAGTCAAATGCTGAATCTACTAAGCAGACTCTGCCAGTACGTGAAGTATTGTTTCATTTCACCTGGCTCATAGTGGTAATTAATAGGCAGAGCTATATTCTAATGAAAACCTCAAAATGCATGCAGATTCTAACCCGCTGGGTGAGGGCTGTTGGAAGAATGGTGCAGAATTGCATCATCTGCATCTTTCATCACTCAGCCAAGCTGCATGTAGAGGTCTGGATGGTGAAGACTTCACACGTCTGTGAGCAGAGGACTTGGAGTGAGGGAGCGCTGTGGCTGGCACACCAAAGCCTAACTCAGCACTCCAGAAAACCCTTTAATTCATAGAGCTGTGGGTTCTAAACGGCACAGTGTGGTGGTGTCCTCACTGGGGAATGATGACATTTGCACTGAAGCAGAGGCAAGAGGCAATCTTCCCAGAAGCACAGGAGCAGAGCCTGCGTTGGCCCTCTCCCTCTGAAATCATGACCGTGAGCCAGTGCATTGCTGGTAGGGATTTCAGGAGTCACTGAACCCCTGTGTACATCTGTTACCACGTGCATACAGAGATGTACTTTAGAAAATGTGTTGCAATAAGTATCTACTATTATATATGAGGGTATTTAAATTTTTGTTGGCTGAAAAAGTTAATATTGAGGTGTACATAGGTCATACACCTTTCTGGTCGAGAATTCGCTATCAACTAAGAATTAGTTCATGCATTGAAAAGACACAGAAGTAGGACTTGAATTTGGGGCAGAAATTACTAGCAGGTTCTTACCTTTTAAATTGCCAGCAACATCATTACAAACGTTCTTCCGTTGTGTGTCAGCAGAAAGTAACAAGGCACAAGGAGTCTTGTACCAGCAATGACTTCCTGGTCAGGAAGTCCTGGTAGGAACCTGGTAGGTTCCTGGTAGAACCTACCTACCTTCCTAGGACCACATGCACTCCTTTTTTTGCATTGATATGTACAGGACAAATTACTCAGAAAGGAGGACCTATACTAGGGTGCAGAGCTTTATTGTACAGATCCTCTGTACTTCAGTAAAAGTGATCTGACCCTACAATTTTTATTAGTAATTGCCTTTCACAGAACAATGGTGCTCGTAGAATAATCCTTCTTGAAGTTTACCCTTCTTGAAGTTTACCCTTCATTGACATCCATACTAAGTGATGCAAGAGTGCCTAAACTTTACTACAGAAAATGAAGAATTGTTTATTTCCATTTGGCTTCAGTGACTGAAATTGTGTTTTTTTCTGGCCTCTAGTACCCAGCAATCAAGTTCTCTGAAAAATCCGCTCACTACCCCGGCATGAACAAGCAATTAGGATGAAATAAACCAAGGATTGACAATACAAATCCGATCTTCCTACGCGCACGTGCATCCCTCTCCCAGGGTCTGTATCCTGCTGTAAGGCAGAGCTCCCAGCTTGTGCCCAGGCAACTCGCAGCCACGCTGCCTGAAGCAGAAGGTCAGATCCGAAAGCACAAGGATTAAACAGTGAGGTTTGTGCAGCTGGTACCAAAACCTCTGTGACTGTAACTCTGTAAATCATTTGGGTAAATGATTCTTGACAAGACAATGGGATAGAAAGAACAAACGGACCTAAAACCAGGTAGCAGAAACTTCAGTGGGCTGATTGCCCAAGAAACTTGGCTATACCACATGAGATGTGTCCTTAAGGTGAACTTGACTAATTATAATATGAAACCCGCTCCTCTAGAAGTTAGGATACCTGCCTCTGCTTGAAGATCCTGACCTACTGAGCCTGCACAATAAAACTTAGAGACACTGTACCTTTAATTGAAGACAAGCACATTTTACACCAATCAGCTTCAAGATAAGGAATTATCTGAGCACCAGTTAAAAGTTGATAAACAATGAATATGTTAATTATGCTAATCTACAATGTATAAATGAATGACTCTTTCCATGATGGGTGTGCTAGCTTTGCGGAAATAACCCCTAGCACCTTTTTCTGCGCAGAACTGCTAATAAATTGCTAATACCTCGACTCTGTGGCTTGCACACTGGGTAAACGATCCCATGAGTTTTGGGATAATACAGCCGTGCCTAAGGGTGGTTGGGCAGGAGCTGTTAGCAAGAAAGAAGAGTGGATGGGCTTGGTTGGCGGTGAATCTCATACGTTTCTGAATCAACTGGACACTCTCCCATGCCATCTCAGGGGTCACAATAGCTACGGTGGGCACCGGAGAGGAAGGCATCTTCATGCAGTTCTGCTTCCAGGCGTGGTGTCCTCGGTGGACAAATCCCAGTACCTAGAGAGAGCTAGGAAGATCTGTTATCTCTTGAAGGAGCTCTTGATGATCATGCACTGGGTGGGATTTCCAAGGTAATGGTTCTCTGCAACCTCCGTTTTTTTCCCAAGAGAAGCAGCCATCTACAACCCCCCTCAACTGTTAGATTAACAAAGGACTGACTAAAACCTTGGGGTTTTTTTACAAGCAAACATTTGCAAGGAGCCCTCTATGTATGCACCTAGATTCATACTCGTGTATTTTTTTTTCTGTCTTATAAGACTCTGAATTTATGACTGTCGTGATCTCTGTGTGTGTCTCATTGGGAATTTGCACCTTAGTTGCACTAACTTCCCCAAATCAGTTTTATTTTTGCACTGAACACATTGAGTGTACACGTGGTTATTACGTGTACCACTATAGTGTTTCCTGCTTAACCCCTAGAAATCGCATTACCTTTAGAAATTTCTCTAAAAGCCGAACAGGGAGGTAAGCAGTGTTTTTAAATCACACCTCACTAAGTTTCAGGTACTCTGTTAATTTTCTCCTGGGCTCTACTTTTACTTGCATCATTGCAAAATTCTTTGACACTCATCACTGCCTGCCTTGCACATAGAGAATTTTTGGAATCCTAAAGATTAGTTCCTCGTGGTTTAAGAGATTTGGGTATTAATTCCAAATGGCATCTCACAAAGGGCCAAATTCCATCCAGGGATAAATGACTGCTCATCCACACCAACTTTAATGGGATCTGCTCTGCTCAGCAGACAACAGGATTTTATAAAAGGCTCTGATTTGATTCCGCACCCATTTGCAAAAGTAAATACTGTATATTTCTCTTGAAGCATTATTGAAACGGCAAACAATGTTAACTGCTGCAAAGAGGGCAAGAGCACTGAAAAAGAACTTGAGTTAATATTCTTACTGATAAAAAAAATTTTAGAATTAGTAGACAGAAGTCTTATCTCATGAATAAAAGGTGTTATGCTTTGTAGTAACCTGTGAGTGGGAAAAACAGTGTTTGATAACAAAGCCTTTTTAAAAAATAACGTACTTCCTATAGGTTCTTATAAAGAAAGTAGTGTAATACAAGTAAGATAATTGCTAAAATACTGATATGCTGGCTGCAAAAGAAAACTCCTGTGCCTTTCTAGAAGTACACTTGCAAATTCTAAGAATCTATTCATCTTTCAGCCTTCTTGAAGGCTCAAATAGTTGCTGAACAGGTTCAAAAAGTTCAAAGACATCTGAATAATTCTTTCAGGCCTTGTGCCAAGAATTGCTTCAACATCTTGCAGAGGTGACTTAGTTCTGAAAATATGCATACAACTAGACAACCTGCAAGATATCCTCTCCAAAGTTCTGGGATAGAGACCTAAAGCAACAAAATATGTTGCGTTCTCCCCACCCTTTCTTTTCAGGATGTAGCTTATTTTTCTTGCCTGTGATTTCCACTAAATATGCACTGCAAAACACCCCCTCCTTTTCTGTATGTCTAATATCTAAGAATATTAAGCTAGAGAAATATGGTGTATAGTAACAACCAAGAAAGAATAAGGAAGTAATTTAGTTTCTATTCAGCATGTGGGATAAAAGTTATGCTTCACTTTGAATCAACTGCCAAGCATCAGAAGGGGACTACCCTAAACACAGATACCTTAAAAATCGAATTAATTGTTACGTCTTTTTTTTTTTTTAAACCTTTAAACTTGGAAGCACCATTGTCTTGGTTTGAGGCAAAACAGAACCAATTTTCTGTTTTGTAATTTTACTTTTTAGCTGGGCCTCTTCTGACTAAAGTCTGAAATTAACAGCATATTGTTCAGAAAGAGTTCACTCTCAGAGTGATAAGACCTGATTATGCCAAGGAATGGTATGCACAGAGGCTCTTGCTTATACTTATTGCTATAACAACCAAGGTCAGCTCACTTCTCTTTTTGCCCTGTTAGAGGGTCGGAAGTGGAGAAGCGTAGAAGAACGGACAGCACAGTTGACCCAAAACTGACGAACAGGGGTATTCCATCCCTATGTATCACGTTTAGTATATAAGCTAAGGGATCAAAGGGGCAAGGGGCTCACTCTCTTTCTTCAGTGGCCGACGTCCGAGGAGGACCCTGTCTGTTCATCTGCCTTTGATCCCAATCTGAGCACTCCTGACTCTAGTTCCGGAATTCAGCTCCTGTCTGCCGCTGACTCCAGTCTGGGACTTCCCTGTGTCTGCTGGTGACGCGATTGTCATCCTGGGAGCTGGATACAGTTTTGTATATATTGTGTANCATGAAGCAATACTAATGTGTTATCTTTTTTATTATTATTATTTTTAAAAGTAAATAGAACTCCTGTTGTCTCTGATAAGCACAACCAACCTGCACAAACTTAACCCCACAGCCAGCTCCTGTTGAGCTCCTGTTTCCATGCCTGTCCTTTGCTGGGAAATGCTTGGGGCAGGAGAGACACTAAGAGGAGGGGAGAGATGACACACTTTGTCAGCTTTGTTTAAATTTAGGTTTGGCTATATATATATTTTTATTTTATTTTATTTTATTATTTTCCTGTTGATGCTGAGCCAAGGCTATGATGAGTGCCCCTATTTGTATTTCAGTGAGCCCTCTGCATCACTGTAAAACAGGGCCTACTGAGTTTGGCTCCAGGTCCTGCTGCTAACACCTCAGCAAATTTTAGACAACAGAGTGCTGTTTCCTCAATTACTCTTCCTCTGGGGAAGCTTGACCTCCCAGCACACATCAGGTCCAAATTTCCTCCTAGCTGCTTCACATTCATGATTCAGAGACGTTATCTGGCATCTGCAGAGGATTTCCTTCCTGGATGCAACTGATCACTTTGGTCTCATTCCTACATCTTCAACCTGAAACTCCAGAGTCACTGGGCCTAATCCTTTCCTATATGTCTTTTCAAGTTTAACAAAATACAACCAGTTTCTCTCAGGTATCCTGAATGATCTCTGGCAGTTTTCAAATACTCTTAGCCCTGTGACCCTTAACATTTTTCCTTTCCTCCAGCAAGGGCGAGTAAGCCCACTCCCAGGTGAGGCTGACCTCTACCTACTTGAAGGTCCAACTCTCTCTCTGAAATATTCTACAATAAACAGGGTAGAAACTATTGGTCTGATTGACTNTCGTAAATCTCCTTATCTCTTCCTCTCCTCTCTGAGGCAGGGGGGAGGGCCATCTGTCATTCTGATTGGCCAATCCGGCCAAAACCACGACAACCATCTGCATTCTTTAGGATGAAAAACTAGTTATACCTTCCTCCTTTGCTGGTAATTCTTGCATAATTATCTAACTAAGCTTTAAAGGTTAAAAAATAGAGCTCTACAGCCAAACATCATAAAACTGCTTTCAAAGAAATTGCTTGGAATCATGAAGCAATACTAATGTGTTATCTTTTTTATTATTATTATTTTTAAAAGTAAATAGAACTCCTGTTGTCTCTGATAAGCACAACCAACCTGCACAAACTTAACCCCACAGCCAGCTCCTGTTGAGCTCCTGTTTCCATGCCTGTCCTTTGCTGGGAAATGCTTGGGGCAGGAGAGACACTAAGAGGAGGGGAGAGATGACACACTTTGTCAGCTTTGTTTAAATTTAGGTTTGGCTATATATATATTTTTATTTTATTTTATTTTATTATTTTCCTGTTGATGCTGAGCCAAGGCTATGATGAGTGCCCCTATTTGTATTTCAGTGAGCCCTCTGCATCACTGTAAAACAGGGCCTACTGAGTTTGGCTCCAGGTCCTGCTGCTAACACCTCAGCAAATTTTAGACAACAGAGTGCTGTTTCCTCAATTACTCTTCCTCTGGGGAAGCTTGACCTCCCAGCACACATCAGGTCCAAATTTCCTCCTAGCTGCTTCACATTCATGATTCAGAGACGTTATCTGGCATCTGCAGAGGATTTCCTTCCTGGATGCAACTGATCACTTTGGTCTCATTCCTACATCTTCAACCTGAAACTCCAGAGTCACTGGGCCTAATCCTTTCCTATATGTCTTTTCAAGTTTAACAAAATACAACCAGTTTCTCTCAGGTATCCTGAATGATCTCTGGCAGTTTTCAAATACTCTTAGCCCTGTGACCCTTAACATTTTTCCTTTCCTCCAGCAAGGGCGAGTAAGCCCACTCCCAGGTGAGGCTGACCTCTACCTACTTGAAGGTCCAACTCTCTCTCTGAAATATTCTACAATAAACAGGGTAGAAACTATTGGTCTGATTGACTTGAAACACTTAAAGGTGTCCCAAGGGCCTGCAAGGTGAAGTCTGATCAGCTTTAGAGACAACTGGAGCAAACACTGGGTCATACTTGCGTGGGGGAGAGGAATGACAGCCAGTCGCAATGATGCATGAACAGCAATATTCTGCTGAGAGTCGTAAGGATGCAGGAATGCAGGAACAGCCATACAAGTGGCTCAGGTAACACACAGGTGAAATTTTTCTCACATATCGATCTTGAAGGCCTCTTCCCCTCCCCCCTAGTAGTAGTGAAATCTCTCAAAGAAAATTACTCTTCTCAACACAACTCTATAGATAAGGAGGGTCAAACACTGGGTTATGAAAAAATAAAAAACAAACCCCAACTTCTTCTGAAAATAGCTTTCTCAAACAGCCTCAGTAGAACTTCACAAACGCCAACAACATTTTTAACTCTAAAATTCTTCTGAACAAGAACAGAAAGCATAGTAGTAAACCAGTTTATCCATCTAATTTTGTTGAACTGTTGACATCTAACCACTTTATACTCATCTGAAAGGTCAAGGCACATGCATCTGCTTTCAGGCATTTCTAAGAGTTTCTGAACCGTAGTGAATATGTGGCAGTTTTGAAATTGCATGTAATTACATCTTCAGGAAGAACTTTTCTAGTTTTGCCCATTTCCTCATAAAAATAAAATATTTAAAATCTATTCCTCATATCAAGTAATTTTACAGAGATTGTTTAGTAGTATTGTTAGTTCCAGTTCACAGCTGGAAGGCTTAAGATTCCCTAGACAAAACAGGCAGCTTCCAAAAGCTCCAGAAAGACCAAAGGAGTATTGTGTGCTGTTCTGTATGGAGTTCTGAGGCCCACAATTTAACAATGATGTGAAGCCACTTGGAAGCATCCAGAAGAAGGGAACAAAGCTGCTGCAAGGGCTGGAAGGCATGTCCTGTGAGGAGCGGCTGAGGACTCTGGGTAACTTGTCTAGTTTGGAGGAAAGGAAGCTGAGGGGTGACCTCATTGCTCTCTGCAGTTTCCTGAGGAGGGGAAGTGGAGAGGGAGGTGCTGAGCTCTTCTCCCTGGGATTCCGCTACAGGACACATGGGAACGGTTCAAAGCTGCACCAGGGGAGGTTCAGACTGGACATTAGGGACCATTTCTTTACCAAGTGGGTGGTCAAACACTATAACAGGCTTCCTAGAGAGGTGGTCATTGCCCCACGCCTGTCAGTGTTTCAGAGGCATTTGGACATTGTCCTTAATAACAGGATTTAACTTTTGGTCAACCCTGGAGTGGTCAGGCAGTCACACTAGATGATGGTTGGAGGTGCCTGCCAACTGTAACTATCCTATCCTATCCTATTCTGTTCTGTTCTGTTCTGTTCTGTTCTTTCCCAATTTTTAAGGGCTTGCTGGACGAGCCTACTGATTCACTCTTAGAAATTTATCGGGCAGGGACTACGATTTCTTAGATATCAGCAGAATGATATATTAGTTACATGAACATCTTTCATATCTGCTTTAATCTCGTCTGTTTAACTTCTACATAATTGTTTAGGTGAACTCAGTCGTAGAATTACTTTAAAGCTTGTCTCATATATGCACTCCTCTATTCTCTATGGGGTGTCTGTACAGAGAAAGTTGCAGCAGGCCTGTGTCTCCCTTCCATATATGAAATAATTTCTCTGCTAAGGATTCACGTGCCTGTGGGCTGCTGGAAAAAAAGTGAAAAAAACTGCATCAGGGAGGAAGGAAGGGAGGGAGGAAAGAAAATGGATTGCCGAGAGGCTAGACTATTTGGCATATTGCTTATCCCATGTATGCTTTTGTATCTACAGGAAACTCACAGGGGCGTTAATACCGACAGAGATAGCTGCTGAGCACAGAAATTTTTTGAGAGCGGAGGCAGACTGCCAGGTCAGGGAGAGTAACTCAAGGAAAAAATAATCAATTCATTTACCCAACTGTAAAGGGTAGGGTATCCTAAAGCCCCCTCTTTTCCTACTTACTTGGCACCTTCTTATTTTCATTCAATCACTCCTAAAAGCGCAAAGACAATTACAGCTTTACCGCTGTAGTACTCAATCACTTATCTGCCGTATACTCTTTTGGCTAAACTGGGAGCATACAAGGCGGCAATTGCATCAGAAATCTAAGAAACCCAAGAACATCTTCAGCTTGTAACCCTCAGGGGAAAGAGACTGAGATGTTAAATTGTGGTACCAGACACTGTCAGGCAATTTCTGTGGGAAATTTCACACAAGTGTACTCAGTATTCCCTTACTCTTAGTTATAAGAATTTTGACAAAAGAGTAGTTACAATTAATCCTTAAAAAAAAAAAGGAATATGACACTACTATTCTCCTTCCACACGTACACATTCTGATTTCTTTAGACATAGTCATCCCAAACTGAAAACTCTAAAATAGAGCATTATACAACCAATAATTCATTGCAAAATGACAACCCAGTCACATAAAAGATTTGATTTACCTCCAAAGATTTTGTTAAAATTAACAGATTACTTTACTGAAGCATCAGCCTTTTGAGAGGTACTGTAGATGTTCTTGCATAGAAACTAATCTTGAATGCCTTTCATTGGGGAAAATCTGGGTAATACAAGAAATTAAGCAGTTTGCAGAAAATAGCTCAGAGGAATAGCATTAAAAATGAAAACTAAATAAAAAAAAACCAAGAGAACATATTACATGTTTTCAGAGCAGGGAAATAGATTCCCTTGCCATTAATAGCAATGATGCATTATCTCATTTTTATTGCCTTCTGTAGAAAAGAAGATTGTATCCATCATAAATTTTTATCCACTGTGACAGAAGTTCTGCAGGGAGAAACGACAAGGTGCAAGATATATTTTCCTAAGTAAATTTAAATGCAATTTTTTTAGACTTGAGACCATTTAAGAAAAAATAACAGGCCACCTGACCAGGATGGCCAAGTGGATGAGACCCTCCATAGCCAGAAAGAAGCGGCCTTGCGTTCACAGGCCTGGTCCTCATGGGAGACTTCACCCACCCTAATACCTATTGGAGGGAAAACACATCAAGGCACAAGCAATCCAGGGAGTTCTTGGAATGCATTGATGTCAACTTCCTTCTCCAAGTGGTAGAGGAGCCAACAAGGAGAGGAACTATGCTGGACCTTGTCCTTACCAACAAGGAGGTGCTGGTGGGGAATGTCAAGCTCAAGGGTAGCCTTGGCTGCAGTGATCATGAAATAGTAGAGTTCAAGATCCTTTGGGCAGCGAAGAGGGTGCACAGCAAGCTCGCCAGCCTGGACTTCAGGAGAGCAGACTCTGGCCTCTTGAGGGATCTGCTTGGTAGGGTACTATGGGATAAAGCACTGGCGGGGAGAGAGGCCCAAGGAAGCTGGTTAATATTGGGGGATCACCTCGTCGAGGCTCAGGAGCAATGTATCCCAACAGTGAAGTCCGGCAAAAAAGCCAGGAGGCCTGCGTTGTTGAACAAAGAGCTCCTGGAAAATCTCAAGCACAAAAAAGAAGCATGCAGAAGGTGGAGGCAGGGATGTGTAACATGGGAGAAATACAGAGACATTACCCAAGCATGCAGGGATGACATTAAAAAAGCCAAAACCCAAATGAAATTGAATCTGGCCAGGGATGTCACAGGCAAGAAGAAAAACTTCTGTATGTCAGTGGTAAAAGGAAGACTAGGAAAGACGGGGCCCTCTCCAGAAGGAAACGTGAGACCTGGTCACCTAGGATATGGAGAAGGCTGAGGTACACAATGACTTTTTTGCCTCAGTCTTCACCAGCAAGGTCTCTAACCACACTGCCCAAATAGCAGAAGGCAAAGGCAGGGACAGGGAGTCATGAAAAGTCATGGCAGTCTGGGGAAGTTCCCACTGACTGGAAGAGGGGAAACATAACCCCTGTTTTTTAAAAGCGAAAAAAGGAAGACCAAGGGAACTACAGACTGGTCAGTCTCACCTCTGTGCCCAGCAAGATCATGGAGCAGATCCTCCTGGAAACTCTGCAGAAGCACATGGAAAATAAGGAGGCGATCAGTGACAGCCAACATGGCTTCACTAAGGGCAAGTCATGCCTGACAAACTTGGTAGCCTTCTATGATGGGGTTACAGCATTGGTGGATAAGGGAGAAGTACCTGATGTCATTTACCTGGACTTACGCAAAGCATTTGACACTGTCTCGTACAACATCCTGGCAAGACACGGATTTCATGGATGGACCACTCG
>VWZL01002422.1:7933-56807 GCA_013396915.1 Stercorarius parasiticus
TTGCCTCCCGGAAATGCTGCAAAGGCTAGAGCCCTTGCCCTGGTCTTACAGCCTGTAAACCTGTGTAGCTGCATTTGGCAAAAAAGGCTGCTCAGAAACAACAGTCTTACAAAAGAAGGCTCCACATCAAACCCCTCCCTGAACATCCAGAAAGCCAAAGCCCAACTCGCCCCACCCATGTGGGTATGAAGTCAGACTCAGTGTCAGGTTTTGATTTCCATATAGTTTAATAAGTTAACAGGTTCAGCCATTACACAGCAATGGAATTCTTCTTCAACATTTACAAAGGTGCAAGAACTTCATTCATTTAGTCCGAAATAAGTCATATTATTCTCATCTCTTAAATAGCTACAGTTCCTTTTTTTTTTTTTTCCCTCTAAACAATCTGGGGTTAAAATAATCCACCCAGAGAAAAGGCATCAAAGTACAAAAGAGCACGCACACGGAGAGGCGCTAATTCAAATTCAGCATGGGTATTTGGTCCAGTACCTGTACAAGCAAGGAAAGGTGGTGTGGAGCAGTCATGCCTGTAGAAGGAGCTGCGATACTGCAAGTACACAAAGACCTTTTCCAGAAGTTTGACCACCACTGGGATTGTTACTCTATCATGACACTCACCGTGACCTAGGGGGACGGAGAGAAGGAGGGGAGAACAAGGCAGAAGACCCCAAAACACGCAAATGCCAGCCACCCAACGTTCAAGCATCTTGACAGCTACCCAGAAATGACTTCTCTGTAGGTTTAGCAAACAATGAACCGAGAGAAGTCATCGCAGGAAGGAAGTGTCATCACTAAAGAAAAAAAAAGTGCAACGAAAACAGTGTAAGCATATGCTTTGCCATGTGCCCAGTTCTAGGCTAGAAACAGCACACGCCTGTGGCCCTCTTATATCGGGTTTGAAGTTTTCATTACGCTCCCCTCCACTGAATGGTCTTCCGACTAGCTCTCTAGCCGAGTAGGCTCCCGTCACTCTCCCTCTCTTCAGCCAGTCCGCCTAAAAACCCATCCTCAACTAAAAACCCAACTCAACATCGCAGCATGAGGATGCTTGCAGGGGCAGAACCTGGACTTGGCTTGCTTGAGTCTGCCCCTGCAGAGGTCCATGTAAGAAATATTTTGTGGACACCACAGAAGCTGGTAAGGCTGTTCTCCCACCCCACCCTGCTGTCCTCAGTCACTTTGCAGTGTGACCGGTATTCGCAGAGTGTACTCTAATTCCAAGTGCATGCAAACAAATAGGTGGCCTTCTAGTGCCCTCTCCAAGTATCAGGCCTCAGTCAGACACCCATCATGCTAGAGCCCACAGCATCCCCAGAACACTGAGGTTTTGCAGTTCCCCTCATTTCTTCCCGTGCCTGTTTTCTCTCGCCTCGAGAGGATAACCCTCATGGGCCGATGCTTCGATGGGCAGGCTCTTAAAAAGCCTTACCAAAAAACGGGGAGAGGATGTATCCAGACAGAAATATACTTACAAGCATACTTACAGCTAGAGAAATCTATTTTCTTCAGAGAAGTAAAAATACACAGCATAGGTAAGTTCTAGTAAACTCTGTTCAGCCAAAATAGAAAACAAACAAACAAAAAAAACCCAAAACCCCACAACCCCCAAAAATACATACTTTGGCTTCATTTACCAGTCACCATTTCTACTTGTATAGCCGGCAGTGAAATGCAGCATTTGGAACGCAGGCCCTCATAACCAGGGTTGAGCTCCTTCAGAAGCCTCCGTGCGTTCAAGCCCACTGCTCTGCCACTCCTCTTCCCCCACATACTCGGTAAAGAACTGATTTTACAAGGTGCAAATATTGAGCCTACCCTGAGACAACAACCTGGCAACTGCAGATCATTCGAGCCTAAAACGTTAGATGGTGGCCCGCACCGTGCACTGGGGTTGCTCCGTGGTGCTGGGCATAATGAAATGCCACAGACCCCGCAAGGGCACCGAGGTGAAGGCATGGGTATCCAGAAGTTAGACAGGGAAAAGCAAATTTCAAATAGCATTTCTTCTGCCCTAAAGCCAGAAGCACAAGCAGGGATTAAATACAAAAGACATTTCTTTTCTTTCCATACAGACACATGGCAGGAATTGCCCATTTAACATGGTTAGAAAGGAATCCTTGGACTCCAAGGCCGGTGAGGAACTCAAGTTTTGGTTTTACTCCTAGCTTTCCTACTGCCTCCTTCCTTCGAGCCAGGCCAAAATATTCAGGTGGAAGTCTAGATATGTGTTTGTCGGACACAAACCTCACTCACCTTTTCCACCTCCTGTCTACAGCGACAAGGACATTGCTTGCTATCCCTCGCAGCCCTCCTCATGTACACGAGCTCCAGATTCACGCTTCAGAAGCGCAGGTGGGAGCCTCGGGCATTCACCTCCAGCTGCTCCGCACCGAGACAGCATGAGCTGCTTTTGCGGTTTAAAGAATACAGGACTATTAAACGAGACTCATGGAAGGTCCTGTGATAAAGCCACAACTAAAGAGCTGCTGGCTCTTCTGAAAGTTCCTTTCCCTTCAAACACACATTTCTAATGCAAGGTTTCACAGCAAACCCACTAGAGAAGGGGTGCTGTCTGGGCTCAGCCAGCACTCCTCATTCAAAGCAACTTTGACATGATCTTGAAAAAGAATAAAGAAAAAAGCAAAAATGGAGCGTCAACTACTGTTAGCGACAGAGGCAGAGTCGTAGCAGGGATGGTGCCAGAGAGAATGACAAATGGGAACCAAACCCTGAGGCTCTGGGAACAAGGGCATGCCTGCGAAGGCCAGCGCCGCGTGTGACATCGCACAGACCCAGCAAAGGAAGGACTGGCAGGCGGATCGCCAGAGGCGAACTGCAGATTGCCAGCTTCCACCAGCAATGCAGCATGGAACCAGTTACTCGCATCGAGGAAAATTATTTTCAGTGAGAAACAGTGCATGGAGCTGCAAACACAGCCACAGTACCGTGTGGACTGGGAAAGACACAGAGGACAAGAGACATGAAAGAGCTCAGGGATGACACACGCCCAACCTCGTGGGGAATCAGCAGGAAAAACAGGAAAGAATCCCTCCTGCTGGCAAGCACCGGCACTTTCAATCCAAGCCCCAGGTGACTGGCCTTCCCTACCACCAGACACTTTGAAGAGACGCCCTGAAATTCCCACCTGTAAATCCTTTCACAGCGGCATACCAAACACATTCTGGTCTTTCGAAATGGCACGCGATGGCCATTATCAGTAAACCAGGACTTCTCCTGAAGAACACGACACATTGTTTTATGCGCACCATTAAGAGAACAACTGCTTTTTCAGTTGGTCGCGTCCTGCATAAGGTGGGGCAACAATCCCCACCTCGGGAGGTACTGTAACAGGAGAGCAGAGCTACTGAATCCAGCCAGGCCTAGGCGATCGCTCTTCAGTGGGGTTTTTCCTCCCCTTTGCCCTGTCTCCTTAACTCTACAATCCACAGGAGAGCAGGAGCTTCCGTTCAAACCAGGCGCATTGACAGGGCACGAGTGTTTCTCCAAAGAGCGTCGTTACACTATCCAAACAGGGGCCCTGGGGATATTTGCAGCGTGCACATGTCACGAGATCGGTAAACTGTTCACCTAGAAGGCCAGTCTCCTGCGCAAGGAGTCAATTTTCCCCTGCACATCTCTCCCTCCGCAAATACCTGCTGCAGAAATGCCTACTGTTTGAACATGGTGGATCAGGTTTGCTAGAAGAAAGGAAATACCAGATGCAATCAAGAAAGGTTCCTTCTACTCCAGGAAACCCTTTCCATCAGTGAAAGCATATAAATTCTTGCCTCTTTCCACCACATGGCTTCAGGCTCCACATCAGACTGCCCTTTCACTAGCATCACCCCATTCCCTGCTGTCCTTGGTGTGAGAACTGTGATAGGCCAGACTCTCCGTAGGTCTGGAAGGCTGCCTGGCACCCTGCCAGCAACACCCCCAACCACCCCCGAGGGAAAGGGTTCCGCTTGTACAACAGCTGGTGCAGGCGTGCAGCATGGCCCCTTCCCCGTTCAAGAACATGGATGCAGAAGGAGGGCTGCATCACAGGGCTGCAGCACTGACACCACCAACCAGACGTTCTTGCAAGGGCCCGGGCTTCTACAAAAACTCGTCCAGTGGTTAAAATTTCCTTCTTCTTGAAGACTCCTTCCTTCATCAGTATAGCACAGAAAGCCCCAGCACTGTCCGAAACGGAGACTGTTCCAGTGGCAGAGCCAGGTGGAGAACCACAGCTTGTTCTCCTGACAGCTCAAAGCCCAAGAACGCATCGCCCCACACCACACCGCACCTCAGTCAGGTTACAGCCTCTGCACCAAGCAGAAGCAATGAGAGGATTTAGATGGCCAGTGACCGCATCACTCACTCTCGCTGACACATTGAGCGAGTCTACACCCCACATTTCTTGGCAATGTAGCTAACCCGGTAGTTTCTCGATCTTTAACTCTGAGGGTTGCCAATTGAGAGGCCCCCCCCCAGCCTTTTCCAGAATGCACCCGGTGATGCCAGACAGCTACGCAGGCAGAGTTGCTTCCGCAACTCCTGGGACCCCCGCAGGGATTAGCATGCCACCTGGATTTTCTGGGAGAGCGTGGTGGGGTACGACAGTCGGAGAAGGCTAAGCCGAGGCAGACAAGCAGCCTAAGCCTGGGTTCGCCACCTCCACTCCCCAAATGGCATAAAGCACTGGGATGTCTTCCCTCAGCCAAGGTTGGAAGGAACTGGACTGCAGTCACAGATACCACGGAGTGGGAAGACAAGAGACTAGAAAAGGATCTCTGTGCAGTCTTTCCAACAGGCTTCTCCCTCCTTCAGTTCTCACCTGCTGTTGTGCTGTCGCTAGCTTTGGGTTTGGATTTAGACTTGAAGGAGAAGCGCTTGATGAGGCGGCGGGAGAAGCTGCCAGCCTTCTTCCTGGTGGTGGAGTTGGCGGTGACGTTGGATAGGTCATCGTGTGACTGGCTCAGGCCCGCTTCCTTCTGCTTGCTTCTTCTCCGGAAGATGAGCTTGGTACCACTCCGAAGAAAGCTAACTGCAGAGACAGAAAGGAAGGAGATGGAAACCACGATTAGTATTCTGCCCTGGTGAGTCTCGGGGGCAATAACACACCCGGCTGCTCTCGGATGAGCAGCAAAGACCTCTTCCGCCCCGCACAGCGGAAGCGCATGGCAGGTCGGCAAATCCCGGCTCCCGACTGTAAGGCAAAGTCTATGTTCAGGACAGACTGCAATACCAACAAGCTGCTTCACTAAGCACACCGTCACGTGCCCCCTCTGCATAAACCTCCTTTTACGCAACAAGCATGCAGAATTGTAATAGAAAGCTAAGACTCATATGAATGGAAAACAAGTGAGAATGTCTGCATGTGGAGATGCCAGGAGGAACGCACAACAGGGAAAAGGCCTCTCACACTAGACCATCTCAAGGATGCCCAGATTAGCCAGTCATCAAGCTCCTAGAACAACTGCCCGCGGTTTCACGAGACAACAGGGGGCTTGCTTTGTGTTTTCTTCCTTCTCTTCCCTGCCCGCCAAGTCTCTCAAGAATCCAGGCCACACACTTTTCTACCCGCTGACAAGCAAACAAGGGACCACCACAGGTCAAACTGTACCTGGTTGTACCAGGGTACAATCCCCCCAAAGTTGTCCCACTCTTCGTATTCTGAGCAATTGAGATTTTGGCTTGCACTTGGTTACGTAAGTTTGTAGCTTACTGAAACCATCACAGCTACAAGCAGGTAAACATAAGGTGTGCTATCTGCCTAATCAACACTAGCCTGGAAAGTCCAGAACAGCAGCTCGGTCAGGGCAGGCCGACTCCGTTGTTTAAAAGCGAAGAGTCTGTGTGGACACCCTACGGTACCACAGGTCAGAAGCGCTAGCTACTTTGATGCTAACTGAGAAAGAGGGAGGGCATCGAGGTCTGTACAATCCACACTGTCAGGTGGCCTCCATTTCCATGCCAGAGGCAGCTGAGTTCAGAGGAGAAATCATTATTTATGGACATGCGCCTGATCTGCAGACCCAGAGGCCAGGGAGTGAAAACAGGTTCTTGGGAACATGGAAACTGCACAGGGCTCCCATCTAAGAGAGCACAGAAACCGAAAAGGCCACAGGAATCGGACACCTGCAAATAAAGGAGTTTGGAACAGCTTCACCAGGAAAGTAGGAGAGAGGCAGGCTCTTTCACACTCCAGCAGGAACTACTCTTCACCACGCTGAAAGCTGGCTGCAGCCCCTGCGTTCGGGTGGGAAACTCAGATATCATGTTGTCCTCAATACAACAGGCTATGTTAGCTCACTTCTAATGGTTCATCCTTACCTTTGTGATCTTTCAAGCTCCTGGTCTCAAGGGCTCCTGTGGAGCCAGTTTCAGACTCAACATCTTCCACCGATGGTCTCTCAGAGATGTCCGATCGCGTTGTCTCATCTAGCTCCTGACTGGCCCTTTGTCCTGATGGCGACGCTTCCAGCAGCTGTGACGATTCAGTAGAATCGTGCATCTGGTCAGCTGCGCACTCTGCTGCAGAATCCCCATACGCCATGGCCTCCAGGGACGCAGCATAACCCAGAGAAAGTGCCATTTCATCTTGAGCGATAGGTACCTAGAGGGGGGTTAGAAGGTCAGACAGACAGGAAGAGAGGGTCCAAAGGATTGCATTCATCTCCCTTCTTCCATCCATACCTACATATGGATGCTCCTGCTCCGATCATCAGTGCTAGACAGCATCGATGTGCAATCATCGCTCTTTTGCTGAAATATACTGGAATGCAGCCAATTCCAAAGCATTCCGCAGCACATCCCTCACTCCCATAGGCGAGTCCAAGGAGAACTCCTTAGATTCTCCAGGAGGTTCCCAAAGAGCTACGGCAGCAGCCTCCCTTTCTGCGGCTGCCCTTTGTGAACTCCCACCGGCACCTGCCCTGAAGGCCGGCAAGGTACCTTTGACACTTCCTGGGTAGCAGCGACAAGCTGCAAGGAAGCAGTGAAAGGGTTCTGCCGAGCAAGTCGTCTGTGCTGGAACCTTCCCACAGTGGTCCCTAAAGGACAGGGTCATTTCATGCACGGATCCCTAGAAACAACCTCCCAGATTGGAAATGGAGCCCCCTAACTACCAGATACCTTGGAAACTCCTGAGATGATCAGTGTGCTACGTTTTGTTGGGGTCTTCTTGGCAGGCTTGTTATTCGTCTCAGTCAGCTGTCTGATCGCCGTCTCCGCCACTGGATCCAAGCCGTTGGGCATATGGCTATCCCCTGAGCACAAGAAAGATATCAACACTTGAAGTAGCAATCTTCAGCACAGGCAAGAGGTCACTTGCTGACTGCAATGCTTGTAATAGGCAATGGCATGTGCACGAAGGTGGAGAAGAGAATTTATTAGACTTGCCCCAAGAACCCAAAGGAAGGAAGCTCCATATAGCTTTCCCACTAGGCATATCATTAAAATACCCTTCCCGCTCAATTAAGACTTCCGAAGACTCCCAAGAGTTTGGGCAATCTTGGCCACCCACCGTCAAAACGGCCACAACGCTCTGTTCCAAAGTCAAACAGAGCCCCGACTACAGAGTGAGCAAAGGTCTTCGGGTCCAGGTAGCCTGGAATGTTCATGTCAAGAAAGGGAACACCCAGAGTCACGGACTGGATAGCCAAACTGGATTTTCTTTTACCTGGCCCCACCCGCCACCACCCCTACGTCCCTGCCTTCACTTGGGCACTTGGACATTCTCTTCTGCAGTAAATGCAGACGAGTTCAGCCACCCACATTCAGACTGCCACTCTCCAAGAAGGGCTGAAAACACAGTCACTCCAGTAAGAACCCGGGATTTCCAAGCACTTACGGCTACCACCGGGCAAGGGTCCGCGAGGGCAGCCGCTCTCCAAAAGCACTGTCGTCTTCTTTTCAGTCACTTCCACCTTGGAAGGCGACCTTGATGGTGAATCTTCACAGTGAAAGAGAGGCAGAGAGACAGAGACACCAATAAGTGCAGATTAAGCTTAGGCAACTTCACTACTGCATCGTGGTCCCCTACACACACCCCCAAAAAGACTCAAGTGCGCATGAAGAGCCTGCAGAGGCTCTCTCCATGAGGCTTTGCAGCACTGAAGTAGTAAGATGCCTGTTGGAAAAAGACACATGAAGCAGTCCCATCGTCAGACCCCGTTCATGCCGTTTCCCAGCCCCGCCTCATGGAATATCCACCACCACATTCATCAGGACATCAGACTGCAAGGAGCAACAACCATTAGTAAGCAAGGTCAACATGCTTTCAGCTCTGCATTCAGTACATTCTTCACTGCTAAAGAAGTGAAGCTGTAAGTAGAGGAAGAGTGGCAAAATGCCTGACATCATGCAGGTATGCATGCAGCAGCATACACGTTTGAGTCAGGACTTCCCGCCACCAAAGTCTGTCAGAGAGGCTCATCCCTCTTCTCACCTTCCCCCAAACACAGGGCTGCATCAATTCCCTCCCCCAAGGCTACACATGAGTCTCCAGCCAGACACGAGACACTAAGGGAATGGCGACGATGGCCACGTTCCGACCCAGAAGCCAAAAGCACCACACAAGCTGTGAGTCTGCAACAACCACAACATACAATGGCTAAACAGTTTTGCTACTGCCCGCATGAGCGGCATAGGGAAGATCATGGCTGAGTCTGTGCCCCAATAGCAACCACTCGTACAAGACACCTGTCGCAAGGCAGCCTCACCCAGTTTGCAGTCTGCCTTGGGCCGGGACTGAATCGTGGTGACAGTAGTCACGATGGTGCCATCAGGCATGATGGTCCGGTCCATCTCCACCTTCTTAGTGGGGGTGATGCTGGTTCGCAGAGATGTAGCGTGCTGAGCATTCAAAGATGCAGAAGACTCCTGGAACAGCAGCTACAAAGAGTAGAGCACAGCTCAGAGAGGTTCTCCTCCTCCCAGATGGAAAGGCAGGCATTTGGGCGACAAAAGCTACTGCTCTGGGCACCAAGGAGTCATCCCCACTACAATGTCGGTTGAATGGAGGGAGGCTCAGAAACTGTGGGCCAGGCAACACCTCTCCTCCGCCTAAGGGTCTGCCAGTTCCCTGCCATGAGCCCAGGCCTAATCACACATGTCTCCAGCTAGAGGCTTACATTGCGAACGCTTCCGGAGCATGCGTTTGTGCCAAGCATATGGAGTCCTGAGCTCACCTCTAACATAATAGTAGCTTCAGCTGCCAGTGACCGCCCAGCTGCTGGGGCCAGTGAGCAGACCTGTCTCCCAGATGGTTGTTTGCCCACAGAATCAAGTAAAAGTGTGGCATGTGCCAGCAGCACATCTGCAAGAAACAGGAAAACAAAACCCACCACGTGACCTCAGCACCTCAGATGTCCCCCAGTCAACCCAGGCTGCTTTTGGGAAGCAACCCTGTGGGCCAACGAAACAGATCCCCATGACTCCGGGTTTGAGGGGGGGAAGGGGGCGGGCAGCACTCCTCCGCTCCTCTTTACCAATCCAGACATCAGCTCCCTTAAAGAGGTGGCCGTTGTGTGGCCTCCTTCAGAAATAGGTGCCGCGGTTAGTCCCTGACCAAGTACAAATGAACAGAGTTAAGAGCCTTCTGTAACGTTCTACCAACACCCAGGGGCAAATCCCCGCATCCCTCTCCCCGCCTCAGAGTGGAGACAAGTGGGCCACGGGAACCTCCCAGGTACCAAAAAGGTCAGAGTAAGAGCGTTTCACTAAGAAGAACAGACTCCAGAGTCACTTCACGCAGTCAGAGGCTCGCGTAAAGTTGGATATGAAAAATCCTTTGCAGCGTTCATCACACAGGGTACCAACACAGAACTACCACAGGCTCAAAGCAGAGGAAGTCCCTTAGTCATTTTTGTCTCCCCATCTTACAATCCATCTTACAGCTGCCTGTACTTACTTCCCCCTCCGTCATTGTTCCCCAGCACCTGTAGCTTCAGCTCTTTACTTCTAGGTCCCAACTCCCTGTTGAAACAGAAAAAGACAGGCTGGTATCACGCAATCTTTGCAAAATGGCCACAGAGCAAGCAACTCCATTCCGTATCTTGCCTCCCTCAAATCTCACATGCCTTGTCACCTTTTCCAAAGCTCCAGTACACCTGTGCTATTGTGGAGGACACGACAAGGAGCAGCAAATTACACAGAAGAGAACTCCGGTTCATGTCCCCTGAAGGGCTGTGTAGGCTGCCAGAGGAAGATGAGAGTGTGATCTGTCTGGAAGGCTGAGATTTGTGCTCCAGGCCTTCTGTACCTGCCACTCCCACATGCTGCCCACGATCAGCATTTCTGCCCATCCAGTTAACACACAAAGCATCCAAGGCAGCAAGAAATATGCATGCAAGCTGAGGCCAGTCACCGGAATGGGCAGCCTGGCATGTGGGCAGCGCAAACACATGCTGCCCTGCAGAGCGGACTTCACCTCTGCGCCGTCTGCATCAGTTACTACAGCGCAGTAATGACACCCAGAGACCATGCTGGTCTGCCTCTGCTGTGCCAGCCAGGAGGAGGGCAGACACTTACAGAAAGAGCTCCTCATTCCACTCCATCTCTGCTGCAGCACTGGCACTGCCAGCTGTCACTGGCCTTGTCCGCCTCTGCTGTGGGGGGCTGTCTAGCTCTGCCACGCAGCGTATCTCCCAAGCTCCTGCAACAGAGGGACAGAGCGCACAAGTGCGCTTGTCAACACGAGGCAGCGTCTCTTTAGATGCACACCCCTCTTTTCCATTCAAACCCACCCAAAACAGCCACTCGCTCCAACCTCACCACCTGCGCACTTGCCCCTGCAGATGAGCAATGTTTTCACGCTTACCTCCCTTCCCCTGGCAGCCCAAGTTCAGCACTCGAAGATTCCGGAGCAACAGCTTGGAACCCAGAGGGGCTGCTGCTACTCCAAACGGGGACTCTTGAGTCAACTTATTGCTGGGTACCTGAGAAACGATGAGAGCGAGACCGATGCCTTTATCGTTCACTCGCCAGCAGACAGCAGCAAGACGCATGATGTTCATCCTTGCATCTACTAAGTAGCTCCTCACACCAACATATGGCAACACCCACAGAGCCATCAAGAGATGCTGCAGGTTCCTCAGGCTATTCTGGTGGGCCCACATGTTACTTCAGATGGGAAATTTAAGGCAGACAGGAAAAGAGACAGACAAGAACATGCTTGCTGGCTACCAGATGGACAACTGAAGACAACAAACCATGGACCATTCCATGTCTGTAAAGGCTGCCCTGGACACAGCCCTGTGTTCACAGCAATGTAGAGACGCCTCTCGGGCAGTCTGGCTCCACCTCAACACAACCGTCATTCAGTGTTCAGGAAACAAGGTACAAACAGAGCTGCCCTTGAGAGTAGTTTCTACTTATCCCTACTCCCCATGCCACAGTACCCCAACTCCTATGATAGCGGAGGTCAGGATGTGGCTGTCACCCAGAAGCAAGTCTCAACACTTGGATTCCTGCCTGAGCATGGGCCCTCAGAAGTGCCCTGTGGCAGTGTTTGAGGCACAAGAATGACATGAGGAGAGAGCCTTACCGCACCAGCTCCAGCAGTGCAGGCCTTCAGATTCACCATCATGGCTGGCTGCGTGCTGACAATGGTATCCTCGATCAGATCCTTTATGGTGGACAGATCCGCTCTCCCTTCATTCTTCTCTCCGCAAATCAAAGAGGAAATGCAGGAAAGTCATAATGGGGCAGACGTATTTTCTCCTTATACAGCTCCAACTGCCTCTCAAGCCTTTAAAATGCTAAGCAGTCTTTCTCCCGGTAATAACCTCCCAGGTACTCTTCCCGTATCCTGTACTCGCTCTTCCCAGTGCTTAAAGCTTCTGTTTAACAGCTGCAGGCAAATGTAAGCTCTCTAAATGAGATAAACTAAGCCCTGACATCTGTAGACTACCAGTTGCAAATTTTCACAATACACCTTTTACAGTTTCCCACATCCTCACCGCTTCGTGAGATGGTACTACCATACTTTTGGGAGAATAGACAAACTCCTACATCTACTCAGGATAAAGCAACACAAGTGTCAATAGAACAAACAAAACAACCAATCTATTTGGATCACAGAAGACTCACCTTGTTAAACCTCTAATACCCACAGGTTCTGCACACTAACCTCTCAAAAAAGCCCACCCAAAACAAACAAACAAAAAACCCACAATCCACCAAAACACCCCAAACAAACCAACCCAGCTAATTTTGCAGCTCTACATCTGACAACAGCAGGAGGACCTACATAGACAGAAAGCCTTTTTGCTGCACATACTCCCATTCAGCTGTTACACCAAACTCAGACAACAGACATCAGTACGGCTTCGGCCCTCTTGAGGACACGCTGTTTTGAGAGAGCTGAGCTAGTATCAATTCCAGGGCAAAAGAATCCCCCCCCCTCACCCTGAATGGCCATGACAGCGAGTTGCCGATCTCTCCCCTATGCAGCAGTCTTCTTCCTGGTTCAGCCCCTGTTTTTGCCCCTCCTGCCCTTCCTCCATGCGAGTCCAGCCTCCCACTGTTTGCTGCTCACCTCGCGAAGTTGAAGTCTCGGAACAACCGAAAGATTCAAGTCTGGTCTGTCCTTGAACATCCACGACACCAGGAGACCTTCATTCTGAATCTCCTCCAAGTGGATCTCCACCTGGCCCAGAACAAAAACTCATAGTCAAGAACAGTTTTTCTTTCCATTAGGTGCTTTTTGCCCCGCTTCAAACTCAGCAACTGAAAAGTCCTCACATCAGCGCAACAATAAGAGACAGAACGTAAGAACACAAGTGCTCCTCGGCCTATGGGAAGTAGCAGCTGCAGAAGCCTCATCACCCCATAGTGAGGATCTGGCTTCCTCACTGCCCTTGGATGCCCAGCCGCCATCAGAGGGAAAAACGATAGGTTATTTCTTTTGCTGAAGAAAAAGCCGTCAGGACAATCCAAAAGAGCAACATGAGCACTGACACGCAATATTTACGGAGCTACAGCAATGAACCATTGCCAAACCTAAGCGTGGCCATTTGTAAGTTAGAAATGTGTCTCTAGGAGATCATCCTCATTGAAAACTCCTCCAGGTCACCCATAGTCTGCAACGACAAACCAGACTGTACACCATCCTGTAGTTCAGTTGAAAAGTTGCACACCCATACACCTGAAAGTCATCATTAATGCAATAGACAGGAACAGGACCATGCAGGAAGAACTGGCCCAATATGTCTAGTAAAAACTGGGGAATTAAATTTAACGTAGTTTTAAAGTAACTGACAGACTAACATTTATTTACCATGAACACAGAGGGTCATCAGTCAAAAGCAACAGATCTGGGACACAGTAGCCAGGTAAGTAACAGGTCCATATAAGAGGCAAGGAACGTTTGGGTATACCATACTTGAAGCATTCCGACCAATAGGCATATGGTAACCTCACCAGCATTTCACAGTGCAGCAGTGAGACATCAATTAGAATACCACACGCAATTCTCTACAAGAACAATCAACCCAAAACTTCAGCAGGGGCAGACAAGGAGACCTAGAAAATGACACTGAATAGAGGAGCAATTTGATGAGTTGTGACAAAGGCCACCTGGCTCCCAGAGACTACACAAAAATAAGAAGTGACCGCAGTTGCTGCCCACAACTAGATCAGCGTCAGGAGTGCTCAACACCGAGGAGAGAGGGGAGCTACTTAAATGACCACAGAATTGAGGCACAAAACCGAACAGCATGGATCTGATAAATGCAGGTTGAAAATTTTAATAAAGCTTCTGACAGCAAAAGGGTTCTAGGACAACCTTCCAACTGCAATACCTGCAGTAGCATGAGATTGGCTTCTGCTACCACAGAATTCTAATTTCACCATGTCTCCCTATAGCACAAACGAGTGCACAGTCCCCAAGGAAGATATTGTCTCCAGTGTCATGCCCTTCTTCACGATGGGAACAAAATCATATCCCAGAGAAGAAAATCCAGCCATAAAGTGACTACAGAGTTACCACCCATTGCAATTTCACAGAGCTTCTGTTCTGGAAGAAACATCTCCAATATTCAACACCAAAAAAAAAAAAATCTTTATCACACTGTTGTGAATGTATTAAGGGGAGCGCTGACAAGCAAACCAGTCTGCATGATGGATTTCTTTTCACAGCAACAACCATAACACCACCATAATTGTACATACAGACAGGACTCATCTTTCCCTATCCATCACACCGCGAGGGAAATTGAACTCTGTGGACGTTTTGCTTTTTAAACACACGCTTAAAAACACAGTACAGAACGCTGCCATGCCTCAAACCTCTCTGGATTTTGTGGCGGCTATGTGACATAGCTAAAACCTGCAGAACAAGACTCCTAAAACAGGACTTAGCACACAGATTGGGAATATTTGCCACCTTGCCAAACGTTAGTGACAGCACCCTTCTTCTTCCAGCACAATGAGGCCTTCATTTGCACTAAATGGCATCCTCCTTCCTTGATTGGTGTGGGGCCGGGTCAAAGAACAAGGTCAATGGCTAACTTTTTACAACCGTTACCTGAGCCTGCAGCACAGCCAAAGTGACATGATAGGTGTCCACAGAAACGGCAACTGGTGACTGCTGAGTAACAGAGACAGGGAATTTCACACCTTCAGCAGACAGACAGCAGTATAGCACCTGGAGAGAAAAGGAGGGAGATGAGTTCACGTCCTTGGTGAAAGGCACCCGTGCGATAGCAAAACGCAAAAAAGCGACAGGCAAGGTTGACCCATCACGGCAGGAAAGACATACCAGGCTTACTCCCAGACCCAGTTCTGCGCTGCAAACCTGCCATTTCAGACTCTGTATGTGAGGCAGTAAAGACGTATCAGTGACAGGAGCTTTCTTGCCCTCTCCACTGAAGGACCCCGATACTGGGGCTCAGCATCCATACGCCCCAGCTCCACCAACACATCTCCCCCCGGGGTTCTCCCAGAGCTCACTGACACGCAGCCCCAGAGCTGCAATCTCACAAGCCCATCAACAGGCCTCTGAACTCAATAACAGACCACGCCCAAAACTTCCCCGGCTCCACCATCCCCATCATGCAGGCCTCAGCAATCTCCATAGAACACGCTGTCAGTCAACAGAGAAACCCCACACCGTACAATTCAGAATAGGAAAACCTTACCATGCTGTGGTCTGACTGTCCCTTGCACGTCACACAACTTATATTTGCAGTTGGTGGTAACTGAGGACCCTCTTCAAATGTGATCTGCACTGAACTCTACAAAAAAAAGAGAACTCTGTTAGTTCCCAGTGGTCAAGGTATCCCAGATAGTTTCAAAGAGGACAAATGATTCTGACGCAGGGCCCCAGAGATACTCTGGTCTGTTTCCATAAATCCAACTTTCATGCAGAACCATCGCACGCTGCAATTCTACCCACCTCGGCTTGTCCATACAGAGAAAGGGAATGAGGTCTGCAGACAAGGCTTAGACTCACAAACACGACATTAATTTCAGACAGGCAAGCGCAAATGAGAATGGAAAATTGTTCTGGATAGCAATCAACCATAAGTGAAGTGCCTTAACCCTTCTTCATTGCAGAAGCTTTGCTGTTTCTCTTCTTTCTCTCTCCCCCCTCTGTGCTAATCCTGCCCTAAGTAAACCAAAAAACCCAATCAACAACAACAAAATCAATCCTCAGCATATGGTACACTGGCTCCTGTGCCTGGCTTGTTCCCTTTTTCCACCCTCTCCTGGTTTATTAGATTACAGTCTCCACTGTGGAAGCATCCCTCTTCTTTGTTTGAGGATTTCCCCGTATAACAGGACCGGTTCCTTACGGAGAACCCTTCTCTGGAAATACAAGACTAAGAGTTGCGAGCATCCCTGCACGAAACCTATCCCTCAAAGATTCCTCTCTGCTCAGAAGGGGCAAAAAGAGAGAGCAAGCAGGCAATCTGAGCACAAGGACATGACTGTTTGCCGAGCTGCTCATGTTTTAGGGCCAGGGTGACTGAGAGAGAACATAAACGTGTGGGAAACCTGCACTCTTTTTCTCAAGTGAATGAGACTGTGCGCCGCCACCTCCATGCAACAGACAGACCCAGGTGACAGGAGGAAGGAGGGTGGAGGGGGCTCTCGGATGCTAATCTGACCAGAATACATACTACAACCTGAATAGCCGCTTGCCCATAAAAAATTAGTCTGGACACGTGCCCTCCTCTCAACGCAGGCATGAGGCAGCTCTCCCGGTGACCAAATTTCAAAACTGAAAGACCTAATGGAGAAACCAGTCAGATCACTCCCTGCTGCTTCACACTAGTAATGCCTGCTGTTTCTTCTAGCAAACCTTCTCCACCAGAGCCATGTTCGCCCACCTGGGTCAGTCCAGATTATCAGATTAGCCCTTTCTCTCCGTGACCAGAACCTTTGCCCAGTGACTCAAGTATATAATCATCAGCGGCAAACTGCTGCCCTGTTGTTCCCAATACGTCAGTCTTGCTGAACTGGGACGCACTGGCCAACTTCAGAAGAACTCGTTACTCAGCCTACTCAGAATGAACAGCATGCACAGGGTAGCATGAATCTAACCCCAATGCAGGGAGAAAACACAGAGGAAAAACAAAACAAGGAGGGTAGCATATGCTTGAGAGGCAAATCAATTCCTTTTAAGTCTTTGACCAATTTTAAGGCAAGTAACTTGAAATCTGAGTAGGAAATATGAAATACCAGCTGCTAACATTTAAAGATCATTTAAACATTTAAAGAAAAAAGCAACGCCTTGTGACTGAAGCCACCCTCTCGACTACCAGGGATGAGAATGAGATACTGCCAGGAGGCACACCGACCCTCATCTGCCCACTGCCATCTCCCTTGGATCATGCTCCTAGCAGAATCCACCCGAATTCAGATGCTGCTGTGCTCGGACCACAAATGCACTCCTACAAATCTCCTACCACACACTTCATGTTCTCATGTTCACCATGATTCAGAAACACAAGGACACACGGGCAAATCTAGACCTGAGATTAGGACATATTCTTTTAAAATTCACCAAGCTGAAAGAAGCCATGCAGAAACAACACAACCACAGAACGAAACAGACTATCAAGAAGGAAGCATCTGTGCAGCGTTCCTCCAGTACTAGGACTCTGGAACGCTAGCCTCCCTCCATTATCCTTTTATGGTGAACCATGAGACTTCTACCACAGTTTAGGCATTTTCCTTTCCCTTTCTTGGGACTACACACAAGGGAAAATGAGACAGCCCACTCAGAGGATGGTAAAGATAGCTCTTGAACAGGGAATCAAGACAGGAATCTACGGTTCTTCCCCAGCCATACCAGCAAACACGTGGAAGTGGGCTTATAAATCTAAGGGCCAAGATCCTCCACCGTTCTGTGTCCACATCGAGAGCCTGACGTACTCACAACCATCTGCTCCTCCCCAATATTCAAATCTAGCTTTGCAGAGCTGCCTTTCCATACGGCTTTTTGTCAGTTGATACAGCTAAAATTAAAAAAATATGACAGCAAAAGGAGCTAAGAATAAGTCTACCCAGGAGAAAGTGAGATTGCTCGCTTCTAAGCATAAATCTATCCCCGACTCCCCTTGGGACTCAAAAGGAGAGCAGGGGTGGAGTCAGATGGGAAGCGGGGAAGGAGCCGCTGTCAATTGTGATGAGCGCTATCAGCCTTATGTCCCTTCCCTCAACTGGATGCAAGAATAATTTCGTAGGAGACAGGGACTGGGGGGGCGTGTGAGGGGGAGCAAGGGAATGCTTTTTATGACCAAAGTTAGTGCATTTTCAATAACGGAATTGCCACTGATTCTAGAGGTTTACCTGAAAACCGCACTGCACCACAAGAAAGGAGAAAAGCTTCTCCTTCAAGATCTCGGCAGATTGCAGGACTATGCTTTACACAACTTCATTAAAAGAACAAAACAAAAAAAACCTAACATACCCCCAGCCCAGAACAAGTCTGTTTCGTAGTCTTCAGAAAGCATGCACGGACTACACGGAGAAGACTGTAGTCAACCTAATTGCACTGAACTTCTTTTAAAAGACCTCTCTCAGTCATCAACAAATAAGTGCAGGCAATTGACAACACTAAAGGAAATTAAAAAACAAGAATCAACAGAGAAGGAATGACCGAATTCAAAAAGCAAGCCCAGCTTACAGTTTGACAGTTAACTTGATCTTTATCCCTGTGTCTGGTAGACAACTGCACCTTTATGGAAAGATGCTTTTTTCCACAAACCTCTTGGGAACAGAGCACTCGACCTCTTGAAAACCCATCAGAGGATAAGCTCATCCTAAAAGCAATCAACAACTTTGAGTACTCCATCCTTTGACACCATCAGAACCTGAACAGGGATACAAAGATCCATTCCCATTTTCTAACGCTAGCCAGCGGGAAAGAGAGACCAGGTGCTGCTATACTTCTGTTAAAAAGGACAATTTCACTTATCACAAGTAGCAACAAAGGGAAAACTATGCCAACCTTTCCAAGTCAATCTAACATTTAATGAGTCAGTCTAGTAAGGCAAAGGAGGAGGTGAGAACTCATGCCACGCATGGAGCACAGAGAACCTTAAGTGGGAAAGCAAAGGACTGAACGCAGTGGAAAAATTAAAAAAAAAAATTCTTTCTTCAAAAGGAAAACAATAAAAACTAGCCAAGGAGCATCAGTGAGACCAGTCCAATGAACCAAATCTGTCCAAAACCATGTGAATAAGCAACACCCTGCTTCAGGAGCAGGGTCTCTGACACATCTTGAAATAGGAAGACGCAACATATGTAAGACAAGTAATGTTTGGAACAAGTCAATTCCCTAATCCATCTGTAACAGGCAGAAAATATAATTCAGCAGGTAAAAACATCAGCCGAGTAACAGGAGCCTGCAATCCTACACAGACTGCCCATCCGCATTCATACCTGCACAATACT
Source organism: Stercorarius parasiticus (assembly GCA_013396915.1). Taxonomy (NCBI): domain Eukaryota; kingdom Metazoa; phylum Chordata; class Aves; order Charadriiformes; family Stercorariidae; genus Stercorarius; species Stercorarius parasiticus. The sequence goes on from VWZL01002422.1 coordinate 26,828, forward strand.
TGCAGAGGCTGATTCTATGTATTTCTTACGAAAACAAAACTTGCCACGAGACACGTGGCTCTTCCAAGTCGTAATGCACAACCATGTCACCTCGTAGAAGTGAGACGACAAAGTCTTCCAGGAAACTCATTGTTCCCACACGGCCAACATACCGGTTACCAGAACCAGGCAGTACCAGCTATGATTTTCTTTACAAAACCTTAACAGTCTATGCTCAAAATCCATGCTACCTGGTCTTAGATGACTTCATACATCCTTTCAAAAGGAGCAGTGGACAATATTTTTAAACATTCTCTGTCCTATGATACTTTACACCAGCGCAACAGAAACATTCCCAGTCCAAGGCTGGAAAAAGGAACACAGAAGTGGCTTATTATGCACAAATATCCCATTCTGGTCATTTCGTACTTCCTAATGCCAGGAGGCAACCATCATCTGAAAATAATCACAGCCCTCGCTCTGCACTTTGAAGGAGCTCATTTGATTAAATCGTTTCAAAAAGGGTTCTGCTCTCTACAATTAAGGACTACTGAACTTCACGAACACCGCACTTGACCTACGCAATTAAGATTTGTTGTGTCTTGTGCAGTTACTTTCAAGTGCAACTGCTTAACAAGCCTTATTAACCCATCTGCTCTCAAGATGCCAGACAAGACACTATCTACATTAGGCAGGAAAAGTAAAGGCAAAAACTAAACTGCTCCATACTTGCTGATGAAGCCCTCCTTCAGTCAAACTTAAGAGAGCGCTCATTCAGGTTCTGCAGCCTTTCTTCAAATGGCTGTATATAAAGGACCTCCCCGAAAAAAACAGGCAGGTACCACGCAGGTGACACATAACAAAACCAAGCATTTCTTCCTAAGTTGCCTGCCTCAAAGATCCAATTTTTTCATCTTATCCAGGCAAGTTATTATCAGGGGATGACAGTGAGGCAAATGACAATACAGAGGAACGAAGAGTTACAGAATGTATGCTGGAAACACTGCTGCACAAACACTCCCAAAGGAGCTAAAGTCATAACATTACCTATGGGGTTAGACATCACAAAGCCTGTTATGCTGCTACACCTAACAACAGTTGGGGCAGGTGGAGTAATAATTTCTCATTCCTCCCCACCTCCCAATTGCCTGATCTTTCCCACATGGTTGTGTTGCACCAAGAGATCTGCTGTTCTGTCCTGCGTCTAGCCCAGAATTTAACTCACTGTGTCAAAACCAGAGAGAGCTTTCCAGTCTTGTTGGAAAACTCAAACAGACGCTTGCACCGCATTCTTCAAGACTTTAATTTCTTTTTCTTCAAACACATTAGCTTCGTGCTAACCTTTTTCAGCTCTTGATTTTCCCACGCAACTTAACAAAAAGATTCCCCCTTTCCGTTCACGCAACAGAAAAAGAAGAGAAGGCTGTGGCAGACTTTGGACCTCAGCTCTTGTTGGCAGAAGCCCCAGCCTTGCGGGCGGTGCAAGCTGCTGTGCGGTTCTTTCCACATGGGAGCATCAAGGCCTTTTCTCCTTCGTGAAGTTCAAAACTACAACGGTAGTGCCGGGAGACTGATGGGGACAGACACCAGAAGCAGCCGAGGCCCGGCAGCCTCCGGCCANAAGCAGCCGCCACCCCCGCCGCTCCCCCGCCGCCGCCCGCCCGGGCCCCGCCGTACCCCGTGCCGGCGCGCCTGGCTGTTGAGGGCTCGCACCCAGGCCCGCTGCCACTGCTCCCGCAGGGACCGGAGCGCGAGCAGCGCGGCGAGCAGCGCCNCGGGAGGCGCCTGCGCACAACCGCCGACCCGGCCCCCGCCTCCTTCCGGCGCTGGGGCGCCCCCCCGCGGCCCGGCGGACCCCCGCCCCCCTCAGCTCACCGGCCATGGGGCATCCGCAGGCACAAGCTGCGCAAAAATAACCTCCTGGGCCTCCGACAGCCCTTACGGCCTTCCCAGCAGTTGCAGATCTCGAGTAAGACGTTGTATCGGGTTTTGTTCTGCTCCGTTTATGGCTAGAAAAGGAAAAGGGTTCTCACGTTATAAATAATGAGGTCTGTCACAATTGGTACTGCATCTTCGTTTCAGTGGGCAAAGTCAAAGAGAGGTACTTCCACATATTGTGCCCTAATTATAAATATTTTTTCCCCCTCTATTTCGCTATCTTCTGGGATGGTTAACGTTTTGGTCCCTTTGTAAAAGAGGCTAAAGAGAAGCATTGTCCGCTGCTCTCCTGAAAGCCTTTGAAACAGCAGCAAACATCTAAACCACCCTGAGGATGTTGTTCTCATGAGGGCAACAGCTGCTTCTTTCCAGAAAATAGTGAAGGGACCATGTCCAAACACGAAATTTAACCTTGTATTCCCAAATGCATTAACACTGTAAAATAATCAAAGGCACAGGAAGAACATCTTAGCAACAGTTTTACAGTGGTAAGGAGGTCTTTTTTTCGGCCCAAACAGTTCAGTTTCAGTCACCCTAAAACCATACATAAACTCTGCAGCATTCATGAAATAGTTTCACCTGGTTTTCCTGAAGTTAAATTTTTTTCAGAAAACCTGCAGTGTGGAGGGAGATCCTTCCCCCGCTCTTTTTATCCAGTAGCTCGGGGGTTAAAGTACCATTCCATACCAGTTCTCTGGGCTAAAGGATTTTAAGCCGTACTGTGTTACGAGACCGCCCGCCAGCGCTGCTGCCCGCACCCGGCCCCGCCCGGCGGCCTCCGCCAGGGCCAAAGATGGCGGCTCCTGCGCATCCGGTACCTCCTCTCCGGCGTCCGGCTGGAAACAGGGGGCGGGAGGCGCCCGGCCCCGCTCAGCGCCCTTGGCAGGGGCAGCGCCCACTGCGGACATGGCGGCCTGGCCCGCCGTCCCCCTCCTCATCAACTTCGGCGGGTCGCTGCTGGGCTTCGCGGCCACGCTGACACTGATCCCGGCCTTCAAGGACCGCTTCCTCGCCGCCCGGCTCTTCGGCGAAGACCTCAACAAGGCCTCGCGGCGGCCCGTGTGAGTAGCGCTGCCCCACCGGGCCGGCGGCGGCCCAGGGCCCGCGGCCGGCCGGGCTGACTCGTCGCCTTACCTCCCTTCCAGCCCCGAGGCGCAGGGCGTGATCAGCGGGGCCGTGTTCCTCATCATCCTCTTCTGCTTCATCCCCGTGCCCTTCCTGAGGTGCTTCGTGGAAGAGCAGTGTGCGGCCTTTCCCCACGACGAGGTGAGGCCGGCTGGCAGCACGGCGGGCACCGGCAGGGCATGGCCACCGGTAACCGGGGTCCCATTCTCTGTCCTGCAGTTTGTGGAGCTCATCGGTTCACTCCTTGCCATCTGCTGCATGATTTTCCTGGGCTTTGCAGACGATGTGCTGAACCTGCGCTGGCGCCACAAGCTCCTTCTGCCCACCATGGCTTCCCTCCCGCTGCTGATGGTTTACTTCACCAGCTTTGGGAACACAACCATCGTGGTGCCGAAGCCCTTCCGGGTATTGCTGGGCATGCACTTGGACCTGGGTAAGTTCCGAACCACCAGAAGCCACCAAAACTCACCGAGATCGCTGAGTAATGGATCCTTGGACAAAGCAGGAAGCGAGAGCTTGGGCGAGTCAGAGCGGGGCCTGCTTCACCTGTGAATACTAAAGCACTCGGCTCGCTCTGATCCGCAGGTATCCTCTACTACGTGTACATGGGCATGCTCGCAGTGTTCTGCACTAACGCCATCAACATTCTCGCTGGAATTAACGGAATCGAAGCAGGGCAGTCGCTGGTGATAGCTGCTTCCATTATCGTGTTCAACATTGTGGAGTTAAATGGTAAGGAAGATAACATACACATTTTCGAGTGCAGGAAACAAAGGGAGATGGAATCTAGGTTTCAATAGCTGGTATTACTAAAAATCAACCAGCCCTGCCTTATCACAAACATTTTTTTTTTTTTCCTTTTTTCTATAGGGGATTATCGAGATGATCACATTTTTTCTCTCTACTTCATGATTCCGTTTTTTTTTACCACGCTGGGCTTGTTTTACCACAACTGGTAAGAGGATGGACATTCATTGTTTCTTCGGAAACATCCTTTCCCTTTACTTTCTCCCTTTTCAAACAAAAAAAAAAAACCCACTTACTGATGCGCAGGTGGGACGCTGGAACATAGAACCAAGAAAGCCAAGAACTGACAAAGCACCCATGCACTGGTAGCTTTTCTTTTTATTAGAACAATTCTAGTCGTGCTGGCTCACCAAATTGCACAGAATATGCTCCCTCATAGGTCTCGCTAGCTGTTTTTTCATACCTTATTCTGTGCATGTCAGGTTGTGGGTTCCAGTCCCGCAGTTCTTAGCATAAATATCTGCAATTGTTGTTTTTACTGCATAGATCTGCTGCAGTTCACTCTTGGCCCCCGACCTGCCGTGTGGGAATACATTCAGTGGTTAGAAAGTGGTTTTTGCAGCAACAGCCGTCATTTGCCTTTCTGCCCTGTGGATTGCAGGTACCCATCTCGAGTGTTCGTTGGGGACACCTTCTGCTACTTTGCTGGCATGACTTTCGCCGTGGTGGGGATCTTGGGGCACTTCAGCAAAACAATGCTGCTTTTTTTCATCCCGCAAGTGCTCAACTTCGTCTACTCATTGCCTCAACTCTTCCACGTCATTCCTTGTCCCCGTCACCGGCTGCCAAGGTAATGTACCCGAGTGACCTATAACGGGACTGCAGGTTGTGCCTTTTAATCTCCAGCACCAGCTGAGAAAGGTGGTGGTAGGAACTCTTTTCAAAAGCCATCCAAGTAAGCTTTATAGTTAAAAGTTATCTGGCTTGCTCTGCCAGCTATGGTCAAGTCATACAGGAGAGGTTTCTTTAAGAAGTTAACTTTTCTGACCACCCCACCCTCCCAGATACAAAAGAGTGATTTTTAGTAGCATTGGAGTATGATTATTCTCAGCTCCAAGACTGAGAGAAATTGATACAGGCTGCTTTTAATGCTGTTGCAGTGGGATCTGCTGAGATTTCAGAGTAGCAAGCATTCTGTGGCACTATGCCATATCAGCAATTTTCTCTGCACATATTAGAGTCTTCTATTTTATTTTTAAAACTGCAAAGCTTTATAGGTATATTGGGGCTGTGGTGGGGAGGAATCTCTTCCTGACTGAGCCGAATCTGAGGGACTAGGTATCAGCAGCTGCTGTTAAGCGTATTGGATTATTCCTGCTTTTTGCACCACCGGATTTCTCTCTCAAGTACTCAGCTATGGCTCTAAGTCTGCTTACGTAGGACCTCTCTGTCTCCTTCCTCTATCCGGACTAAAATTGTAATGTTTCTTTTAGGCTCAATCCTAGTACAGGGAAGTTGGAGATGAGCTACTCCAAATTCAAAACTAAGAGCCTCTCTGCCCTGGGAACATACATTCTGAAGGTAATATCTGGAAAACATTCAAAATCCAGATGCATTTTGAGGTGGTGATCAAATGCAAGCGGAAGAGAATGGGAGGGAATGTAAAACTTTTGGGCTTGCTAATTATTTCCTGGCTCAAATATAGAAGAAACTATTCTGCTTAGTCTGTCACCATTCCTTGCGATCACTTGATTGTGCTAACGGTCAATCTTTCAGAATAACCATGTGTAGCAGTGGCCCAGGACCATCATGAGCCTGTCCTGTAAGAGCATGGGCCAGGCTTCAGGGATGGTACAGCAAAAGGGATCTTGAGCAAAACCAGCCAGTGAGCACCAAACGTACCTGGTGAAATAGCATGCAATATTTCTTTCCCCAGGCAGTCAAGATCTTGCACATAGTAGATGTGAGGAGTGGAACGGATGAAGATGGCGAATACACAGAGTGCAATAACATGACGCTTATTAACTTTGTTATAAAGCTGATCGGACCCACCCACGAGCGAAATCTCACGCTCCTGTTGCTACTCATTCAGGTTAGACAAATAATTCCTCTGGTAGAAAGGTGTACTCTGCAACAGAAACAGATCCAAATCAGGCTCAAGGATTTCAAGGGGAAAGGGGGAGGTAAAGTATCATGTTCTTCACACAAGATGCAGTCGAGCTGTGGAACTTGAGGAGAATCGGAGGTTTACAGAGCTCAAGGAGGAAACATCCCTCCCTCCTGGAGGCTGAACAGGGCTTATCAGACTCCATTGGGGCTGGGAGAGGACGGGGAGTACATACCACTTGATGTTGAGCCCAGTCACAGCAGAGAAGTCTTGGCAGCGCCTTCTTGTAAGGATGCTGAATTGCAGCTTTGACGCGAGGTATTTTGCATTACAAACCATAGGGTTTATGGTATAATATAGGGTCTTTAAGAAGGAAAGCATTGTTCCCAACTGCTCACCTTGTCCACTTGTTCTCACAATGTGACTGTGTGCAGGCACACGCAGAAACCCCCTGCAGATAACTACAGTTCTCAGACAAAGAATGAAGGACTTTGGCTAGACTTCTGCCTTTCATCTTTCTGTACCTAAAACATTAGCCTAAATGTTGTTATTTAATGAAACAACGCATGCTGGAAAGCATAGCAAATCTACCTGGAAAGGAGGAATCTGCCAGCCTATAAACTATTTAACACTGTTTCCATTCTGTCTGATTTTTATCTAGGTCCTGGGCAGTACGATTGCATTTTCAATCCGGTACCAACTGGTGCGTTTGTTTTATGACGTCTGACTGGGCTGCTGGGAGCAGGGGATAGAGTTGTACCTGCCAGTTGATTTTCTCCAATTGCTGACCAAATGATTCAACTGATCTTACTCTGGCCCTCTGAGAACCTCAGGACACCTGCCAAAATGCAAGCAACTACTCTGTGTGGGACAGCCTTGAACTGTAATTTTTTTTTTTGTATGCGGAAGGCTTTTGTCCAATTCTGCTGACAAAAAAAGATTCTCTGCTACTTGGACATTACAGTTCCTGGGAATACTGGGAAGTAAGTGACCGAAATGTTTACTCACAGCACTTAGGGAAAGTGGGAAAGATGAAATCTCTATACATCTAACAAGCATGTTACCGTTCCCTGAGAGAGAAAACAGAAACTTCAATTTCAGTGAGACTCTATACAGGAGAGCAAGTAAACCAGAATCCTCTCCTGATTTCTCCAGTCCTATCTTTGGTCCATGGACACAGAGTAACATGTTATAAACCATACCCAAAACTCTGGCGCTCTGAGAATAAAATAACTCGTGGTACCCTTTCCCCTTCAGTGCTTTGCCTCGAGAATATTGACACGCAGTGAAACTAGGTTACACGGTACATCTCTGGCCTTCTACACTGAAAGGAGGCTGATCATTTCTGCACGAGACTCCTCTTTCACAGCTACCAGGAATGTTCCTGTTGAAGGGCTTTTATTTCTGAACATCTTTGTCATCTGTCTTCCTGCCTTCCTTTGTGGAACAGGACACATCTGGAACAGGCTAGCAGAGTAAGGATAGCTGAGTCCTTGTCTAATGGAGGACATCAGTAAAAGCCTTTTATTATTGTGGAACTAAAACCCTGCAAGCTACAATTACCTTTTCCTCAAATACAAGTCGTTATATAGCAGTATCTGGCACCATAGTTCACCACAGAATTGCTGCCTACCTGACAGAAAAAAAAAAAGCCACATAACAGCCATCAGAATACCAGGTTAAAGAGTGCACTTGAGAATACCAGGAGTGAAAAGCAAAACAGTGTCTCCTACCTTAATGGACACAAGGCAGCTGCACTTCCACGCCCTCAAGTCCAGGCAGTAGCAAGGCTGGGAATATGTTCCCGGTAGGCAAAAATGCAGATGTCCAGCGACACTGAACACAGAAAACACGGCACTCAAACATGAATGGGATGAATGTCCAAATCCTCTTCCTCCTCTCTAGCTAATCAGTTTGGAAGGCTACTAGTATATTCATATAAACACATCCGTGTACGCATACACATTACAAACCCCTTCTGTAGCTGGCCTTAAACACTCAGTCTGTCCAGTAAGTAGCTGCTGCATTTCCTGGCACCGGGGCATATGAACACCTGAGGTCCACAATACTACTCTACTTGCTGTTACTCAAATCTTTTCACCTAGAAAGCAGAGAGAAATTAATCTCTCTGCTAACTGATCCAGATGTGTGGCATTCCAGTAGCCGACTCTCAGACGCCCACCCCGTTTTTCTCCAGTAAGCTGGCTTAGACCTACCTCCAGTCAGCAACTTGCTGACCCTGATCTCTCCCATATCTGGTACTAGATACCTGGCTCCAAAACCTGTTATTCTGCTCGCTTGTTAGTAATCACACACACTGGCATTCCACCATAGCCTGGTTGCCCCTCTGCACATGCTCCAGTATTCCCGTTTGCTGGTACCGCAAATACACTGGCACCTGTTCCCTGATGTCGGTTGCTGACATTTAGTCCTCTAGGCATACATGTACACACAGGGTTAACAGTCCCCTCACCCTCAAAAAAAAGCTAGAAATGGAGTTTAGTGAGACAGGACAGACTGCAAAGATAAAGGCTACCACTCAGCAACATGTTCATGCATGACCACCTTCTTCACCCCACTTCTCCTTCTATGTTCCCATGTTTTTTCCTCCCAGTCTGCTTTGACTTCTTCCCTACTTTTGGTGCTTCCCTTGAACAACCCAAAAATACATCTCGCACATTCCCACAATCCCCTAAAAAGCATCTCTCAGTCGCTGCTCTCCCCCCGTGTGCCGCTGTAAGCCCTACAGATAGGGGTCCCCTTGGTCTGCGGGCATCCCGGGAACCCCTCACCTCACCAAGGTGGGATCCAGGCCGGGGCCCAGGGGTGATCCAGTTCCTCAAAAACCTCTGGAAGCGGGCCCGCCGGGGCAGCATCGGGCTGGTTCCGTCATCGACATGCCCATTTACCGTCACTCCCCCAGCCCTTCGGGTCAGTTACCCTGAGGTGGCACAGTCAAAGCTCTTGACACAGAACCGCTCTGGGGGCCTCACTGCCTCCTGTCAGGACTCGCGCTGGCGCTTGGGCCGCCCACGGGTGGGCGGGAAGCACGGGGCCCCCCCTGAGCGACAGCCGGCTCGCTCAGCCAGCGGAGGCCGACATCCGCCGCGTACCCGGCCCCTCCGCTGACAGCACAGCGGCCCCGAGGCACGGGCAGGCCCGCTGCCACCGCGCCGGTCCCCTCAGCGCCCCCGCCGGCGGCGCGCACTAACGGCCTCAGCCCGTATGAATTTGGCGCCTTACCTTCTCATTGGCCGATCTCCGCGGCCAATAGACTCGGGACAAGCGCGGTGGCATCGGAAGGACGACCAATCAGCGAAAAGTTTCTTCCGGCAGAGGTGCCAATAGCGAGGCGCGGCGGCGCTGCCCAATGAGCCGAGCCCTACTTTGCGGAAGGTTATAAAAGGGCTGGGTGCGAGGCCTCCTACCTCACTTCACCGCGGCGCTCCGGAGGACAGGACAGCGCCCACAGCGGACCGAGGCGCCATGTCTGGCCGTGGCAAGAGTGGCGGTAAGGCCCGAGCGAAGGCCAAGTCTCGCTCGTCCCGAGCCGGGCTGCAGTTCCCCGTCGGGCGCGTTCACCGGCTGCTGCGGCGCGGGCACTACGCGGAGCGGGTGGGGGCCGGCGCCCCCGTTTACCTGGCCGCCGTGCTGGAGTACCTGACGGCCGAGATCCTGGAGCTGGCGGGCAACGCGGCCCGCGACAACAAGAAGACGCGCATCATCCCCCGCCACCTGCAGCTGGCCGTCCGCAACGACGAGGAGCTTAATAAGCTGCTGGGCGGCGTCACCATCGCGCAGGGCGGTGTCCTGCCCAACATCCAGGCCGTGCTGCTGCCCAAGAAGACCAGCGGCGGCGGTGCGGGCCCCAGCAAGGCCGGCAAGAAGGGCAGCGGGCAGCAGTCGCAGGAGTACTAGGCCGTCCGGTCCCCTCGGCACCACACAAAGGCCCTTTTCAGGGCCACCCCCATTGCTCATCGGGAGAGCTGCGATCCGCGGGGGGGACGGGGCGGGGGGTGGACGGACACCAGTGGCTGGGTGCAGGGGCAGTGAGAAACCAGCCCACTCGAGTCCGGTCAGAAAAACTGAACAGGCAAGCTGCTCCATAAACACACTTAACACCGCTGTGCGTGTAATTTCACTGTATTTATCACCTGTTACATTCAGTGGACATTGCATAGAAAATAAAACAATGCTTCATTTCTAAAACGGGACCCCAGTAAGGTGCCATTTCAGTGTTTCTACAAGGCACTGTAAGGCATGAGCCCCACCAAGAGAAGAGCAACCCCGTACCGAAAACGGTACCCAGTTTCCAGTAAAAGGAAAGGGTAAACAGTTGCAGAGAAAGGCACAATAGCCTGAATCTGGGCTTCTCTTCAGCTCCCCCTTGACTGGTTGGCACAGATGACTGTCTCAGATTATCCATGTAGGTGAGCATACAAGGGAAACCAGACGGGCTGTCCACTTACTTCCCTATTTATTACTGGCCGATTGACAAATTTGCAGCTAATAACTGCATACCTAATTCCTTACCGTAACCTATGATGGACACAGCATCTGTGCTACTTTACTATGAGGAACTCAGTATCAGGAACCTAATAGCAGTCTTGCAGCATTCAGATGAGTGAACAGGCCCAAATAATAATGGTGACTACTGAAAGTACTTTGGTACTGTCTGCACAGTACAGCACTTCAGTACAGTCAACCTTGCATCTCTGATGATAATCTGTAATGAGTGCCTTGCTCCTAAATGAATAGGAGAACACTTACGGACTAATTTTTTTTTGTTGTTGTTTCAACTTCCTAGCTACAAGAATTGTTGAAAAAACTTCCTAGAGATACTTTGCAGTTTAGAGAAATGTATAAGGGGGTGAAAACCCTGAACAGCATAAACTACTTGAGTTAGTTAGCTTAGTATTTCAAGTTTTTGTGCCCAAACATCCAATAAGACCACTTCACATTTAAATAAATCCCTTCCTCCAAAAGAGGATGATAGTGTAGCTGCAAAGACTGGAGTCATAGCAACTGCACCAACCACACCACAGGTTTAGCGGGCATCGTTGAGCTGCCTCGCCACGCTAAGGATATGTTTCGCTCCTTTGCTCAGAAGTAAACTAGCTAGTTCAACACCAAGGTTCTCTGCAGCTTCCTGGGCCCGACCAGGGACATTCTTGGCTGTGATGCCAACATGCTGCATGTCGTCATTTGGTCCATCTTCATTCTGCAAATGTAAACACCTGAACGTAAGGCAGCAGGAAGGAGCAGGCAATGAATGGTTTGAGCCACATGTGAAACAGGGTAAAATCTGGGGTCCGAGGAGCCTCAAGAACAGTGCACTGTTACCGTTTCCAAGTAACCAGACCAAAAGTAATAGATTTCAAAATGTCTGGTATTGTCGTTCAGCTTCAGGTTTGGATTTTGAAGCCACCCACATACCTGTTGGGGATAATGAACGCTGGTCTGCATAGTCTCCTTTAGGCTATCAGATCCATCCAAACTGTAGACTGCTCCTGTCAAATACAACTTGGAAAAGACATACAGAACGGATTAATACCGCATTAACAATCAGAAAGCCAACTATGCCCTTTTAAAATAAAAAACAAAAACAAAACCCCAACCAACCATGCAACATTCAAAGCTAAGTCTGGAGGGGAAGGCTTTTGTAGTGCAGAGGGATCAGCAACAATAGCAGTATAATACAACTATAAGAAAAGCAATCCCTGTTAGGGAACAGGCAACTTCCCAAGGAGAAAGATCAAATTTTTTCTAGCTTCCCATCTTCCTTATGGGAAGCCGCCACACCTACCTTAATCACACTCCGTTGTGTAAAAACACTGATTTTCTGGGGTCAGAAGCGAGGCTTTCAGATCTCAGGGCAACACTATCTTTAAAGAAGGGAGTGGGGTGGAAATCTGGTACTTATTGTAAGGGGATTTTTCTAGAAGCCTGAGCTTCAGTAGCCAGACCCGTTCTCATATTCCTGCTTTGGACCTAAACCGTGAAGGCTTCAGTCAGGAGCCTATAAAGGTATCTGCTGGAGTTGCCTTCAGGGATGGATCAGGAAACACACATGCACTGGAACAGGTTTTCAGAAATAATGTCAGATAAATATCAAGTACTCCTCACCTGGCCATCTTTCAGCACGGTGTCGACAGCGACAGGGACGCTACATCCACCCTCCTAAAACAGAAAGCAGCTGACACTGGAGGCTCCTACCCGACACATTCAAGGCTTTTCAAAGCCTATGAAAAGTTTAGGCTGCACACAACCCTGCCTAGCGCTCCTCATGCCCTTCTCGATTCAGAACCAATTTCTACTTTGCAGTTTTAGGAAAGTGTTAACAGATTTCCCATACTATGGCATCAGGTCAACCAGCAGAGCAGTATTTACTGCTGCAGGCAGAAAAGCGAGGACGCCACACCTACCAGACGTTTCATAAAGGCTCTCTCAGCAATGCAGCGTAACACGGTGTCTGCATCATGCAGGGCAGATACCATATTCAGTATCTCTTGGTCTTTGGCACGAACTTCCACTGCTAAGGCACCCTATAAGAAGAAAAAGAAACTCACAACATAATCATAATTCCTCAGCTTCATCCATCTCTGTGTGCACTTAGCGCTGATCATGAAACAGAACTCAGAGGCTTGGATGCCTTTCACTAAGGGAGTGATGTTTAGACATTTTATAGAAATGAATTACAAAACAATTCACTGGTTGCAGAGCCATCCTACAGCAGCTGCTGTAAAGGGAAGATTTGAACTGACTTCAGCCAAGTCTTCAAGATCATGCTGTCACCTCAAACCACTCCAGAGCCTCTCTCAGTTATGACTGCATACTTAGAAACACCCACCTGGTGCCCAATGGCGAGACGGGGGTGGGGGGAAGGAACTGCACCCTGACAAACACATGATGAAAATTCACAATTTCAGACTGAATTTGTAGATTCATCACCTGCAATCACTAATGCATAGCCAGCTCGGGTTTCGCAGGTTTGCCACCCGCTGTGCAGCCCTGTGTAAACTCGGCCACACAGCCAGCACAGGCCTGCCTGCCTAGAAACAAGAGCTCTAAGAACATGCTCCAAGGCAGGTGTTTCAGCTCCACCCTACGGGAGTTAGGACACCGAGCGTCACAGGGCAAAGACACTGCAGTGATTCTGCACCATTATCCCGGCACAGCGCAACATTGACCCTGCCAGAGCCCTCCCCATATCTGCTGTTTTGTCCCAGTGTAGCTGTGACACGTTAGCTTCACCATTTACTGTTTTTCCATTACTGATAGAAATCAGCCCCCACCACACCGGGTAACAAAGCCGACTACCATTCTTCCCACATGCTGTGCCTAAAACAGCGTGACAGCCAACAAAAAGATCGATGTAGTGGTTCTTTGGCAACCAACACACAAGAAGTATTCAGCACAATTAATCACTCTGACACACAATTAATCACTGCTGCCAGCTTTCAACATGCAGTACGGGTTACAACACAAAAGTTGTAACGTACCTGTCCAACAGCGTACAGACAATCTTCAGGGCTTAGGAGCTGGAAGAAAGTAACATCAGAGTCAACTCAAGTTGCACTGTTCAGAATATAGGAAGTGAGAGACAAATTCTGTGCTCACCTCTAACATCAATTGCTTTTGCGCCTGACCAAAGAAATATCACCTCCCCCTTCCCATCCGTCAGGGTTTCCACACCCATTTTCTTTCACCTGGACTGTAACACTTTGCAAATTAGAGAAATCTTATCAACAGAAAAATCTTAGTCATAGACGCTGCTGTGTTGCTGGACTCAAGCATTATGAAATGCTGGGAGACAATCAGATTACAAACTGTTACTGCACCACAGAAAGCTGAACAGTATAAATTTCTGTGCCAAGAAAACAAAACCAACCAACCAAAAAAAAAAAATCCTCCCTGAAGTGCATTGAATCACGAGCTAAGGCGGCAATGGATTCAGCAGACTGCATGCTCATCTTTGGTGGGACAACTGCAAGGTCTGAAAGGGACCCAGCTGATGGTTCGGCAGAGAACGACACTTGCTGCTCCTCACCTGGCCGATGCGATTTTCCCAGCCCATTCTCTTCAGCCCAGCAGCAGCCAGGATTATGGCACTGAAGTCTTCCTTCTCATCTAGCTTCTTTAAGCGGGTATTTAAATTCCCTCTCTGTAGAAGTGATTAAGCAAGCATAGAAACAGCAGGCACACAGTCCTATAACCACTTAGCATTTGCTTGAGTGCGTTTACAGAAAGTACGGAATCCAACAGCCTCCAAATGAGAATCAGAGTACCACTCTGAAAGAAATGTTCAATACAGACAACTGTTTCTTTAAATAGAATTTTGCAGAGCATTCATGCATTGACTCTCAGAAGTTATATATGTCATTCAAGTACATTATTGATACACAACACCAACTTCTTTTGCATAGCAAAGAATGAGGTCTGAAGTAACGATGCCTTTTACCACTAGGTCAGCGGCCCACATCAGAACTACTGGCCCAAATCGCAGTCCTGGTATTGGGAACCAATTGGCATTTGGCCATACCACTGTGACAAACACACGGTAGGCACCCATCAAGTAGTTTTTCCGAACATTCCTTAATGTACAAATTCATCTGCAACCTGAGTCTCAGATAGATTAAGGCTGGCCCCTTCTTTGCAGCCTCATGAGAAACCAGAGGACAGAATGGGTTATGGCACACTATACACCCCTCTCAGAACAGGTTAACAGAGGGCAGCCTTTTAGGAAGCAGTTTGTTTTTCTAGGTCCGGTGCTATCAATCAGCCTCGATTCTAGACTTCACATTAAATTATATTTTCCTGTTTGTAGCTTTACCCAGCTCCCACATTTTGCCAGAAAAGGATACAATATCCCTGAATTCTAGCTGAGGGAACTTCTTTTTGAGCTGGGCGGCTCTCCGAAGTGAACTGGTTCCAATCACACTGTGGGGAAAATAAAAGCAATGAAATCTAGAATACTCCTACACTCACCTCCAGCCAGAGATAGGTCAGAGCTTTCAAGGAAACAAACGATGACTTGTTTTGTTATTTTTATTGAAATGAAGATCCAAGAACCTGACAATGATTTATATCTCCTTATAAGAAACAAAACCACCATCTGAGGTTTAGCATAAAGCCTGTCTGAAGCTAGATTCAGGCAAGCCACTCCCAAAGAACCGATTTACAGGAGATGCTTCTGGAGAGAAGCCCCCAGCCACCTCCATGGACTGATGAAACCTCATTTAAAGACCACAACACTTGTTGCAGGAAAAAAAAAAGACTCGACTGCCCCAAATTGAACCAGACATGGCCAGACAACTGTGGTAACTAAAATGGAGGGACTTCATCAATGACAGAAACGCAGTGGGAGGAGAACCTTTGGAAACAGTAGGGCGCATAACTGGAAACCACAAAAACCTGCCAGTCTGGGCAGTAAGCATTTCCTTTCTAGAGATGTACACTATTCACTTTTCTTAGTACCCTGGAACCTAAACCAGACGTGATTTTCCTGCTATCCAGATGCACAGAAGCGCGAGTCTGTTTGTGTCATAGCTAGTTTGTTTCTTTTACTTTTAACACAGGAAAAAAAAAAATCTTCCTAATAGTTACCTTCACCTGAGTAATTTCACTCAGCTGTCTCAGACAAAAGTCTCCAATACCCTCTACGAAAAGGCAGGGAACACTAGTCAGGCAATTCAAAATGGCGAAACCATTCATGCTCCCAGCAGAACCATAAGAAAGTGATGCAGAAAAAAAAAAAAAGAAGAAATTGGAACTGGCTGGGTGAGAACAAGAGCACAGTTCAGGCCCATGCAAGCTAAAATACTCCACCAGGCACCCCATCTGCATTGTACGTATTCCCTTGCAGTACGCACAATACAAAGGAGCAGGAATTCACTCTGGAGGCTGGTAAGAAAAGGTCCAACTTGAGAAAACCACTGCAACTCAAGGGTGGCTCGAAACATCCAACCTCACTCAGTGTACAGCACTCCCGTGAGGCAGAATTGCTCTTTTCATCAAGTGGGTTTAGTGTAATGTCTATGGAAAGCTAAGGGAAGGCAGTGTAAAACTACAGGACGAAGCAAGGAGCTCACTGACTCACCGTTGGGAAGTATCAACCAACTCCTTCCTTCCATTTTTATACCTTTCCTCCCCCTCCTCTCCGCACTCACCTCTTTTCAGGAAGGAGGCTCAGTGTTTTCCCACAGTTTTTGGGATGAAAGACAACAGCATCAAGTGGATTTTCCCTTCTGCAAAATAATGCAAGCACAGAATGACTGAGACATCATTTCATGGAAGGCTGTTAAGCTTAACACCCAGAGGAACTGCCTCTGGCTCCAAAATACTCCATCACCATTGTAAAAGCAAGAAGTTCCAGCAAATCCCCCGGCTACAAAACACTAGGACTGCTCTAGTGTGTCCACTGTTTCAGAGATTATTCAGAGGGTGATCAAACTTTGCACATCTAAAAGGACCTAAGCTGACTTTGCTTTCCTACCACTACCAACACCGTAAAATGCAAGTCCCTCGGAGAATCGAGCCTCGTGTCCATACTTACTTGCAGACAGCGCCGATGGTAAAGCCCGGGGGAAGAGAAGTTGGCAGGTCCTTCAAGGAGTGAACCACAAGGTCAACTCTAAAAATTAAAGGAGAGTAATCACATAATAGATGGTTGAGCTCACATGGTACCTACCATAGGCCCGCAGGTCATCTACAGAAAAGTGTGAATCCTCCCTGGAAATTACTTTGGAGAAGAGGGAGGAACTTCAGGATTCTATAGCCAGAATTACTACAGAATTCCAGCGTTACTCCAGAAGAGCCACTTCACCTTTCTCTGTCCCTCTTTTCCGACCCTTCCTCCCAGCAGCAATGTGAGACACGTTACAACAATCAGGTTGAAAGAGGGGAAGACGCTGGAGATGTTCGCGTGGAGAGACTCATCGGACCAATATGCAACCAGTATGCTGTCTGGTATAAGGCTTCGAACTAAAAACAACAGCTACCCAAAGTAAAAGCTATCTGCTTCATTACAAAGCAAACAAATATCACTGTAAATGTGTGCGTCTCCAGTATTTTTTTCCACTGACTTTACTCAAAAATGCAATGCCTACGTGCCAGAGATGCAGAAAAATACCTTTGTCTTTAAACATACTTTAACTAAGGCATAAGCACCACTGAAACCCTCCTCAGGATGCTGAAAAAGAGGGGAAAAAAGAAAGAAAAAAAAAGCACTAATCTCTCTCTGCTCCAGCAGGAGCCAGAACTGAGTTTTTCTGCAGAAAGTTGCCCAGAAAGCAGCACAACTTGCCCGTGCTCATTTCTCCTCCATAGTTAGCACGCAAATATGTTAATAGATGTTAACACTAAATATGTTATGGAGCATGCTAACACCACCAAGCAAAGTTTTATTTTAAAAGAATGTACTTGCAAGCAGGAATTAGCTTAGATTACATCCTCTCTGATGCACATGTAAACATATAAGTTACAGGAGAAAAAACCTCACCGGGGCAGACCAAGCAACACAACTCCACTTAATACACAGCCTAAGCCCAGGGTAGAGAGAATAATAATAAAAAAAAAAAGTCAACAACACTGACTTATCAAAGGATTTCTTAGCCAGAGAGGTACCAGAGCAGTAAGAAACTAGATCACATAGGCAGCAAGCCAAAGATGTTCAAACAGCACCACAAATGCCAGAGCAGGAAGAGAAAACACCGAGCTCTTACTCATTTCTTTCAAGTGCATTTTCCAGCTCTTTGGTGAAGAGGCTCTTCTCCCCAATCTACACATAAATGGAGGAACACAAATCACAAAAAAATTTGCAAATACATCAAATACAATTACTTCATGCGTAGAGGAAGAAGAGAACCTTTACCTTGGAAAGTGCCGTATCCAAGATCTTGTCTCCAGTTGTTGACATGGCAACTGCTCAGAGAGAACACAGGTAAAATGTGAGGCTTGGTCACAGCACATAGGACTAGATGGGAAATATCTACGTAACATGTAAATAGCAGTACAGTGTCACAGTACTACATGAACATAGACTCAAGATAAATGTAAGAGCAGCTCAAATCGAGAAATACACTGTGCTCAAGACAAGTGAAATTTGGATTTCATTCACTGTCCTCAAAAACAGAGCAAGGGGGAAGAGGGCAGCTTTTGGGAAGAGCTGACCCAATGGGAATTGCCATGGTCTTTCTCTGGAGTGCCAGTAAACAGGTACTCAGCAGTTTTCTTCAGTGCAAGGCCAAGCTCCCGTTATTCCTGCGCTGTTGAACACCTCATGCCCTGGACAGGAAAATGTCCCTAATGCACAGTGGACTGTGGCCATAGCGAAACTAGGTTCTCAAACAGAGCAACCTAACACCGTCAGCATGACACATGCAGAGCTTCAATCGTCAGGAGCTTATAAAATCCACCTTTCTCCCCTAGAAGAAACCAGCAGCAGTTGCTCAGCCACACAACCTAACTGAATTCAGACGGCACTCTTAGATAAGCGGGGTCAAATCTCCTCCTCCTCATGACAGCACTCTACACACAACTCTTGCACACAAAGATAAGTGGCTGGCTCCCGCTGCCGTCTACCCCATGGCAGCATCCAAAAAAAACTTACCAATCTCAAAGTGGAGGTCGGGGTACAGCTCACAGAGCATCTCAACTACGCTGTCGGTCTGAATCCGGGCCAGCTGCAACAAAGCAGAAAGCAAAGCCCTACGCAAAGAGTACATCAACCACAGAGTAGCTAGAAAGGACTTTGCCATTCTTCAGTGGTCAGGCACGCGTGACCGTTACATTGTTTAAATCAAAAGCATTAGAAATAAGTAGCCCCAAGTACAATTGCTCGTATGGACAAACTCCTTGAACCACGTGAACTCATATCATGACCACAGCATTTCACCAAAGTGGCAGAATAACATCTCCCATGCCCAGCACTGCTGTGATCCAAGCACTAACAAGGCAAAGCAAAGAATTTATCAAGTTAGGAAGAGCAACTAGAGCAGAAAACTGTCAGGATTCACACACTCTACTTCCAGCTGTGTTATCAAGGTCACTAGCTGTCCTCCAGACAGAAATTCCATTTCTCGATGGCGCTTGGCGCTTTAATTCACAGACAGTATTTACCTATTAACTTGAGGGGCTTAGTTTCACCTCTGCGGCTTGTGACTGCTGAAAGATGCCTGCTCATCAGCCAGCTGGCAGAAAGATAAGCTAAACCTCCCATTGCTCAGTGATGAAAGAACAAGCCGCATCACACGCTGGGCACCCCCTGCTTTTTCTAAGAGTATGAATTTTACCAATGCTGCAGGTTTTGGGAGAAGCCAATAGGATTTCACCATGCCACTGGGAAATCTATAGTTACCGGCAAATAGGAGTTACTTATCCTCTGTAAGATCAGAGCTCTATGTAGAGGTTTTGCAGATAAACAAGAGTAACAGCTTAGGTCTGCATGCATAGCAAGCAGCAGATCTTAAAATAGTAAAATGCAGGAAGAACACTCCCTTGCATAAGAACAACAGAAGCAAGTAAAACATAAAGAGAATTACACCAGCAGAGTCTCATTCCACACACAAGCAGCAGCAGACTCAAGCAACCGCAGGTGAGTTTCAGCTTTTCTCCCACCGATAAGCTGTGTAGCCCGGGGCAATCAACTTTGTTCGCAGCACTGTAGTTTCCCTACACACAAAACGAGCATAAGCAGCTGCTTCCCTTTGCAAAGCGCCACAGAGCCTCAGGTTAGAGAAAGCGGCAGCAGGCACGCATGGCTGCGTCCCTTGCCTTCCCGAAAGTACAGAATTCTTCCTAGAACGCGCGACCCGAGCGAACACAGTTATCTCAGCACGAAGGCCCGAAGGGGGTTTATCTCCCTGGGCGAGGCCGCTCCAGGCCGGCGATACCCGCTCTATCTCTGGACGGGGCCCCTGCACCAGCTGAAGCCGTTGGTCCTTGGGAGAGTTTTTTGGGGGGCCGTTGGCCATTTTCTCTTTCCCGCCTCCATGCGGGAGCCGCACAAGCCTTGCAAGCTAAAAGCCCACAGCGAGATCCCCGTTACCGAGCCTCTCCCCCGCTCCCCCCCTTACCTCAACAGCGGCCGCGCTATCTGGAACGGACCGTCACCCGCGCTGCTAACAAACCGGTTTCGCACCGTATCCCGCCTACCTGGCTCCGGCGGGTGCCCACGCGGACAACTCTACTGCCCACGCCGTTCTCGCCCTGCGGCGACAGCCGGGTCAGCGCCGCGCCCCCCGTCTGAGCCCCACTCCCGGCCGCCGCTCCCGGCACCGCCATGACTGCGCCTGTCCCGCAGCGCTGCACGGCCCCGCCCCGACACCCGGCGTCACGTCCGGCGGCCCACGTGACTCCACCCGCCCCCGCCCCGTGATGGCGGCGGCGCTGAGGGAGGCGGCCCGCCCACCCACGCAGTCCCGGCAGTCGGTGCTGGCAGCTCGTACGTTTATTGCGGGGCTGAGGGACAGAGCGGGGGGAGCCCGTACAACGCGAGCGGGCGCTGCGGTCAGGTGCTGCGCTTCGTGTGGATGAGCAGCTCCCGCTGCAGGCCTGCCTCGATGGTGGCAGCCGCCTTTCCTGAGGGCAGGTCCGTGATGAGAGTGAGTTTATTGAAGACGCCTCGACCGAAGTAGTCGGCAACAATGGAGAAGCCATCGTTGGAACACTTGAGCTGCCGGACACAAAGCAGCAGCATCAGCAAAAGCCACCGTCCCCCTTCCTTTCACCCCCTGTGCTGGCAGCCTTCCTGTTGAGGCCCAGACACTGCTTGGCTGTTCTGCTAATTCAATGCAAGGCCTGCACCAGCAGCCTCTTGTTTCAATCCTACATCGGAGGCATGTGCTGAAAAGGTAACGAACAACTACCTTCAGCAGGAAAGCTACTCAGCTACTCTAGTTTCCACATGCATTAACACGTTCTAGTTAACGGCCCATTCTGGACACCGACCTGTTACAGCAGGTCCAGAGGAGGCCACAGAGATGATCAGAGGGCTGGAGCACCTCTGCTGTGAGGACAGACTGAGAGAGTTGGGGGTGTTCAGTTTTGGGGTCAGGTGAGTTTCAGGAGAGCAAAGGACTCTTTAATGCCCCATATATAATGCAGTCACCCTAGTGGGGCCTAATGCCTCACTATCACAGACAACATAACCTTGTTTACAAAACACTTTCAGCCTTACACTTCTCTACCAGCCTCTGGGGAATCTGTAAACACATCTAAACCCTATTTACTTAAACTTGGTAAGACAGGCAATGTTACCCTACCTGATGCTGAAACTGGTCGTGCAGATCTCTCTTCTGCTCCTGGGCTCGGATCATGTCCATCACTTTGCGATTTTCTGGCATGCAAGTAGGACATTCTGAATCGCTCTCAGAGTAACTTTCAAAGCAATGCTGGTGAAAGGAGTGACCACACAGAAAGTGGACCGAAGGCAGCTCCAGGGCACTGGTGCAAATGCTACACTTGGTCTTCTGAAAGATCTTGGGACTGAGAGAGTGAGAGGAAGCAGAATGGTGAGAGACACAAAGTGTATTTTTCCTTAGTAAAAGAAAACAGTTCTATCCTATATATAAGATAAAACAGCACACAGTCCCGCACCTTGCTTTCAGCTCTTCGATCTCCCGGCGGATCCTTGTAGTTTCTTCTCGGTATTTTTGAATTCTCTGCTCATCCTGCTCTATCTGGCGGCTCTGCTTCTGCAGCTTGTTGACAAGATAATCCTTAATCACAGACAGTGTGGCTGTGGAGTTGTGAGCCAGCGTCTGCACAACTGAGAGCAACAGAGATGTTGGTTTCAACACAAGCAAAAAAACAGCTACACTAGTCCTAACCGAACAGATTGCTTTCCTGTAAAAGGCCACTTACAGGCAAAGACAATCAACATTCTTACTGAATCGTGAGAGCTTATTTAAAGACTCAATTTCAGTTTGACCTCTCCTAGAAATGGGTGACTGGGAGCATGTTTGGATAGCTATAGCTTGGAGCAAAAGAGGCAAAGCAAGGATCTCGTGGATTGGATTCCATTTCAACTTCTCCACCAAGGCATAGCAGGAGTTTCAGCAAGGCCTTTACCCCCCCACACTGATGGAACAGAAATCGTGTACAGACATCTCTATCACAGACCTGTTTCCCTAATATGGGAGCTGTGACTGGCATCACTTTTCTCTGTAGAGCAGGGAACAGAGCACTTCAAATGGTGGCTCAAACTTTGTTGATACTTCTCTCAAATTTCTAATCTACAGAGAGTACTATAAACTAGTTTGGGTTTGGGTTTTTTTTTCCTGGGATGCCACGTGTTATTATTACCAAGCAGTGGAGGCATAAGATTCTTGTTCTCAATGTGTTTCAGCACCGCAGCAATATACTCTTTGCAGTCCTCCTCCTTCCGCGCAAAGTAGCCAAGAGCCTGTTCCCAGAGACAAGCCTCTTGGTCTCCATACAACTCACACACCTCAATCACCTTCTTGTACTGCTCATTCTGCATGTGGTAGTGCATAATCTGTTGGAAACTACGGGAGAAAGAGAGGCTCATCAGCTGCAACAATCCATCTCTCCTTTTGACTTGTTACAGGGACCTCAGGTTTTCACCCAGACACGCAATCCCCAGACATTCACACAGAAGCCAAGACAGGTCTGTGATTCAACTCTCTACATAACTGCCCTGCTCTGACAAGATATCCCGAGTTACTAAAGAGGTCGTTACCATCGTAAGACAGCAACAGTTACGGCTCAGAAATCCCTGCAGCGGGAGGGGAGGAACAGGACTCTACAGACAAAAGCAACACTCACAGTTTGCCCTGCTCATAGAGGTAGAGGACACCATCCTTGAAATTGTGCATCTGACATAAGACCAAGGCCTTATCAAAGACTGTTTTGAACCTTCCACTCTTCAGGAGGGTGAGGGCTTCATTGTGCAGCTTCTCCTTGACCTACAGGGAAGGGGGCGAGGTCAGGTATGGCAACACACAGAGAGAACATTTTGCACTAAGACCTGACAACAACTTGCAGCTCTTGCAAAGAGGGACAGTTTTGCTGTTTGCCCTCTATCCCTTTTAAGCAAACAGGATGTGATTTCTTTTGCCCAAACAGTCAGCATCCTCAGAGATCTAGGCAAGCAAACAGAGCTGCTTTTGTGGAAGAGACATCTGCCGACAGAGGCTGTATTGTCTGGAATCTGTTCTCAAATGAGATTCATACAAAACAAGCTGTCTCACTGAAAGGCGTATTCTCCCAGATAGCAGGTTGCTTTCCCATTTATGTGCCGGTTGTCCAGCACAGCGTATGTACTGCCTCATGTTATCAATGCCTACCTAGAAAGGTTATGGGTTGGCAGGAACACAAACAGGATTCAAAGACACAAAATCTCCCTCTTAAAACACAAAACTGGAGGAACTCAAACCTGCTCATCTTGTTCATGTGCCCAGTTCTGGAGCCGAAGTTCCAGTAAAGTGTCATAGACACCCTGCGGAGAGTCAGCCTGCACCTCAGTCATGTGCTCCAGAAAAGCCTTCAGTTCCCGGGAGTTGTTTGCAAAGACTGGAATGAATTCCTCTGAATTAGCCTGTAACACAGCCAGAAAAAGTGAAGCACCCAGATCAGTCTCAACCAGACCACTGCTTCTTCCCTGCCATGCGGCATACTCATTCCCAGAGTCTGTGATGTGACGGATACAGCACAGTATGGGATGCCAATTATGGCAAAAATAGTTTCTGAGCAATAGCTTTAAGTAGTCTCTCGTCTCTGGGACTACCAGTACACCAGGACGGGGCTTCTCATTACACCTAGAACACCAGGCCTGCACCACAAGGTGCGCAGGAGCTTGCTGCAAAGTTACTACTCGAGAGCAACAACTCTCAGTAGCGCAAACCGTACCTTTTTACCTTCCAGCATCCCAGGGCCTTCATTGTCTCCCGATGGCCGGTAATCAGTGCAAAGAATCTTCAGCAATTCTGTGGTCTCGTTAGGGACATGGTGCATCAGGATTTTACCATACCGCTTCATGTTACTCTCTGCTTGATCAAAAGGCAGTTTTCCAATGTAGCGCAAAGCCTCTTGGTAGTTCTGTGGAGGCAACCAGCAAAATAATCACATGGTGTTGGCCTCTGCTCTCCACTTCAAGGTCAGGACAGAAAGCACTGAAGATACGCTGCGAGTATGCCACAAACACTGTTAGCTCTAAATTATCACTCGCTTCACTATTCCTGCTTGTTTTCCTCCTCAGGGAGGAAGACTGGCTGTGGTCCAGGGGAAAGAGCACAATTTAGACTGATCTCTAACAACCCTCCCTCCTCTTGAAGGGCACTGTAAAAAGCCACATCTGCAACAGAACAAAGACGACCCTCCGATTACCACCCCTAGTCTACTGCAGAAGCTGAAAGAGGAAAGCCAACACACAAGCAGCAGCAGGTGTTGTTACTGCTGCCTCAGCAGTCCTGTCAGCATGCTAGGCACAGGGAAGAGGTCAGTGAAACGGTATTCCGACAAAAGAGGAGGCTAGAGAAGTGGTATTCTCCCCAGTAAGAACACGGGAGCAGTAACATCTCCTCACCTTGATGTCCTCTAGCTGGATTTTGAGGTACCATTCATGATGCGCGTGCTTCTCTGCCAGGTACACAGCATGGGAGTAGTAACCTGCTTGACGAAGCACCTTGATCGCCGTTTCCACATCAAAGTGGACCTCGCTCTCACTCGTCTACAAGGACAAAAGCAGAAAGATGGTCCCTCAGCAATATTCCCAGAGTCCACAAGTGGAAATCATTTCTGTAAAAGTAGGAAAGCCAGAGCAGGGATGACTCAGTACCTCTTCTGCAAGGGAAAGGCCACGTGTGCAGAAAGGAAGTAATCTGTCTCTCATTTGCTTGCCAGCAAAAGCCAGCACACTCCAGACTCAAATGGCAAGCCAGCCAAACTGAGAACGTAACCAGAGCTTGGAAATAAAGGAGCAAAGACAGGGCTACTGAGGGACAAATCCATTCTTCTCTCTCTCTCTCTTTCAACAGTCCCACAGGAGCCAATTTGCAATGTCACCACTACCCGTTTTTAATTCTTATGACATAACACCTTTGCATGATTTCACCTTCCCCCAATACCTTAATGAACTCCTCCAGTTTGGAGCTGTCTTTGAGTTTGGTATAGCAATTCAGCAGAAGCGTAGTATGGTCGGCATTGGCCAGGGACTGCAGGTGGAGCGTCTGCAGATAAGCGGTGAGGTTGTGGATACGCTGAGCATCCAGGAATTTCCGAATAACGTAAGATGGTTCCAGCTTCCCTATAGTTCTGGGAGGGGAAGAGTTACATTACAAGAGACCGTATACCCAGGAAATCAAAATAAATGGGGAAATTAACAACAGAGCCCAGAGATGCCTTAACTTCAGCAGGCACTAACCCACTTGGGACAAACTCAGCTGTGCATCAGCAGTAACAACTAATTATGGTGAAATTTCACCCATCCACATGTACGGCGAAACAAATAACCCTCTACAAAGGCCACAATTGGGATGACAGTGACAGCACACAAGGAGTTAACCCTCCTTTAAAGGAGGCAGTGAGAAGATGGACTATGCTCTGCCCACAGCTAACTGGAAAGCCCAAAAGACAGGGAACAAAAGCTGTTTTTTCCCTCATTTCAGTCACATCGCTCAAAGTCAGCTTTAAACATTCATGCCCACACGGAGCAGTTTAGCCACAGTTATCCTGATGCCTAATGCAAGATGACAATAAAATACATGCTGACTCTTGCTAAACATGGGGACTCAAATGTTTCAGTTCCCCATGAACCTAACCATTTTGTGGCGTTTTGAAGAGACTAAGGTTTTCAGCAAGCCCCAAAACAGTCTGCTCCAAGCTCTAAAAAAAAAAAAAAAAATTGAGACGTTTTGAACTTGACATTAAGCTGTTTGAGCATTTTCCAAGCTGACTGCCATACACGGTCAAATCACATCATCCATCTTACCTAGAGCAATCCCTTTTTTATAATGATGTCATCAGACCCCACTCCATCCCAGTGTGCCTTCATTATTCACATTAAAATATAATCAAAGAGGAGAACTTTATCCTAAGATGTATGGAGCGGTTTTCAAGCAACTTTTTCTGAGACTTTTAATCTCACTGACATGTTTCTCTCTACTGGTAGAATTTTCACCTCATGCGTTGCTTTTTTTTTGTTTTGGTTTGGTTTGCTCTTATTCCTAGTCTGAAATAGAGATTGAGGCTTCCACAGCTCCTACCTGTATGACCCCATCATAGCTCCACAGGACCCCTGCTTACCGGATATACTGCTGGATGGCTCCATCATGGTTCCCCTTGTTATACAGATGATCGCCATACTGCCGGAAAATTTCTGACAAGCCATCGCTGTCCAAGTGGTGGCTCTTGGCCAGGTTAATGGCCATTTCAAATAAGTTCTTTCTGAATAGCATCTGTTAAACACACAGTAAGATCAGTAGGAGGGAAACACCACCCCACAAAACACGCTGCTTCTTTTTGGTGCTATACACATACATGTGCTCGGGCTTTTAAGTATGCCAAATGCCTTATAACCCTGGTTATGCTCTAAAGCTACCAGGTCACTTGTTATGCAACTCAAATACCTGAACGGTTCGACTTTTCAACCCGCAGAGCCAGTACAATCTTGCAGATATAGGGCAGGGACTAATAACAAAACAGACTGACATGCCTCGAGTTTCGTTTGTGTATCCTTCTCCTGCAGAACGTGAATCTTCCCATCTCTGGTCAGTACATACAGAGAACCCCACTCTGCCAAGACATCCACTATGTCATCGAAGATTGAGCTATATGCAATGAATTTGTTGCACAAGTCATAGATATTCAGGACTTGTCTGTCCGAATTCTGTGCCTCATTCCCAGCAAATTCTGACCTGGAGAGCAGAAGACAGTTTTAGAAAACAGGGAGAGCGTAACTTGAATTCTTGACACCTACACAAACTAGGGACGTCCAGAGAGCAAGACAAAGGGGGTTCATTTGGGCACTTAAACTAGGCGGACCCAGAGGCAAAACACCATGTATTTATAAACAAATTCCATCTATGCGTTAGACTGAGAAACTCATAGAACTGGGAAAAAACCCCCAAACCAAAAACCACTCACTCAGCATGCTTAACTGTGCTACTCTCACAATAGAAGTTAATCGATATATGGGTCTGGATGAATCTTAACAACCTCTGACAAAGTTACATTCAGCCCCCAAGAGCTAACCTTCACAGGGAAGAAGGAAAAAGAGGGAAAGCACGAAGCTGCAAGAGCAAAAAGAACTCATCTGCTCCAAGGAGCCCTACTTTGGAGATGTCTTTTGGTCCTTGGAGACAATGATGAGGTACCCCCGATACCAGTGAACAATCAGCTTTTGGCCCTCGAAGGCAAAGCAGGGGCCACGCTCGTCTGGCTGATAAAGGTACACGCATTCGTTCCCTGCCACGATGAACTGGAGATCCTGGGAGGGGTCACTGAGAGACGAACAGCGCAATCCACAGCCATGAGTATCCAGCTCCAGGTGAGGATAGTCTTTCACTGAAAGCATATAAGACTACAGAGGAAACGCAAGGTTTTGGGGATCGCTCCGAACTACGACTCTGAAGCCAAGGCAATCTGCAATTTTTTCCAATTAACTTCCCACCTGGATGTTCTCTGTGGTCACCACAAAGAGATGTGTTGTTTTGCCAGACTGTCGGAAAGCAAGGCCAGTAACTGGGTAACTGCCTTCATGTAGGATCTGGGTCTTACTGTGCCGGTCTCGAGTGATGTCTCCTTTTGTAAGAACAACGCTCCCATCCGCAAATCCTGGCAAAGGGGACAGACTAAACTGTTACTTACATGGCACACCTGAAATACTATGCAGGGTAAGTTAGGGCAGCTCCAGTCAGCGACGACACTTTGCTCGCCAGCAACGTATGAAGTAATGGGATTGCCGCAGGTTCTTGCATGAAGGAAGTATGTGCCAAAACCTATTACGCCCATTAGGGTTCAGAGCTGTCACCCAACTGCACACAGCATGTCACCATTCAGCAAGATTCAACTTGCTTTCCACACACAAACTTCACTCGCAGGTTATTTTTGTTTGAGTCTGTGTTTTATTTTACAAATAGCTTTCTCATACACCAACTGCAACTATAATTTTAATTCACTTCCTTATTTGAAACACACTGCACGCTGTAAGACTAGAGATTTCCTAAGAGCGAGTAAAACGCGTGGTTTTTCACAGCTTGCCAACAGCCCCAGTCTGGCAAATTGTTCCAGGGTGGAAGGCCACAGCACACATACAGAAAGCTTTCTGATTTCACTGCTGGGACGAGCTCACTGAAAGCACTTGTAACCGCACAACATTACTACTCTATCAGAAGTTAAGCACAAAATACTACAAAGGAATGGTTACACCCAAAAAGGAAAAGTGGCTTTTTTCTTCAAAAAAAAAAAGGTTTCTATGCAGTGCTTGAAAAAAAATCTCTCTGAAACATTAGATATCACAAACCCCATGTTTTTTCCTGCACTACAACGAAAGCTAAGTTTAGTACTAAGTTCAATAAATGCATAACTGTACTGACTGTCGTGGAAAGATGACATCAACTAAAAATATGTCTTCCCTTTTAAGTATCAAAGTTATTACTGTAATATATACAGACTCAGGCTAAATTTACGTATTTATCTTCTCAAGATCTCTAACAGTGCAGGATACACCATGTCTCTGTGAGAATAACGTAAAAACTACACAAGAAGAAAAACTGTCAGGATGCTGATTTGTGTGCTATTTATTCATTTTCCTTACATAAGGACTGTAAGGTTTTTCTTAAACTATTACAGTTCAGTTTTACTTACCGATAGCCATGAAATTAAGATTCTCGTGGACGGTGAGGCAGGATACAACTGTGGGCTTATTACCTGGTATTGCTGGAAAAATTCGCGTGCAAAGAGGATTGCCACCATCTCGTTTCTCCAGGTTCCAGACTTTAACCTACAAATGATGACAGCCTGGCGTAAGCAAAACGTGAGGTATCAGGAGGCCAAGACCCGGCACAATACATAATAAAATGAGCAAGCTACTTAAGGGAAGAAAGGCCGGCCAAGGTAATCACAGTAGTTTTACGAAAGGCCCGTAATATGTATGTGCTGTCCTCTCTTTGACTTACCAAGGGGTTAATGCCCTCCTCATCCTCCCCAACAGAAACCAGGATACTGTGCTGCTTCAGCTGGTACAGGTGCGTTACTCGTAGCTTGTAAGCTTGGAAACTGCTGAGCTGGAGTGAGCGAGGCAAAAACCAGATCTGCCCTTCCATATGTAGAGCACAGTTAAGGCACACAGTTAAGGGGGAAACCCGGCCCCGCCGAGCCCCCGGCCGGCCCCGGCGCCCGCCCCCGCTGCCTCCCGCAGGATATCCCCGAAGACGAGGCTGCCCCGGCCCGAGTCGCAGACGGCGATGCCCGGGGGCAGGGCGAAGGGCTTCCCGCCGGCCCCATCCGGCCCCGGCGGCTCCTTCACCGTCTCTCTGTCGAAGAAGACGAAGCGGCGCCACTGCAGGTAGGCGGCCATCTTGGCGACGGGCCGAGCCCCCGCGCCGCTCACGTGACCGCCCCAACCGGTCACGAGGCAGAGCACGCGCCGCTCCGCCCCGCGCGTGCGCACCCCCCATCCCTCCCCGACAATGGGGCGGGGGCGGCTCGAGGGAGCAATTAACGGCAGGCTCATCGCATGGCGTGGCCTCCTTGTCATTACCAGGCCCACACCTCCACCCCAACTTACTTTTCCTACCAGATGATTATTTTTCCAAGAGCTGAAAACCTGTGGATCATAATAAAGACAGTTTAACAGGCGAAGCAAAGCTGCGCGTACGGGCAAAGCATAATCAGGAATTTACCCGCNGTTACCCGCTACTTCCCACCGGCAAAGCAGGGCCTCAGCAGGCAGAAGAGCTCCTCGGGAACACATGAACCGTAACCCGAGGCGGTCCCCTCGCCACCACCGCGCTCCACCCTCCATCACCCAGCCGCGGCCCCACACCCCACGGACATCCCTCTCCTCTCCCGTCCTGCAGCACCCCCTCCCCGGTTTCTGCACAACCCCAGCCTGCTCGCTGG